>JBAMAX010002320.1:0-224366 GCA_037043745.1 Chymomyza amoena | reverse complement strand
CCCTGGGTTACCTTACTGGAACAGGCAGCCGACAGGGCTCACAGAGCAATTAGGCGTTCGTCAAGCATAAGCTCATACTTGACGGCTAACGTGCATTGTACACCAGCGGCATCCTTTGGTTCCACTAAGGACTATGCAGTCTATGCGTGACTCACTGCCAGGGTTCAACGGGTGTAACCTATCCTAATACAATGCTTACGATACCAGTCGCAGTGTAGAGTGGCAAATGGCTGGGGCTTTGAAATATTTGGTTTTTTCATTCGCTTAAAAATAGTGAGTAGATGACTACGAAGACCTTCCAAGATGATTTTTAATAGGGTCAGGAGCGCCAAAGAAATTGATTAAAACGTGTTCCTTCTGTTCGTTCTTATTTACGACTAGATCTTATATATTTTAAGAGCTGCAATAAACAAACTTAAGATTTAGAGTTCTATTTATTTGAGAATAAATATTATATACTCAGTAAACGTGAATACTTGCATGAAATTTAATAGATTTATTTACCTTAATCTGGTTTCAAAAAAAGTGTAAGGAGCCGTAATTCATATAAAAGATGGTAAGAAAAATATTTCAAAACCAATTAGGAAATTTACTATTTATCCTACTTAGTAGTTATTTAGAGCTGGTTAGGGCTCGGTCAGTTCATTAAGATGAGTTTATGTTAAACTAAGTATCTAAGGGACACAGGACACTGGCTGGTGTGAAATAACTCATCCCGGTTGAATGCTTCACACCATGATCTCTGTAGAAGCGGTGGCGATAATGAGGAACTGGAGACAGTGGAAAACTTTTTCTGTCATTGCTTAGGGCTGGACAGTAAAATTTTTAAGTTTCTAAAGTCACATTTTTTTGATGAATTATCTCAGCTCTCTAAATAGAGTCCAAAATGCTTTCTCATCTCATATAGAGGACCTCTCAAGTGGGGAATAGCGGTGATATGGATCACTGCAGCGGGATCATAACGGGCCTATTCTTGGCCTAAGTGAGTTGGAAAATTAGTCCCAACTTCCGCCCTAACCTAACTTAACCTAACTGTTAGTCTTTGCCATAATTTTTAAACATGTTGGCTCATGTCCGAGACGCGACTATTTTGTATTTTTACGAAGATGTGGTAAAGGGTATCCTTGATTAAAATAGTCAGGAACAAGTATATTGACAATAGATACTCATCAAAGGTCTTAGTTAAAACTTGAAATGTGCACTTAAAATTTCAAAGGTACTTGAAGAATAGGCACGGAGCAAGCTTCCAGCATAACAAATATTTTTTTTTTTTATTTTTTAAGCCATGCCGCTTCATAGTTAAAAAAAAAGAGACAAAACCTTGACACTAAGTCCTTCACCTCATTCTGACTACCAGATACATACTTTATAATTTTCCAACTGACATTTTGTCGCAAAATTATCATTCTGTGTATATTTTTCACATGTACACTCACACGGTCTGGTTAGCCTGGTTAACCCATATGAGCTTCAAGGCTCCAGTAAAGCTGGCTATATTTAAATGGCCTTCATTGTTGACATTTTATTTGCGTTTGCAGTTTCCCACAATAATAAATTCTTGTTATCATAGTTTTCCATTTATTTTTTTGCTTCGTGTTTCACTTTCGTTTGTTCTGGATATCTTTTATTATTATTTTTTTTTGTATGTCGCACTTGAATCTGCTCGAGAAGACAACCAAATAGCGCATAAAAGATTTTTTTTGAAACAATTGCACAGAGAAATTCAACTAAGTGAAAACAACAAAATATAAATGTTATGTTTTTGTGCAGAGAGATTTGTTTTTTGCTTTTTAGTAATTGTTTGGGGGGCTTTCAGTACCCTTAAAGAGGGCTTGTCGAATTATTTAGTGGCTGTGATAGAGGAAGCGAATGGAAAACGGTGCGAGAGACGTAGCCATTTTGGGGACTTTTTTTAAGTAAAATTGATCAGACTTAGTTTGGCGAAATAATTTTTAAGCCGAGTATAAATAATTTGTCACACAGGAAAAGTTAATAACTTTTTTTAATTTAAAATATACTAAAAATTGTTTTCATGAATGTAGCATGATTTTTGATAACTTAATAACTTCTCGTATTTCCTTTACACTTTTTTACAAATTCACATATTTCCCTTAGTTTGATTAAAATATTGAAAGTTTTTCATTATTCTGGCAATTAAATAAATTTACACAATAATACTAGCTATAGCGACAATATTGAAGATAAAAGAATATTGAAAAAAAACTAAAAGTTTTCTTGAGTTTAAAATGAGTATGCTTTTGAACCTTTTTTTTTCTTGGAAATTCGTTTTGATTTTACAGCAATAGGACAGACGCATTTAAAATATATAAGAAATGTGATTTGGTAAAAATGAGATCACCTAACAACGACGATTTCAAAAAAAGTTGTATATAAAATCTTTAATATGATTAATATATCGATTGGATTCGTTAATCTATATATTATATATAAAGGAAACTTATGCGAAAATGATTTGCACTGGGACCAAACTTTAGCAGATGCTGCTATTACTGCTCATCCATATCATATATCTGTCCTATATGCGATTATTTGGCAAATAATCCGCCTGAATTGGGGATAAAATATCAAGATTATTTATCAGAAGATATTTTGTTTCGAGTACGTCAAGCGAAACGTAATCCACTGATGGAATTTACGCCGGAAGTTTACAATGAAGCTCTAATTCATATTAAAGATCTATGCTTGGCGATGGTTAATAACAGTGGCGGATCCACGGGGGGTTCGGGTTCGGACCCCCCCCCCTACCCCTTCGGGATCAGAAAACCCTAATAAAAATATTTTTCACAATTTTTTATGGTAGTCAAGTTTATCGTGATTACTGAAGGTTTCTTCAGCATGCTTCCAAATGTTGAATGGCTCAGGGACAAGCTTTCCCAACATGATATCACCTTTTCCCGCGTATTTTACTCCAAACGCTACACAATATTTACAATATCCTCCATCATCTTTAGAAGAGTAGGCCAACCAATTGAAATCCTCCAACCACTTCATTTGGAAAGAAAAAATTTTTTGCAGTGGATTTTGGGAATTGGAATTTTGCTGGTGGTACCCATGTATCATCCACAATTGTCAGTAACTCGTTTGGGTTTGTTGAAGTTCGGGTATTCTTTGCAATGACGCCAATGTCGTTTTGAATAAAAAGCTGGTCTTTTTTCTGAATGGACATACTTTTGTTGGTCTGTTGATCATCAGCACTTCCAGCATCACGGTTATTTGAAATAGTTTTCAAAAAGGGTTTATTCGCCGATGCACTTGTTTCTGATGCCACTTCTTTGATGCCGAAAGAAACATCTTCCACCTTCATCAAAAAAGGTCATAAAAGTTAGGTTATGTCGATATTAATATGTCAAAGATATGTCACTAGGAAAGGAATATATTGAAACTTGTCGCTCGTTTCCGCGCGAACCGAGTTTCAAGGCGCGCGCTCACATATCCGGGCTGAATAATAATAATAAAAATTATAAAAGATGGATTTCTCTGGACCCCCCCTTACCAAAATCCTAGATCCGCCCCTGGTCAATAAAGTATTAGGACAATTGGAAATGCTGTTTCCTAATCGATCAATGCACGATGCATTTGAAAAGTAAGACATGCAACGAATCAAGTTAATTATCAATCAATGTGAAGATCGCAATGAACGTGAAAGAATTCGGTTAAGACAGACCCGTGAAGCGCGACATTCGACTAATAATGGTGCAAGTTTGAATCGAGCTGCAAACTAATCTAAAAATCTTATATTTTTCCAGATAAGCTAACTACAGAGTCTTACGATGTTTATTCAGTTTAAGTGCATTCAAAAAGTTTGGGCAGGACAACGTCCTTTTTTTTTTTTTTTACAAAAAATTTTGTTTGTCAAAATCTATTGTTTACACTAAGTAAATTACGAAATCAAAGTGAGTTCGTGGGAACCAAAATTCTCCAAATTACGTTTTGATATTTTGAATTTCTTGTTTACTGCAGCAAAGAGTTACACGAGGTTCGAAGTGATGTATTCTAAAAATGTCAGAATTTCTTTGCCTTTTAGGAAAACATGAATTTGGGTAACAAAAATGGTGACTCTATTTGTTTTTAATAAAAAATTTTAATTTTTTCCGTTTTTAGTGGTCTAGAAATGGTTTGTCATAAGACTTTATCTGTGTACGATAATAATTTCAGCATTTCCATATAAAAACTTATTGTCTGATACGGCTCTTTCTACTTGCGCAATCGTGCGAAATATCTGACCCAAATCTATTAAAAAATTAAAATTTTTTATATACCTACTTTCTCTTGCAATTGTAGGTATGTATAGTATATGTTAATTACCTAAAATAAAAATAAAAAAGACAGTCAGTCCATTTAATTAATTTAATATGAAAACACGAGCTAATCATATTCTATGCATTTCATAAAAAGCGATGCTAATCTTGCACGCAATTTGTACCAAATGAAAAGCAAAGCCAGAAAATTCGAAAAATCGATTAGTGTTGACAATAATTCCAAATTTATATCACATCACTTTATCAAACCAGTTGACATTTATACGCTTGACATGCTTCTCTAAAGCACTGCTTTCAGAACTACAAATTTGATAGATAACCATCGACTAATGGATATTTTTTCACCTTGAAATGCATCTACGTCAACAGTAAAGGTCATAAAACTTGAAAAGTTGAGTAGGTTATATTACATTTCTAAAGCTTAACGGCGATTTTAACGACTTTAGTAGGGAACTACATGCATACATAGGTCTTTACAAGTTTGTTAAGTCCTGAAATCGAAAATTAATGATATACATTGATTAGAATATCGATATAGTCTATACGTCTGTATGAACAAATATATTTTGTAGACAATAAGAGCGAGAAACTTAGTTTTTACAAAAAATCCATATTCTCCATATGCAGATGATTTTAGATGATTTAGCCATGCTAAAAAAATATGCCGGACCTAACCTTTCTAGCAATATGTTTATTATCTTTTAAATATCGTTTTTTAAATCTTAGATTCGCTAACTTTTATTAAAACAGCTAATATTATATTCATAAAATATGTAATTTCTTTATATCTTAAAAATGTGTTTAATCCCAAATGTGCGAAAGTCTAGCTAACATAATAATGATATAGTGGCTATAGTCGTATTTGATTATATCCCATTACTTCAAGTTTCATGCATAATATGTGTAAAATTAATTCAATTTTATCTTTTTAGAAATGGAAAATTTTATAAAAAACTTCTTAGACTTGCTGACTATGAAATTAGATATTTTGTGATATCTGACGAACCTAGCTTTTTTTCGAATTAAGTTTTGATCGCTGAATGTAAATCTAAAGTCTAAAAATCTTACCCCATTAGGGTTCTGGGATAATCTCTAAAATATATCGTTTAATAGGTATTCTAGAGGTCAGAACTTTTTTGATGTCGAATTTGGATTCCGCGACCCTAATAACATGCAACAGATATGGTCTGACCTCCTAGTCCGCAAATACAAAGCAACACCGCTTCAGGTATTAGAAACATCCTCACTTTATGTAAGAGCCCAGTTATTTTCGATTTAAGGTTTGGTGGCTCAATCTAAATCCAAAGTCTAAACATCCCTGTCCCATTGGGGTTCTAAGTAATCCTTAAATAATATAAGGATTACATTTCAGAGCCCGGATTCAGAGACCTTAATAGCATGCAGTAGATATGGTCTGGCTTCCCAATCAGCAAATAGATTTTTTTTTGTGGCTATGTTATAACATAACCTAAAAATCACCAAAAAAGTTTATTCTAGACTTCTTGCCCGGCTATATATAGTATTTCATTCGTTTTTGGGAACACAAAGTCCGAATCCAAAGATTAGAAATCCCAGCGCTTCAGATATTAGAAACGTCCTCAAATTATATTAGAACCCCGCTATTTTCGATTTATGGTTTGGTCACTGAATCTAAGTCCGAGGTCTTAAAATCCCTACCCAAGCAGGGATCTAAAAATCTATAAATTATATCGTTTAATAGAAATTTAAGATGTCGGACTCAGCGAACCTTATAGCATGCAGTATATATAGTTTGAACTCTATTGCAACACAACCACAAAAAAACACCACCAAATATTGTTCTAGAATGGTTATGTATTTCATTCTTTGTTGGGATCACTTAAAACAGCCCTTTAGGTATTCGATATTTTATCAAATTAACTCGCTCTATAAGGAGCTTTAAGATTATATTAGAACCATCCGCTGCTGTGGCAAAGACGCGGATTCCACGGCACAAAGTCTAAATGGGTGTGGCCCTGTCACATGAAAGTTCACAGCCCTTTCCAGTGATATGGAACTCCGAAACCCGAATAATCTGAATTTTTGAAAAGGTTTTCTGAAGTGCACTTTTGATTTTAGTACTCATTTGAAAATTTGGAATATTTAAAATCATAACCCCAGTTTCTTATTATTAAACAACCCTCAAAACATAATTAAAATATTTCATTTTGAAAAAAATTAATTTGAGGTAGCGTATCTGGCAGTCGACTATATTTTATAAACTCATTTTTCATTACGCCTCAAGGTCGCTGAAACATTTTTGCGTTTTGTTTGAACAAATTGCTACATACCCATACATGATGTTTTTTTCTTTCTATATTTTTATTTTTCTAAAACACAGGCAGCTAGTTTTGTTTAAAGCTCTCTCGCATTAGGACATTTCAAGAACACACCACAGGCTTACACACACTTGTGTCTATGTATTGTACTATGTATATAATAAATATAGTATAAAATGGAAGATAAAAGCTACGTCCTTGTTTGCAGCTTATGAACACAAAATCAAAAGCAAGCTTTATATATATAGTATAAAGGTATAACAAAAATTTTGATAAAAGCCATTTTTCATATCACACAATTTAATAAAAATAAAAAATTTAAGAAAAAAATATAAATTGAATGCTTCGTGAAGAATGAACATGAGCGGATGAACAGAGAATCCTGTGGAAACCATTCTTCTGTCATCCTCGACTCCCAGTGGAGCATAGGGCCTCCTCTTATAGGGAAATCTATTATCGTGAAATCGTGAATCCTGATTCACGGCATGTAGCTCATGGTCAATAGATCTTCTCCATGTTTTTGCTGGCGCACCAACGCGACGATCTCTCCCCTAAGGATTCCAACGAAGTGCCTGTCGAGCGAGGTTCTCGTTGGATCTTCGAAGGGTATGCCCAATTCATCGCCACTTACGCTCGCATACTTTTGCTACTGGAAACCACGAGTTCACCAAATTTGGGACCGCGACGCAAAGACTTCAGAGCAACTTCAATTATGGTTTATGTGCTGGTGAATGCTGAAATAGCCGCCAACTATTTTGGATATGACTCAATCGACATAATTGCCAGAGCTTGTGGCAGATTTGCTGAACAGGAGTGTCAGCGGCAGAGCAACTCCTTCTCGTGGAGGTCAAATTGTGCATGGTGCTGGCCACGCTAAAAGCCTGTGAAGTGGGTCTAGGCTGTGTGGCAGCACTTAATTCCAAATTGTGCAGTCCCGGCTAGCTGGTATGCCTACTAGGCGCTATCCAAACGAATATCCAATGTGCCGACCTAGAGCCGATTGCCTTACGGCGGCCTAGATCCTATCCTGCGTGAGAGTCTAGTGCCGCAGCAACGCGCAATTAGTCCAATTAGTTTCTGGTGAAGATTTGCATATAGAAAGTGTCCCTGAAGCACCAATAGCAACCAGCAGTTTTTCGACGAACTGTCGGCAACACGGACTAGACGCAGCTGGGCAACTGTGAACTGAAGTACAAAGAATTGGGGCCAGATTTTACAGCATGAGATTCGCAGCCTTTTTGTAAAGACTTTAAAATGAACGTTGAGCTATATTTCCCTCTGACGTCACTAGCACGTTGATAAGGTAATGCAGCACATGGCGCGCATGAACCAACAAAGATGACTAAGTGCTGCCTCAGCTATGGCTGCATTTTCGCATAAATCTGTCAAGCTTGAAATGAGTGAAAATAAACACAGTCGATTTTGTTGTTTTTTTTTCTGTAATCCTGAAAACGACCTTAACCTGATTTAGGAGTTGTTTTGAGCTTTAGCCGCGTTTTTTCAAGTGCAGTGCAAATAGAAGCAAATGAAAATGCGCTGTTTAATTAAACAACGCCGTAAAGTATGCAAGGTTATAAAATGAAATTCATGTCAGGCAACATCCTGCGGGGCTCCCACAACCGGAAACGGGTTAAAAGACAGGACCAAGTTTTGTTGTTGTTGTTGTTCTGCTCGTTGTTGTTGCTAATTATGGCGCGCTAAAATATGCACAAAAAGTTCTAAACAATCGTTATGGCTGCCTTGTCTGACTGTCAATTTGGTTTGTTTTGGGCGCTTTTCGCTTAAAAGGCGGGGCATAATAAAAGGGCACACAAGTAAGACACAATAAAAAAAAACAAAAATAAAAATGGCGCACGTAAAAGTGGGGCGTGACCGAATTTGAGATACATGTAAGTCGAGCTGGAACACTGTTCCGTTTTTGCTCTAGACAATTAATTAGGGAATACTGTGAAACGAAAACTTAAGGATGTACGAGTATAGCTGATTATTTAGGTAAAAATAATAGGCTAATGAGCTGTTTCCAATTTCAAGATAATTTTCATGGGATAATAATAATAATTTTTATTTTTTTTTTAGGAAAACTGATTCGGATTCAGCGACAAAAAATCATATAATAATATGTCATATAACATGGTTTGACCCCCGGACTCGATAAAAATTCTGTGTGAGTTTTTTTGAGGCTATGTCAGAACCCTAACGTGCTGGGGTTCTTCCGACCTCGGATTCGGATTCAGCGACCCCGAAATCATATAGTAAACATGGTCTGACCTCCAGACCCAAAAAAATATTTTTTTGTGATTCGGATTCAGCGACCCCGATAACATATAGTAAACATGGTCTGACCTCCAATAGGATCAAATCAAAAAGACTGTCAAGGAAATAAAAAAAAAGCTTAGTCGAATGTATTTTTTAATAGGAAGGATTTCTGTGATCTGTGATCAACGAATAAGATAATATCCCATACAACTTTTAAAGAATGAAACAAATTAAGGCGTATAAAAAAATATTAATTTACTCATCTAATTTGTATGGAGCTATTTTTGGTTTGCATTATATTGGAAAGAGTTTGAAGTGGTTAATTTAAAATTGAAATCTACAACAAAGCCGGGAAGTACCACTAAGAGTCTTCTATATTCTAGAAAATCAGAAATACATTCGTTATCTCTTACAGAACTAACCTTGATTATATATTTTGACCTTAGGAGGATCCTTTTTTTCAACAGCTTTGCGCAAAAAGTCCCAGCAAAAGACGATATTTTTGACCAACTCATTAACAAGTCTCAAACTTACGAAAAGTAAAGATTTGCTTTAAGATATCAAAAAGACTGTTATGGGGTTAAAATGCAATTGAAAGCTAAAATCGAATGTTCTTTTAAATAATTACTGGAAGGATTTTTACCCGAATAAGATACCCGAATAAAAAAATATCTCTTACAACTTAAGAAAAATGAAACCAATTAAAGCTTATAAAAAAATATGAATTATCTCATCTATTTTGTATGGAAGTATTTTTTTAATATTTTTTTAGGAATAGATTGACAGGAATCGATAAATATGTGTGGGTATCGTAACTAATTAAGATTAGCATACTGTCAATATCAATTTGCATATGTATGTCAAAGTCATTAAACCAAGAACTATGGCCTTCGTCGAGTCATCGAAGAATATTTCAATGAATATCAAATTTTTCTGCATCGACGAAATTAACAATTTACTTGCTTAACCCTTTCAGGCCCGCTGTTGCCTATAGGCAACATTGGATTCAAATGCAAAAAACTTAGCTATATCGAATTATTATTTGAATTGGTTATTGTTTTTATAAAGAAGTCTGCTTTGTTTTTTTGTTTCTATACATAACATAATGCATTTATTTGTTTTTAATATTTAGTAACGCTTCTTTTGTAGTCGAGTTTTCAAAAAATTTCTTGAAAATTTGTTCTTTGGTTTTGTTATTACTCATATATACACATAAAGTGGGTTATTTGCTTTGAAAAAATATTAATTAATAAATTTAAAATATTTCTGAACAAAAGTTGTTTAGTTTTCTATCAGGATTTTCTAAAACTAGGAACCTTGAATTTTTTTTTTGTGACTATTTGTGGCTTTAGGAACATATTTCTCAGGTAATAACTTTTTTTAGTCGTCCCATTTTAATTCGGGCCTGAAAAGGTTATGTGAAATTAAAAGGTGTAATTAATAATGTGGAGTAAGTGATCAAATATAAAATATAGTATATACATATACTAGTTTAAAATAGGTTTTAGTCGTTTCGACGAACATCATCAGAACAGTACTTAAAATAAAAAAAAATACTATAAGCGGTTGAAAATAATTTTTGTTTTGATTAAGCTTTTTTCTTATGTAAATTTATCTCTTTGTTTATGAAAAAAAATTGTCTAGGGAAGACGCTTAGCCAGGAAAACGTCAGCAAAGGACACGAACCTAATAAATGCTTTTTAAGTTTTGGTTCAATATGATTGGTTTTTACAAGATGAATGTATAAAGCCCAACGCCAGGCTTTGTCGAATTTCCAAATATGTAACGTACTGTAGGAATAAATAATGACTTAATTTAATAAGTTTCATCTATCTGGGATTACGTTTATCTTCAAAGGTGATATGATTCTCCAGCTGATCAATTGGGGCTGTACGCAAATAATACTTCCGGTATTAGGCGTTTTTAACCTCATTTTAATTTTAAACAAGCTACACTAAATATGTACAACAAGCTAAAAAAAGTTAGTATCTTTAATACTTTAGTATAGTATAGTATTTTTAGTATACAAATTATATTAAAACATCAAATGGCGGGTGTACTTTGTGGAGCAAAAATGCATAAAGACAAGTATGACCGAGTAACAACGTCAGCAGCCCTAATAACATAAAAATGACAATATTAAAATAAGTCCTTGGCTTGACTTTTGTGCCAGTCGTCCCTAGGAGGAGCATGGGATCTCTATTAATAACTATTCGAAGAAAAAAGGGACGGCGGTGTCTTGAATCAATAAAGATTTTCTAAGGCAAATGGCGCCCATTTTGTTAGCGATGCCAGTGCAGAATTGTGTAATGCACTTTCCCGCTTGTTGGCAACCCTACGAGGTGTGTTCAAAAAGTAAAGTGACTTTTCAAATTTCGCGGGCAACGTATTTTCGATTATCGATTTTTGTTTGTTTTGTTGTGTTGGTACACTCTTCCCGAACATCTGTACCAAATTTCAAGTGAATGGCATTTTTGCGTGCTCGGCGATTTTTTGCTATCGAAAAATATGGATCAAAAGATTTTTTGTGTAAAAAATAAAATTAAGTGCTCGGTTACACTTGAAATATTGACAGTATTAAGCGGTGAAACTGTTCTGAGTAAAAAAAATGTTTACAAGTGGTACAAACTCTTGCAAGATGACCGGGAAGATGCCAATGACGAGCCTCGCTCTGGACGCCCAAGCACGTCAACAACTGATGAAATCGTTCAAGCAGTGAAGAAAATTGTTTTGGAAAATCGTCGAATCACTATCAGAGAAGTTGCTGAGGATGACCGTATATCGCTTGGCTCGTGCCATAAAATTTTTTCTAACGTTTTGGGCATGAGACGTGTGTCAGCGCAGTTTGTTCCGAAATTGCAAAATTTTGACCAAAAGAACCGTCGCATGAGCATCACTCAAGACTGTTTAATGACGTCAACGTCGACCCAGATTTACTCAAAAGGGTCACAACTGGTGACGAATCATGAGTATATGGTTATGATATCGAGACCAAAGCCCAATCGTCCCAATGGAAGCGGCCAGAAGAGCCAAGACCGAAAAAAGCACCCCAAGTTTTGCTCACTGTTTTCTTCGATTACCATGACGTGTTGCATCAGGAGCTCTTACCATATGGTCGTACGGTCAATAAACACTATTATCTGGAAGTAATGCGCCATTTGCGAGAAGCAATACGAAGAAAACGTCCCGAATTGTGGAAAAACAATTCATGGCTTTTGCATCACGATAATGCCCCTGCTCACTCATCTTTGCTTGTGAGAGATGTTTTGGCCAAAAACAACACCACAATCATGCCTCAGCCACCATATTCACCGGAGTATTGGCCCCATGTGACTTTTTCTTGTTCCCAAAACTAAAGAGACCTATGATAGGACGGAGATTTGCAACGATTGAAGAGATAAAGACTGCATCGCTGGAAGACCTCAATGCTATTCCGCAAAGTGTTATGAGAAGTGCTTTGAGGATTGGAAAAACCGTTGGCATAAGTGTATTGTATCTGAGGGGGATTACTTTGAAGGGGACAGCATATTGATGAATAAATAAATATTTTTTCTTAAAAATACAAAGTAACCTTTCTTTTTGAACACACCTCGTGTCTTTAGTTTTCCATCACCCGTACTAATTAATACTTAAAATAGTATAAAAAATATGTACACACTGGATACACACAGATTTTGGTGCTTTGATATAATAGTTTTGGGCAAAAATACACGTCCTTTCCAAGTCAAGTTTTTTTGTGTTAATTAATATGGGAACTTTTATATTTAAGCATTTTTTCACGAAAAAGTGAAAATTCAAATATTTTATTCTCTTAAATTTGTTTTATATTATTCTTTTTAGAGAGGCTTATTTAAATTACAACATTTTTTAAAAGAGCTGTTATGACTATCCTATCACTTAAAGTCAGTGAATAAAAATTTGAAATAATCTTTAAAAACAAATTCCAGTGAATCATTTACACTTTTAAAATTTCTGAATATATAATTAATTAATTAATTTTTATTTATTAATAAAGCCATCGGATATGGCAACTTCAGTTTTATGCCAATAAGGATAATTGATTTTTGTTAATCTGTAAAATAGTCAATGGAATGTAACAGATATATTTGATAGTGTCTAAGGTCAAGTTACTATTTGACCTACTGCCATATTAATTATATTATTGATATTGGATTATAATTTATATTTCAAAAATTAAATATATTTTCGTTAATTTGATCGAGCGTGATAGACGTTATTTTGCCTGAAATTTTGTAACTCTAATTCAGCGCCTGCAGAAGAAAAAATCACTATTTCAAGAATTAATTCCAAGTCGAAAATTCAGAACATAATCCCAAAAACTACTCGACTATCCCACCTCAAACATGTTCATTTCCGATTTCTGAAAACTTCCTCCTCCTTGTTACATACATTCTTACAAAACTAATGTACTCCTTGACTTTCCAAGTAACTGGTACTAAAAGAAAAGGGGTTAAGGCATAAAAAAGCAGCTGAATTATTTGTGCTAATTTATGCATTCGCTGCGTGCGAGTGTGAACTGAAGCGAAAGTAAACAGCTGCGGTAGCTAAAAATACCAAGAAAATAAAAAAAATACCAAAACAGGTATGTAGTATATATGAGTCAGTGTCGAAAAAATAGAAACCCCCAACCACTCGAAAAACTAAACCAGCTCAATCGATAGACGACTTCAAGGCGTCTTGTAAGCAAAAAAAAAAAAAGAAAACTCCAAAAGAAAAGGAAAACATCCAAAAAGTACAAGTAAAAGCATCGAAATCATTTGGAAAATGATTAATTTGATTTGGGCACAAGCAGCTCATCAGGCAGTTCGTCGTCGTCGTCGTCGTCGCCGCCATTTCTTTGCTGCTACACGGCGTATGAGTAATAAGCGTAAACTTTTTATGACAGCCGCCATCGCTCTTTGCTAAATTATGAAGCTTTCACTTTCACTTTCTATGTGCGCTTCGATCTGGAACGCTTATTAGAAGGCAGACTCCACCTCCAGTTACCTTCAGATTTTATAGTATACGCTCCTGGCTGTTGTCCTTTGGGCGACACCTGCGTCGCACGTGACTGCGGTAACTGTGTGCGCTTGTGTGTGTGTATCTGTGTCACTTTGTATCTGTGTTACGCTGTGGGTAATTGTATTGGTTTTCCTTTTTTGTTGCTGTTAGATAGATTTATAGCATTGTAATCGCCCAATATTTGTTGTTAGTGGATTTGGCGTTGGGATGAGGATGGGAGTCTTGGTGGATTTGTATCTCTTACGTTAAAAATCATTTATCTTCATTGTAGCCTGGGTAGATGGCGCTTTATATTCTCGCTGATAATTAGTTAAAAGTTAAAGTACTGATTGGGGACTTTACAAAATGCTGAAGAGCTGAGTGGCAATTAATTAATTGGAAAAAATATTTACTTAAGGAAATCTATACTAATCAAAGTAAGTTACAACAACTTAAAAAAACATTGAAACATCATTTTAAGAGTCACCTAATTCGTTTCAAGTAGAACTTCTGTAAACTCAATAAATTGATACGTATTAACTGATTAAAAACAAATGTGTAATGGAGCTTATTGCCACAAAAACCTTTATAGCTTTATTTCAAAAAATACTTTTAATACTTTTATAATGTTTCTGAAAGGAATTTGGCAAAATCCTTTAAAGCATATCTTTAAAGATAAATACTTTGGGAAATTATTAATTTCAAAACTGATTATTATAATGCCCTAGTATAATAGGATAAACTAATTCATATTAAAATAGACCAAGAACATTTGTAAAAAATATGGCCTCATATGATTTTTTTTGAACGTGTAACGTTCCATGAAAATTTTTTTTTTGCAAATTATTATATTATATTAACCCTTTCATGCACTTGTTGTTTCTGTACAACATTTCACTTTGAATGCGTTTATCTTCTAAGCTACAGCGAATTTTTTGGTAAATTAAAGCAAAAACGAAACTTGGATCTCCTGACTATAATTTTGCATTATTATTTAGCCCGATTTTTAGAATTTGGGTGTCATATTTGGGTTTTTGTTGACTTGAATACGAATTCCATATGACGGCAAAAACTTTAGTTTTAATATAATCTGATGGCTCTTGTTGCTTTGCTACAAAACTATTTATAACGTTGAATGAAAATTTATTTTTATGCAAAAAATAAATAAATTAGTTTAATATTAATAATATATAGTAAACGGCTTTGACAAAAAAATGTTTCGCATCGTTTTTTGTTACCAATCCAATTTGGCTCATAATAATATGCTTGCACATTAGTTTTGGTTGATGTAGCTGTTGATGCTGCTGGCGCCATCTAGCGAACTTGGTGGCGCCATCTTATGCAAAGCATCAGCAAATTCATAAGACAACACTATTTTAAAGATAAACAATAATCTTTTGGAATGAAACTTTGTGACTATTCCTTTTATAATAAATTAGTTCTGCTACGTAGTGTTTTTAATCGCTTAAAGAACAAATTTACTTTTAAGAATTCATTCTTTAGATTATAAGGAAAATTAACATTCGTAAAAAAGTTTAAATTAGCTTAAATTAAAACGATATACTTTTTTTCCTAAGCACCGTTTTCGAGATTTTTTCGAATATCAGATCGAAATATCGTCAGATCGGCTTCTCTGGACCTGTGTCGCAGGGGGTGCCGATTTGACGGAAGCCAGAGCTTCTGCTCTGGAGAGTCCTTTGCGAAGAGCAACCCTGAGGAGTCTCTTCTCGCGGGAGTTCTGCCTTACAAAGGAAGGCTCTGTCTCCAGATTGAGGGTCTGGAGAGTGGCTCCGATACTGGTGTCAGACGACTTCTGTGAGACTAAACTCACGATGTCATCTCTGTCTGGCTGACGGCCAAGACAGCAGTATATAAAAGAGTAAGTTTTTCAGTTTACTATGCAATAAGCCCCCAAAGGAGGCGTGACAGAGCCCATTTTTGGTCACTGTATCAACATGAAAGATGATTAGATCGAAAGATATTGGTTATACATATCGTTGTATAGATTAAGTAAAAATCATTCTAGTTACAAGCAAGTAAAACGTCAAAAAAATTAGAAATTTAAAAATTAGGGTTGAAAATTGTTTTTTAACTTTTGTTGATTCCAGAGATGGTAACTGTAGCGCAAAATGAGCTAATATTCATTGTTTGACGTCCAATTTTCGGGTCTAGAAAGCTTTTGGAATAAATCGTGACATGCTTGTACCAGAGCTGAAACTGGATATATTTGATAATGATAAAATTTAAAAATTAAATTTAATTAAAAATGCAGCAGATTTTTCAACGATACTTTAACTCACATTGCATGTACGTATTTTTGTAGAAGGGCATTATTTATGATCGCAAGAATACATTTTTTGTAATCAAATATATTTATAATACAGTTCAACATTAGAATTAAATTAAATAAAAAGTATTATATCGTCATAATTTTAATTTTTTTCCCCATTTTTCAAAATTAAAATTTCTGGTTTGCTTTTTATTCATAAGAACCATTTTATAAAATTTTTGTTTAGCTTTAAGCTGAACTAGATCTTTTTTGCGAACATTTTTAACAAAAGATTTTTAAGCGTACTTTCATATACTTTGTGCCAACTTCCAATTAACAATTATTTTGAAATCTATTTTTTGGACTCAACCCAATTTACTACCCAAAACAATCGACGGAGTTCTGGAAAACAAAATTTACACTCTAACAAAACTAGCTCAGTCATCCTTAATATTAAAATATTATTATTTATTATTATTATTATTCCTAAAGTAATATTTTTGTGCAATTTTTTTTAAAAGATAGAATAATAAAGAACTAGCAATATTTTAATGAAAATTATATGTAAACAACAAAATAATAATAAAATGGTTCGGAGCTGTTGCAACCAGGTAAGATTTTTTGTATCAACCAAAAATAATTTCGCGCCAAGACAACATTATCGACAAAAAAATTCATTTTCCAGAGCAGATAAAAACAAATACAAATTGAATTGTTTGTTTGGGTTATTTTCAGAGCACGGCTGTTTACATTAAAATTTAATTTCATCCAAAAGGAAAGGAGCAAAGGAGTTGCTTCAACTGATTTCCATTAAGACTGCCCTAAATGATGAGATATAATCGAAATGCACAGTGTAGCCTGTAGAAAACAGGAGCTAAGAGAACATATCCTACACCTATAATGGAAGTCCTTATGGAAGTAACGCTCCGCAATATTTATCATAAGAAAGTAATCATCATCATCATCAAGTCCTTTATCTCCGGTTGGAGCATAGGGCCTCAATAAAGCACTTCCACCTGCTTCGGTTTTTGGCTAGCAATTTTAGCTCGTTCCATGATTTTCCGCATTCATCGACCTCTTTTTGTAGCGACCTCCTCCATGTTGTCTTAGGGTGGCCCCTTTGCGGCTTCCTTGGGGAGTCCAATCAAGAGCTTGACGGCAAACTTCCTTCACATCCTTCCGCAGTGTCCATCTCCATTTCCTTAGCTTGATAGTGTTGGCCATGGGTTCCAGGTTGCACTTTTTATATAGGTCGGCATTGCTGATGACGTTTGGCCACCACACTTTAAAAATACGCCGGAGACATCTATTCACAAATAAGAAAGTAATGCTTGAATAAAATAGCCGCCGAGAGACCAACCGTCTTAGTTATTTGAATCTCTGGAACGAAACTAATCGGAAACCTGCGCCAGTAGAAGAACGCCAGGCGTAAATGGCGATGGATTGGGCATACCCACCGGAGAACCCTCCCACGGGAACCTCGTTCGACAGGTATTTCGTTGGAACCCTCAGGGGAGAGATCCTTACGTTGGTGCGCTAGCAAAATTATGGAAAAGATCTAATGATCATGAAGTACAAGTTGCCAGCTACTCATGGAATGATATCTGCCATGAATCCAATAATAGAGTTCGCTACATGAGGATGGTCGAGGCCCTCGAAAATGGAAAAAGAAGAAGAAGAGGGACACATAATTAATGAAAAGCGGTCCGTCCCTTCATCATTAATGAAGATAATGATTCATACCACCGACAACGATGTCAGCCTGGAGATCAAGCGCAGAATCACTCTTGCCAACAGGTGCTATTTCGGTCTCAATAGGCAATTGAGTAGTAGAGACCTCTCTCGCGCGACAAAACTATCACTCTACAAGGCACTCATCCTTCCAGTACTTCTTTACGGCGCGGAAGCCTGGACCGTGTCGCTAACTGATGCAGCTGCCCTGGGAGTTTTCGAGAGGAAAGTGCTGCGCAAGATCTTTGGTCCTATTCGAGTTGGCGATGACTACCGCATCGTCACCAACCAGGAGCTGTATGAGCTCTTCAACGACATGGACGTTGCTCTGCGTAACAACATCCAGCAGCTTCGCTGGCTCGGGCATGTCGTTATGATGGACGAGGATGCTCCAGCTAGACGTGTGTTCGATGCGGTAGTCAGCGGCCGTAAGCGGAGGGGACGACCGTGTTTGCGTTGGAAAGACCAAGTGGAAGGGGCCCTGTCTTCTCTCGGTGTGACCAACTGGAGAAGGCGCGCGCAATGCAGAGGCGCCTGGAGACATGTTTTAAGGCAGGCTATAATCCGGTAATCGGGTTGTTATGGCCACATAAGAAGAAGAAGATGATTCATAGGATCTGAGCTATTGGCGGACAGACCAGCAAAAAAGTAAAGGTACCGACGTGAATCAGGCTCGATCGCCAAGCAGGCCTACGTTAAGGCAAGCAACTCCAAGAAACTATACGAATTGGAAATAATTTCCCTTAAAATGCAGAAGGGATTCTGAAGGCTCAGGAAACAGTTGAGCTTGTATTGGCATCCCTAATAAGTTGTGAAGAATACTTTCCATTTAGTGAAGTTGAAGGATTACGGGCAAAAGTATCCAAAATTAATGAAAGACTTGAAAGTCGGTCGGTCTGGCTGAGAAGCTTTAGGGTTAGTAGGGAGCTACGGGGTTAGCAGAGCAGCTTATCCAAATAGAATGTTATTATTATCGATTTGAAAATATATTTTTATCAGTTTTACTTTTAGGTTTCCAAAGAAAAGCTTCAACATTTTAATATGTGAATTTTTATTTTGCATTAAAAAAATCAATTCCAAATTTGAATTCTTGCCAAAAAGCTTGATTGTATATTTTTTGTAAATCGAATGTTTATCTTTATAGAAATTTGTTTCAATTTCATTTTTGTGAAAATAAAATGGGAAATGCTTAATTAAAAATGTATCTACAAGTTTATATTTGGAAAAGGAAGTGAACGCACAAAACTTTGCCATACAAAAAATATTGATTTATGTTTTAATTTGCAAACCATTTCTAAGGAAAATAAACAATTTGTTATAAACACAGAAGGAGAAACTGGGCATTTTGTGACATTTTTGGCCAGGATTTAAAATAATCCACAGTCAGCTTGTACCATGGACTCAGGTATCTGGTATAAACCATTACCTGAAACTAATTACAGCTTCAGCCAAGGACAGCAAAACATGATTGATTGAAGTACTGATGAAAATTGATGGAGCATAAGCTACTACAAGGAAGAACCTCCTTAACTAAGCCTACGACAAAGTATTAAGATTTCTTTGTCATGTTACACTGATTATTTGTGGAACAAAAAATGAGTTGAAAAATCCGGAACAATGTAAACATTTCATTTAACCAATCTGTGTGTAAATTACAAAAACAAGCATGTTCGGAGACACCCATGTCAAAGGGTTCAAAAGTTAACCTATATCCCAAACAGCTTTCATATTTTTCGGACATATTTTTGTTGTTGTTATTGTTTTTTTTTTTTGGGTAGTGTATTTCATGTTATCAAATTGACAACTTAAGCTCATTTCGGGCTGTTGTTCTTTCTGCTTGATTTACCTTGTGAAAATTACACATACTATATAGGTATATATATACCTATAGGTATATGTACCATATACTAGTGTGTAAGTATGTGTTTGTAGAGGTCCTTGCAAAGCTCACACTTTTTATTATTTTGTTTTTTTTTTTTTGGTTCCTGTCTGCTTTTATGACTGCTGGCAGTTTCCGTTGAGAATGTCGATGATGATGATGATGATGATGATAATCCTTAGCTTTTTTGGGATTGTGTTGTTGTTGTAGCTCCTTGTAGCTGAATGTGTGAGTTGTCCGTCGTCTTGACGGTCAACAGAAGCCGTAAAAAGAATCTTTTTTTCTTTTAAAAGCACGTATTTCTTTGTCTTGTTTTTACTTCGTATACTCTGTGTTTATTGAAAGGTCATATTAAATGTGTGGAAATCTTTGTTGCCAGCGGTTCCTATGTTTGCAGTGCTAAATCCACAAAATATGATTTATGTATATTTTATAGGTTTTTTGAAATTTATGTAACCTTTTTGGAGCTTTATAGAAATGGCACTGATTTTAAAGGTCATAAAATTTCTATAAATAACCTTTTGTCAGACAGCTGCGATACTTAGTTAAATATTGTGGTTTACTTTAAAAATAAGTAAGTTGAGTAAATGAGAAGTTCAAGCTCATTAATTACTATTATTCTTCTAGAATATTCGGGACTAATAAACAAATTTAAATTGCCCTGACTGGTTATTTTGTCAGTCGTCCCTGGGAGGAGCATTGGCGATCTCTAATAATAATTTTTCGAAGAGAGCACGGATCTACTTTTTAGCCGAATCCAAACGGTGGTATCTTAAAATAATTGAATTTCCACAATTAATACATCAATTCATATGTAAGCGGGGTTCTACGAAGAAATAAGAGTGTCAGAGAAGCGTTGAACAGCGTCGGCTGTGCTGAGTGAAGAATTCGGCATAGCCGCAATTTAATTCTAATACGAAACTAGATTGTGAACTTTTCTTACATATCTTTTAATCTTTAGATGGAACAATAAAATCACATAAAACAATTTTGGTCTCTTAACATGAGTCAGGGTCCAAAATGCAACTTTGGGACTGTTGAGTCCAAGATTAAAAAAAAAAACTCAACTCCCATGCGTCTGGAAAAAAGGTCAAAAGACTTCGATAAAACAAGTTAGTTTAGAATCCAAATTCGAAGAAACTCTAATACTCTGAATTTGACATAACATTAAAAGGAGGTTTTTGGAGGTTATCTCAAAAGGTGTTTTGGGTCTTTGATTCGAATTAAGCAATTACCAAAATAAATTATATTTCATTTTTGGAAGTTGTCTTCGAAACCTTAGACGCTATGGTTTTTGGGACCACGGATTCGATTTCTACGTTTCAAAATCCGTATGTACAGCATTATAACATATAATGTTGGTACAGCTTTTTAGTACTAATAATATCGTACTCTTCAGTAGCCCTCGTCCTAGAGCTCCTCAGCAAGTCCAATTTCTGGAACCAATTACGGTAGTGAGGTAACACATCGCATCTTTACGCTCCTTTGGCAACAGAACCATACTCAGTAAGTATGTTTTGAGAGGATTCCACCTCAATCTTTCATTGGAGCGCCTAATGCTTACCTCGCTAAGTATCTTCCCTAAGCAACCTTCTTATAGTACATATAAGAAAATATTAATTTATTTTTTGAGTCTTAATCTGCATGTCGTTATAAGATCTCTGAGTTTTGTGCCAGCTATCATTTCATTGAAAGCGATTATTATAGTTGACCGTGGGTCATATTCTAGTCGGTATTATAAGATTCAATGAGAAAGTCAAGAGAAATTTGGAAAGAAACATAACAAAACTCGGTAACAACAATTTCATAAACAATTTGAATATATTTTAAGTATTCTAATTTTTGTTCTCACATTACGAACCGAATATCAATTGCATCAGTTTATTGTCATTTTTTTCGTACAAGCTTCATCCTTTAAATAAAACTCTGACTAAACTATCCAAGAATAGTTAGGAACTATGTTCGGATACACATTAATAGAATTATAAACTAAAAATCAAAGGTCGGAAGTACGTATAAAATTTTTCGAATACCGCAGATGGTTATGTATAGAAAAATTAGCTAATACTCATGAGCTCATTTTCAAATCTAAGGTCTTTAAAATTTTTAGAAAAAATCTAACCATAATTGTTCAGAACTGAAGATGTATTTGATAATTTGAAACTAAAATTTGCTCCAATATGCTACAGATCTTTGAACGATCTCGTCACCCATATTTTAGCGCCCAAAAGATTTAGCTATATATGGTAGTACATTGCGTATACGTATTTTTTTAGAAGATCCATAATTTATGATAGACAAATTTTTTTTTATCAATTGCAACTATAAAACAGTTTAACATTATAATTAAAATATTAAAAATCATGATATTCTCCTTATGTTGGCATTTTAATAAGTATCTTCTTCCTACTATCCTTTTCTCCAAATGGGGAATGCTATATATTAATTTCAATAAAATTCTTTGATTGGCATTAAATTGGATTTTTCTTAATGTAGCGAATCAAATTTTAGATTTATCGCCTGGAACTAGATCATTTTGGTCTGGCATAAAATTTGTTCTTAAATAGAAAACGAAGCGTTTAAGGATACAAAAAAAAATGAAAATCCAAAATTTTGATATCTGATAGCAAACAGCGAATTGACAAAATTGGCTAAGTATAATCCAATAAGACAGGTCTCACACAATACAGGGGTCATGTGAGTTGTTGGAAAGCTAAGGGTTATTTTCTAAGCTAATTTGGTGCGTAGAATCCGAATCCGGCGTCAGAACTGGCCCATCACGTCAGGATTTTGAGATATTTGAGGTTATGTACCCAAAAAACGGCGTTTTTCCTACTTTTGAGGCTAGTGTACAGGGCGCAAAGAATTTTTTGCGGTCTTTCTCTCCAGTTACATCATTTAGTACAACTCTTACCCTTTAATTTAAGGGTTCAAGAGATCAAGTACGATTTTTTGGCAAAGTTATGACTTTTCGAAGTTACGAGATATATCCCTTCGACGTCATTAGCATTTGCAGTAAGTCCTTTGAGATAAAAGGTCATAATGGTTCAGTTGTAACAAAGCTAAGAGTCATTTCCGAAGTAATTTGTGCGTAGAATCCGAATCCGGCCTCCAGAACTGGCCCATCACGTAAGGATTTTGAGATATTTGAGGTTATATACCTCAAATGTAGGAAAAAACGCCATTTTTTAGGTACATAGCCTCAAATATCTCAAAATCCTGACGTGATGGGCCAGTTCTGACGCCGGATTCGGATTCTACGCACCAAATTACTTCGGAAATGACTCTTAGCTTTCCAACAACTGAACCATGTTGACCTGTGTAATTGGAAAGACTTTAGCGCAATACATTTTGTTTGTAACGCTAGTGACAAAAATCTAATATAAACATAGTTCTTATTATTTCAAAGATTCTTTTTAAGTAATAACCATAGAATACTCATTTTTTATGATATAGAAAAGCATTCGATGTATTACATTTTCAAGTATTTATAAATCTAAAAACTATTTTGAAAGTATGGTAGCTCTTGTTAGCACTGCTTGTTGTGCGACCTTGGGTTTCATGAAGCGTTGTCCTTATAAGTAATTACCATAGAATACCCATTTTTTAAATATCGAAGAGCATTCGATGCTTTGTATAATATTTTCCAGTAGTTAAAAATCTAAAAGCTATTTTGAAGATGGAGTAACTCTAGTTTGAAAGGAGATGGTAGAACTGCCTAAGAAAAACTGCTTGTTTGCACTGCTTATTGGCACTGCTTGTTATGCGACCTTGGGTTTCGTGAAGCGTTTTACCATGTTTCACTACTTGTAGATTAAACAAAATATATTGCTCAAAACAATTAATTTTTTGAGTGGATCACAAAACTTGTTAATCTCAAAATATAGTCTTAAATTTATTGATTGATATTGGACTATCGCACGCTTCAGTAAATACTTAAATGCAATCTTCTGAGGCCATATCAGACTATATGTTGATTATGATTTTTTATTAGCAATGCCAGCCTTCAACAGGTTGACAAACTACATTTTTGGAAAGCCTTTTAATTAAACGTGGTTGGAGCTAACACTTGCGGGTATTCTATTAGAAAAAGCAGAAGCCTTGCAATATTTTGTAATCAACTTTTCCTTTGTTTTAAGCTTCCTGTGTTGAAAAGAAGCCAGAAAATAATAATGCTTGGAGTGCCATAGAACAGCACATTGTTGTGTTCCGAAGTTAATTACAATCAAATTTTGTTGAGTTCAAAATTCTATTAAGTCAAATAAAAGCGTCATTCAATAATGGAAATAAAAAAATAAATATTTCTACATCAAATTTTTTAAGAATTTTTTTGTAAATTAAGCCGAACTTTTCTAAAGATGGTTTTATATCTTGAGTTCATTTAATATAATTTTTTACTTTCATAAACATCATCTTTGCATATTTAAATAAAACTCTCCATTTCCATAATATTTTTTTACAAATGCAAACAATCATATCCCTCATTATAAACATTTTATAGAGTATTTCTTAGTCGAATAAATTAGTAGAAACGTTGCTTACTTACATGATTTGTATTTATTTTTTGGCCATTTCTCCAATTTCGCTTTATTTCTGCTGTTTCTGGTGCGTCAACTTGCACTTGAATTCACTTTTAGAAGAAACTTGGACAGCAACAAAATAATTCCAAGGATATCAAGGATATCACACCCACACGTTCACATAGTAATCCACACGTTTTCTTAAATTTCGCTCAACGCTTTGTTAGTTATAGCCGGGTTTTTTTTTTATTTTTTCGGTTTGGTTTGGTGCACACACAATCTAGATTTTATTATTTCTTTATTTAATTTTATTTAATACTGAATTTTGTTAGATTTTCTGCACTTGTTTAACTTGTCGCTTTTTTATTATATTTTTTATTATGTATTTATTTAATAATTTTTGTTGACAAACTGAAATTGAATTTTGGCACATTTGCTGTCTGGTTAAAGCTTAAGGCAGCATTTAGTATTATTTTTATTTTTTTGGTATTTTATAAGCCATTAATTTTTATGTTTATTTTATGCATATTTATTTTTCTTTTGACGTTTGCATAAATTTATATATGATACTATTTTTTGCATAAAATTTAAGTTGGCTAAAATATTTTTTATAAAATATCATAACATACGCGATATTTATTGATTTTTAAAGGCTTAAATTAAACACGGCGGATATTCAATTTATTTTTTAGATTTTCTAAATATTTTTTTTCTTCACTGCTGCATAAAGTTTTGGCTTTAGAGTTTGTTTGGTCTAAACAAAATTTTTATGTTGCCATAAAAGCTAAGCACTTTGGCTATTGAACCGCTTTTATCTGTTTCAACGTG
Organism: Chymomyza amoena; assembly: GCA_037043745.1. Classification (NCBI taxonomy): domain Eukaryota; kingdom Metazoa; phylum Arthropoda; class Insecta; order Diptera; family Drosophilidae; genus Chymomyza; species Chymomyza amoena. The sequence goes on along the minus strand of JBAMAX010002320.1, from coordinate 199,305 downwards.
AGTGTTGAAAAGTGCCAAAATGTTTATATTCTTAAACAAAATGCTTTTGAACTCATATTTGGTAAAATTTGAAATGTTTTCTAGTACTGTGCAGTTTAAGCCAATTTGGGGGCTTTAAAAAATTTTGTTATCATCTCCCGAAAATTTATTTTTAGCACCTGATTTTAAACATTTTCTAGCTATATTTTTAATTTTACTACCTCGAGGCGTAAAAGTTGCAGTTGTCTCTATGAGAGCTTAATTTATGTTCTAATTTTACTATTATGCTTATATCTAACCAATTTTTGAATATTTTAAAACGGTGCGGGATCAAAGCAGGATTCCATAGATGTAGTTGGGAATTCCTTTGAGAACAATTGCTTCCTTTTTTTTAATTTTTTTTTACTAACTTTTCGTAATTGTAAAATCTCTGATATAATATTAAAAATAATAGATTTTCAGATATAGAAAACTTTTATATTGAACTTTAAAACAGTGCGGGATCAAAGCATGAGTCCCTAAAAGTAGTTGCGAATTCCTTAGAGATAAAATTGTTTTTCTTTTTGAACTTTTTTGCAACATCTTTGATGCATGTACTACATTTTTAGGGTAAGAAATCTTTTGAATTTCTTAATAATTTTTGATACATATATCCCTCTAAAACAATCGATATTACCCTAATATAAAATTAAAATTTTTTAGTTTTATCAACTAATATAAGTATGAGATGACGTAAAATTTGCAACATCTATGATACAATACTACATTTTCAGGATAAGAAATCTTTTGAGTACTTTAATAATTTTTGATATACCCCCTCTAAAACGATCGATATTACCCCAATATATAATTGGGTATATAGTATTTTTTAAGTTTTATCAACCAATATGAGATGACGTAAAATTTTTTGAAAAACGAATCTGCCAAATGTTTTTGGGGTTTTCATCTTAATGTTTAAAGGTTGCTGAAGCTACAGGAGAAGAAATAGATTTAATTTTATTTCGAGATGATGCTTAGCAAAAAGTTGTTGAGAGATCTCTTGTCGTATATAAATCGAATTTTAAAAACAGACCTTCATCTTTTCTTCTGCTTTAAACGCTTCGTTTAAAAGACATATTTTTGACATTTATGTAAAATATTTAATATATCTTCCTTAGTCTCCCCTTAAAATAAATCAATATTTTCAAATTATCCATTACGTTTTATGCGGAAGAATTGGAAACTATGCAACTTAGCGGGGAAAGCAATTCTTCGAAGAGCAAATTTATACCTAAGACCTGGTTTAGGTTCGTAGATTTCTCTATATGGCCGAGCAATGAAAGTTAAGTCTCGAAGATCTGCACCACCCTTCCCATCTTCTCACTCTCCTAAATCATTTTTGTCTCAAGGTAATCTTGGCCTAAGTCGAACAACATGTCGGGGAGAGCAATTCTTCGAAGACATGTGTCGTGGGGCAAATCTCTGCACTTGAGACGTAATGCAGCTTTGAATTTTCAGTAATATTCCAAAAAATATAAAATTAAAAAAATTTGGTTTTAAAAAAAATATTCGAAAATTTTTTATGATCTTGGGATAGTACAATACATTGTGATTGTTTCCTAGTACTCTAGTACTTTGTAATAAAACGATTGTGCTACAATAGAAGATTAGCTTAAATTTCATTTCGAGATGATGCTGAGCAGAAATAAATTTTCTAACCATTTTTAGAAATTCCTGCCTATATTGTTCGGAAATAGTATTGAAATAAGAATCTTTGATTTTATCACACAATATGATGAGTATAAGATGACGTTAAATTTTGTAAAGATAAATCTCAAAAATGACTCAGGGTTTTCATATTACTATTTGAAGTTCCTGCAGCTACAGAAGAAGATATAAATTTCATTTCATTTCGAGATGATGCTGAGCAAAAAGATGTTGAGAGGTTTTTGAAGCTTGGACGAATTCTTAAAATACTATAAAATATGTTGAGAGGTCTTTTGAAGCTTGGACGAATTCTTAAAATACTATAGCTTTGCCTTTTCAGTACTAATTCAAAAAATATAAATTAAAAAAAAATTAGTTTTAGAAAATAAATTTTGAAGATTTTTTTATGACCTTGGAATGGTACAATATATTCTCAAAAACTCGTATTCCTAAAAACTTTTGTACTTTGTATATAAAAGGTTTGCGCTACAAATAAAGAATTTTTAAATTTTGGAATTTCATCTCGAGATGATGATGAGCAGAAAGATATCCAGAGATGCTTTGAAGCAAACGCGAATTCTAAAAATGGCTTTGAGCATAAACACTTTTTTTCCTGAAAACTCTAGTACTTTTTATATAAAAAGATTGCGCTATTTGAAGAACTAGTTTTATTTTCATTGAGAGATCATGCAAAAAGATTTTGAGAGGTATTTTAAAGCAAAGCCGAATTCTTAAAATAATGTAGCTTTGCCTTCTCAGTATTACTACTAATTAATTAATTAATTTAAAAAATGTAATTTTAGAAGAAAAAATTCAAAGATATTTTTAAAACCTTGGAATGGTACAATATATTCTCAAAAACTCTTATTCTTAAAAACTCTTATACTTTTTATATAAAAGGATTGCGTTACAAATGAAGAATTTTGAAATTTTCGAATTTCATCTCGAGATGATGATGAGATAGATATTCAGAGATGCTTTGAAGCAAATGCGAATTCTAAAAAAATGGCTTTGAGCATTGTATACAAAAATGTCATTCTTTGAAGATTTGACTTGGGAAGCTAATGCAGTTGATTTGGTAAGGATTTCTATGTCTGTAAGTCCCTCTTTTATAATCCTGTGAAGAGATGTGCTCCAGACATTAACTCAAATTAAAAAATATGGCTTGATTTATATGAGTTACGTGCGGATTCAATTATTACTGTGATAGACAGATAGATAGATATTAATATGTCTTCAGAATAAATTTTTCAACAATATTGAGTAGACTTCTTTTATATGGAACATATTAAATGAAGTAATTATTTATATGTCAAAAACATTCAATTTTGAAAGAGACTGAAAAAGCATTCTAAGTCTAACATTCAAAGCAAACATTTGCATTGTAACGAGTCGTTTCGTCCATAACTCTCACCAAGCAGTGCAAGCAGTGTCCATATGGCCCTATTGGCAAAACTAGCTAAATATTGTGAGGCGTCGATTTCCCTCCTCGCAGCATTCTTAATTTGTCGGAACTGGTACACTTTTTGGTTATATCTAATTATCTTCTGCTCGATATTCTCTCTCCCATTGAAGCATAAGACCTTTCTAATTATAATGATAACTTACTACAAAAACCACACTAATCTAAAGATAAAACATCACGAAAGAAGATTTCCTTATCAACTAAATCTACTAAGCTAACAAATTTCAGTTAAGTTTTTTCCGTAGAAAATTCGCCTTTTTTAACCCCAGCTTCAGCTGGCCCCTTTGGGCGCTGCACAAACCATTAACTCCGCCACTGTATCATAAACTATAAACATAATTTTAGTGCCATGTGGCTAATAAACTACTCTAGCCTGGCCTGAATGCAGAAAAGCCACATACACATTTTTTTGGCTTCAGTTTTATGACAAAAGCAATAACTTAAAATATGTATTTAATTTGAAAGCTAAACATTTTTTATAGCCAGCTATTCTGTTGAGAACGGAAACTTTTTAAAATTTGCTCAAATGAGGACAGTTTTTTTAAGCTTGGTATAAACTAAAGTTTAACTGGGCAATTCTCTGGATATGTTTGGTTGTTAAATGAGTCAAGAGTTTGTGAGCTGCCTGAAGCTGTTTTTTTTTTTTGGGAGTTCTTGTGAGGCAGCCTCGGAAATACGTCAAAATTTTCAGCAGGGTTGCTGAGATGAAGCAGCGTGGGCAGCAGATAATTTGAAAAATTTTAAATGCCAAATAAAGGGTAGAGTTTTGTATAGAGAGATGCTTCAGAAAAATTCAAAATAAAATATGTGTGGGATGTCTTAAATAACTAGAGACCCTTTTTATTTAATTGCTTTTGGAGGAGCTGATGGGTTCCCCTACGAGTCTCTTTGCTTAGGAGGACATAAGCACCAGTATAGTCACTTTCTTGCTTATGTCTTGTAGTTGTAGTTTGTGACAAAAAAGTTTCCGGAAAATTTCCATTACATTTAAAACCTTTTTTTTTTTTTTAATTTTTCAATGTTTTGGGTTTCTGTAGGTTGGAAGGACTGTACTTAATGACTATGCCAAATATCATCCAAACCTCAAGTGCCCATCACTGGGGAAAGAAATTTTCATCACATAATAGAGATTATGCTCCCCAGTTCCTGAGACAAAGGAGACCTAAAGTCACTTCCTTCACCTTGTTTATCACTTCTTAGATTCATGTTCATTTCTCTGCTGAACAAGACATTAACATCTCATTACTTATTTTCTGGTCAACAGGCTCAATAATATGTCCTAAATGCAACTTCCCTACAGCAATTTCTAATGGAGTTCCTTGAAGCTCTTGAGCTGGAATTAGTTTAATGCTTTTTCTGTCTATTGTCGTTTCGCTGCAGAAGAAGAGTTTATTATAAAGTCACTCCTTATAATAACTTGAAACATTATATTATACGCCTTCAAAATTCAGAACTCCAGACTTGCTGTGCCTTTTAGAGAAATTTCTTGAAGATTCTCAAAAATGAAATGTCTTAGTATTTCTTCTGCCCATCTAAGCTGCTCAAATAGCAGGTACTGCAATAGACTTCAACAACTAGAGAGTCCTGTCTGAAACGCATCCAGAAGAGCAACTTTATCACTTCTTAGATTCATGTTCATTTCTCTGCTGAACAAGACATTAACATCTCATTAGTTATTTTCTGGTCAACAGGCTCAATGATTACATGTTCTGCAAACCACCTGACATTTTGTTCCTTTCAGCAATTTCTAATGGAGTTCCTTGAAGCTCCTGAGCTAGAATCAATTTAATGCTTTTCTGTCTTTTGCAAAAGAAGGGTCTAAAATAAAGTCACTCCTTATTACAGCTTGCAGAAATACGTTATAAGCCTCCCAAAATGCGTAACTTCAGAATCATTGTGCCTTTCGAAGAACTTTCTTAAGGTTTGTTAAACACTAAATCCTTTAGCCTTTTAAGGAATTTTCGTGAAGTTTCTCAAAAACTAAATTTTGTAGCATTTCTTCCGCGCTTTGCCGGACCTTTAAGGCGGCTTAAGCGGCAAGTTTTTGCGAAATCCACTTAAATCCTCATACTGCGTTATAGGGTTAGGTCTTATTAAATTACAATCTATGTGTTGTTAAGGTACGAAATTGATGTACAGGTTCTACACTTAATCAAATAATAAAAAAAAGTCTTCTGCCCATATAACCTGTCCAAATGGCGGGTACAAAACTGTGATAGACTTCAACAACCAGAGAATCTTTTCTGAAGTGCATTCAGGACACTAACTTTAAAATCTTTTTTTTAATTGACTGTGCAAATTTCTGGCACTATAAGACCATACAGAGTTCGTAATCACATATTCCCTCTAACTACTTTGTAGGATAAGAATCATTTCTAACCCTGTACCCTTATTTTTCTTTATATCCGCTGCTCTTCTCCAAAAGATTTAAACACCTCATCCAGCTAGTCAGATTTCTAATCGCAACCGTTGGCCATCCATTTCCTGCTACTAATGGCTTACAATTTTTATCTCCAACTTCTGATACCTTCAGACCAAACCTAAGCACAGTTTAATCGTTCTATTTTTACAATATTTTTACAATATTGCCAACGATTATAATTACAAGCGCCTATTTGCATGCAATGGCTTTGGCGATAAGGTAAAGTGCTCCAAGCTTTGGTTTTGTACAACGCGGGGGGGATTTTAATTAAGACGTAAGCGCGTCAATGACCGTTAAGTGTAATGTGGCAAGTTAAAGGCGCCTTTTCATGACATAAATAAAAAGCGGCAATAGCAACGCATGCCCCATGCGAGGGGCGCGGGCAGCAAAAAAAGCAACGTTGCCGCAAGGCAGCTGTAACGCGACTGACATACAAAAGACGGCGTACAAAAAAACGCGGCATATACAAACACTCTCACGCACACAAACAAACACACACACTCACTTTTTGTTGTTATAATTTTTGCCCCTTTTTAAATTATTGGCAATTTTTATAATTTTTATATTTTTACTTTTCGCATTTACTTTTGCGAATTTGCTTTGAACACACTGTCAATGACGTTGACTGAAGTGAGTAGAGCAAGCCACGTGTGTGTTACAGGTGCGCTGTAACACTTCGCTTAGGTCCACGACGCACGAAAGTATTCCAACGACTGAAGCTGGCTGTCGGCGTTGGCCAGGCTTTTGGCTCGTCTGCAGAAGCAGCAGCTGCCAGCAGACACCCAACGTGGGTTAAACAGCAGAGAGAGAGAGTGAGAGCAAGCGTAAAAGAGCGCACGACTGGAAGTGGAACGTATTGGTTAACTGTGCTTTTGCTTTAAGCTTAACAAGGCGCTCTTTGCGTAGGCCTGAGCGAAAACAGCTGTTTGTGTTGATGTGAGGGTGTGGCTGTGTGCGTGGGAGTGTGTTTGTGTGAAATTAAGTCAATTTGAATTTGCTTTTGTTTGGCTGCGCTGCTTCGTTTTTTTGTTACTTTTTACGGCTTTGTTTGCGCTGCTTTTGTTGTTTGTGCCTTTTGTTTTATTTATTTTTGACTTTGCGCTCAAAAGTATGCTTTAATTTTTTGGAAAAAGCGAATTAAATCACAGTAGCGAAATGAGATCTGGAGTTTCTTGGGATAGCATTATAAACCTTACCACTAGGGAGTCGGCGGATGTTGTAAAGCTCTACTTTGGAGAATCATTCATATTTTGGCTGCTTACAAAAACGAGGTCGCAGATGATGTTCAGAGTAAATCTTTTTGATTGACATCTAGGCCTCAGCTGCTATATTATCCTGTAATCAACAAAGTGCGGTTTAGGTATGGATAAGGACCTGAAGAAGCTTTAAAAGAGGGTACTACGCCCTCATTACTGAATGAAGCCCAAATTGGAGTCCTTCGATAGCCAAATCAACAAGCGATATGGCAGCTACAATGAAAATTTGGGAAGGTAACCAAACAGTCTGTTGAGAGGCATCAGTGTTGCCAATAAGTTTTAAAAATTGAATTTTAGAATAAAAATTACAAAATTTTGATATTTTTGTATGACTATGGTTCTATCTATGTTAGGGGAGGGTGAGGCCAAATGTGGCACTTAGGAAATATTCAACCTAGATTACCGTCCCGAAGATAACCGCTGGAGGCTTGAAAATTTTTCCATACATAGCTTTGGAATCATATTAACCCTCCGTCTGACAAATGGTTCTGGCCAGACTTTTTTCGTTTTAGGCCGTTAAAATATCATATTTGTAATTATCATATCGATTTTGGCTTCCCGGTAGCTTCCTAAAATTTCATTGGCTATCGATCTAACGGTATGACAATAAGGATAAAGTCCTTGAAGTATGTGAAAAAAGGACATTTTGAAATCCCACCTTCGGTCTGACAGATGGTGTTTGGCTGGACCATGTTTGCTCTGAATTTTTTTTTTCTAAAAATGGATGATGAAGTTGGGTTTATTTACAGCACGCGATTACGAGCGAGAAGTATCAGTACTGATTTTTACACGCGATTGGGTGAAGCATTATCGAGCGATATTCAGCGTGGAAATGTAGATCAACGTGATGATATTTCTGAATCTATTGGTGGTGATGGTGGTGCGTATTGTGTGCCGGGGGAAGATGAATCGGACATCGAGGAGGATATGGTAATCGAGCCAAATGAAGTGTTAGACAGTGACGAAGAAAAAGATTATGATGAAGTTAATGTGAATGCCGAAGCACCACCACAAACTGCGACTCATATATTTGGAAAAGACGGTACACAATGGGCAAAGTAAGAGCCATCAGCTGCAATTTGCATGCGTCAACACAACATAATGCGTTTTCGTGCTGGGCCAAAGGAACAAAATTCAATTCCACTTGAGGTATTCAAAAAGTTTTTTTTATTAAACATTTCGTTCATTATTATCACAAAAATGAATCGATATGCCCAAATTCCGTTCGAAAATGGAACGAAGAAAATCGCAGCTCACCTCCACGAGTCTGGAATAATTTGACCAGTATTGAACTTGATACATTTCTTGGCATTCTTTTGGCTGCTAGCGTTTTAAATAACAATATGCAAGAGGCAGTGCTCTTATGGCGCCCAGATTCACTACCCATATTCTGAGCAGCTATGTCTTACAGACGATTCTGTGCCATTTCACGATACATCCGTTTCGATGATAGTCGAACTAGAAAATTCCGCCAGCGGACCGATAAAGTGGCACCCATTCGCGATATTTGGAATTATTTGAATGAAAATCTCCGAAAAAACTATGAACCGCATGAAAATATCACCATCGACGAACAATTATTTCCATATCGTGATAGCACAAAGTTCACCCAATTCATTCCATCCAAACCAGCAAAGTATGGCATCAAACTTTGGTGGGCGTGTGATGCAAAAACAAAATATCCATTGCAAGGAAAGTTGTACACGTATAAATAAATAAAAAAAAACATTCAAATCCCATTTTATAACATCAAACAATATTCCTTTTGTTCAAAATTAAACGAAAAAAATAAGCCGAACAAAAATGCCTTTCTTCTCAGAATTCGAATTCTTTCAGTTATTTTTTTTCATTTGCAGGTAGTTTAGAATATGCCAAATACACTGGGATAGGTAAAAAATAAAAAATATATACCTGGTTTACATCTAAATGAACTCTAATTCAGCGTTAATTTGCACTGAAACGCAGAGAAATGCACGTAAATATATGGGATCTGGCCAGACACCATCTGTCAGACCGAAGGTTTTAGAATGTCTGTCAGGCGGAGGGTTAATTATATCATATTTTGGGTAGTTTTTTATCGGACTTAATTGAAAGTGAGTTTTTATAGTAATTTGTGGGTGATGAATACAAAATGAAATCGGTTTGGCGAAATCTTAGCTAGCTTGCGAACCACTTGTTACCGACATGAAAATATACCCATGGGGCAAATTGCTCCACCCATTTTAGGTTTGGCACACGCAAGCTTTACGCCGTGGCGGAAAACGTCGCATTTTACTGCCATCTTTAACAGCCCCAAGCCTATAAAAGCTCTAACGCAATAGGAACAAACCAAACAATCCAACGAAAATTCATCCTTACAAATGTAAGAAATTAAAAGTATGCTTGATATTTTCAAAATACAATTTCTTTATAAAAATTTCAATTTAATCTCTCATTTTATGTAACCCAATACATATGTGGGCTACAACATAGTGCCTAGTCCAGACCCTCTCAGGCTTTTGGTTGCCTCAAAAATGCAATAATATCAAAATAGGCGCGTTTTGCCCCAATCTCCCCTAAATGTTGTCATAAACAGTCTTTCCTCAAATTTTAGAGTTCAGACCTCTTCTACTTTTTATATAAAGGGTGTTTTTTTTAATAGGGTCCGCATTTCCGAAAAGAATATCTCTGAAACCGGTTGTCACTTTTGACAATTTTAAACTTCATTCAATTTATTCACTAAGGAGTTCGATGTGACATCGAAAAATATTTTCCAAATCTATATATAAAAGAACCTTATGTTTTACATGTTACGGATGTTCTCATGAATGCGTCAATGAATTTCAAAACCGATTTTTCCCTGTATTAGAAGCTGTCAATACGGAGGCTTTAATTTTATTACGATGTGTTTGTGTGTATTGGCTCGTGAGATATACGCATTTTTGTGAATATCGGTTATTTTGTGTATATTGCCATATATACAAAAACTGGTATTGTAGTTAATCAATGTTCGAGGTCCAACATCGTTTCAATCATTGAGAACAGTGAGTGGCGTATTGTGTGCAACGTATCGAGAGGTATGTCAAAAATTGAATTTGTTGGACAATGATTTGCACTGGGATCACTGAACTTAAGCAGATGCAGCTACTACTGCTAATCCATATCAAATATGTAAGTGTTCTATTTGCGATTATTTTGGCAACATTTTTTCCATCAAATCCACCTGAATTGTGGATCAAATGTCAAGATTGAATGTCAGAAGATATTTTGTTTCGAGTACGTCAAGCAAAAGGCTATCCAGTAATGGAATTTACGCCGGAAGTTTACAATGAAGCTTTAATTCATTTTAAAGATCTATGCTTGGCGATGGCTAATAAGGCATTAGGACAATTGGGAATGACGTCCCCTAATCAAATTAATTATCTATCTAATCGTACTGCCCAGGAACGTAAAGATCGCAATGATCGTGAAAGAATTCGGTTAAGACAAACCCGTGAAGCGCGTCATTCAACTAATAATGGTGCAAGTTTGAATCGAACGGCAAACTAATCTAAAAATCTTATATTTTTCCAGATAAGCTACGTAGGGAATGGAATCTTACGATATTTATTTACTTGAAGACCGGCATAGTAGCAGCCGTAGCATCGGCCAAGAGCTGGGCATGAGTCATCAAACCGTTATAAACCATTTGAAGAAGCTTGGATTGAAAAAGAAGCTCGATGTATGGGTGCCACACGACTTGACGCAAAAAAACATTTTTGACCATATGGATGCATGCGAATCGCTTCTGAATCGCAACAAAATCAACCCGTTTTTGAAGCGGATGGTGACTGGCGATGAAAAGTGGGTCACTTACGACAACGTGAAGCGTAAGCGGTCGTGGTCGAAAAACGGGGAAGCTGCCCAGACGGTGGCCAAGCCTGGATTGACGGCCAGGAAGGTTCTTCTGTGAGTTTGGTGGGATTGGCAGGGAATCATCCACTATGAGCTGCTCCCCTATGGCCAAACGCTCAATTCGGACCTGTACTGCCAACAACTGGACCGCTTGAATGCAGCACTCATGCAGAAGAGGCCATCTTTGATCAACAGAGGCCGAATTGTCTTCCATCAGGACAACGCCAGGCCACACACATCTTTGGTGACGCGCCAGAAGCTCCGGGAGCTCGGATGGGAGGTTCTTTTGCATCCACCGTATAGTCCGGATCTCGCACCAAGTGATTACCACCTATTTCTGTCCATGACGAACGCGCTTGGTAATCGGAAGTTGTCCACAAGAGAGTCCTGTGAAAATTGGCTCTCCGAGTTTTTTGACAATAGGGAAGCGAGCTTCTATAAGAGGGGCATTATGAAGTTGGCATCTCGTTGGGAACTCGTCATCGAACAAAACGGCGCATATTTGACTTAAATCGCATTATTATAACCAATTTTATGAACAATTGAAAATTCAATAAAAATACCGCAAGACTTTTTTGACAACCTAATATTTAAATAATTAAAAAAAATCGATTGTCTCAACCAAATTTGAAAGAACCTCGCGTTAAATACGACGGGAACCTTACTTAAGTCGAAGATGGCTTTTTATTTTGTGTATTATGTTTAGTTTTTATTTTTGACAAAAATGATATAAAATTCAAGTTTTGATTTTACTTGGTGCTTCGTGTTAGCTGTAATATATAAATATATTTTATCTGTAATTGTTATTGTTAGGACTACCTTTAAAATTGAAAAATATATACGAACAGTGTGCGCGTGTAATCCCTACAAGAGTGACTTTAGTGTGTTGGTGTATCTTGGTCACTAAAATCTTTGTGCACGCCTAGATCGTATACTTCGGCACAGGCTTGTGCTTCAGCATAGACTCCTCATTGCTATAGAAAATAACTGGGCTGGATAAGCCGAGTGGATCCAAAAGCTTCTTAAACTCATAGCCAATACGGAACAGCCTTTCACAATGCTCAGCACTCTTGGTCCACAAGGATACCTTATCCACCTTGGTGCGCATATTGACGACAACGCCGCAAACTTGATCAGCGCAACCAGAGGAATCGCCAATGAGACTAAGCAGCAAGTTATACCAAAGCGTATTAACCAAATTCTTGCCAGATTTGGGCACTAGCACTGTCCAACGTCCACCCTTGATATTTCGCGGATCTTCCTACATGAGGCGAATGCCCAGTTTGAAGACCAACTAGTCCTGGAAAGTTGGTATTTCCGATGGTTGCTTGACCATATTAAACAATATATAGAAATCCTTGACCATGTCGAAACTAGCAATTTCGGTAAACAAATCATTCCAGAGCTTGGTATCATCCTTCTGCCAGAGCCACATGGTCCAGATGTGGGGCAATGGGTGTAAGAAATTATCCAATATCGGACGTGCGTACGAGATTAAAGTGTAATCCATGGGAACATATGGTCTGGCATAGATGGCGCTATCGGGCATTCTACCACGCGCAACAATTCCAACAGGCTGCATATCGCGTTCACGATTGGTGGCATCAACGCACACATCTCTATAGGTTTTGGGCGTCTCACAAGTCCCAGCGACGGCAAGATCTACCAGCATGGTATTGCGCATAGCCAAGCCAGATGGCCCAGCAGATGTTGAAGCATCCACGAGCAGCTGGCGCTGATTAGAACGTCCAGCAGTGGGATCTATGTATGACGGAGCCGGCAAGACAGCTGTGGATGACGGAAAAGTCAAACGCCTCGGGTGAAATTCGTTCCAAGTACCAACACGATGGTTGGCCATTGGTGGTAATGGCCTAGTCGCAGTACCAAGATTCAATCCGTTGGCTAGGTTCAAATTCGGTGAAGCAGTCTCCAAGAACAGCGACATGCAGCAGTTTTGGCGTATAGCAACGGTAGACACGCAGCCATTCTTTGATTCATCAAAAGCCGAGAAGTCGGAAGTTCCGACAGCAATGGAGTGCGCCATGACAGAAGTAGAGTTGGCCATGACAGAAGCAGAGCTGGCCACGACATCAGTCGAGTTGGCCATGACACCAGTGAAGTTGACCACGGCAGCAGTGGAGTTGCCCACGACATCAGTGGAGTTGGCTTCACCAACTGTTTCATTTCTCTTAATATTCTAGTTAAAATTTTTCTTCACTCTAAATTTTACATTACATTTTAAATTTTGTAGACATAAATATTTCAAATTATCTAAATGTTACCACTATTTTCATTTCTGTTTTAGGTTGAAGATGCATTGTGGAAGCTCCCGAATTTTTTATGACTGTAGAGAAAAATGTTTTTAAATTATTTCTGTTTTTTGTATGCGAAATTGTTTTTTTTATTTAGACAAACCAGTTGAGGCTGTACTTTGTTCTTTATTCGTAAATCAGATATATTAACCCAAAACATACTATGTTCGTCGAATCGACTAACATCACATTTTTGTTTTTTTTTTTAATTTTCTCTTTTATGCCTTCCATCATCCCATTTTCTCTTTCGCTCTGCGCAGCGCATTATAGTCCTTAAGCGGTGGCTGTTCGTCAAAACGACGAAGGTGAGGCTTAAAGCGATTTTTTTTATTGCTGTCGTGATCTCGTTGTCTTTTGTAGTCTTCTATCTTTTTGTGCTATGCGGTCTGTTTTCTATATATAAGGTACCTAAGCAAACATTTCATATTGAAGATCTATGCTTGGCGATGGCTAATAAAGCGTTAGGATAATTGGGAATGCCGTCTCCTAATCGATCAGTGCATGATGTATTTTAATCGAAGGAAATGCCACAAATCAAATTAATTATCAATCTAATCGTACTGCCAAGAAACGTGAAGATCGCAATGAACTTGAAAGAATTGGGTTAAGGCAGGCCCGTGAAGCGCGACATTCGACTTATAATAGTGCAAGTTTGAGCCGAGCTGCAAACTAATCTAAAAATCTTATATTTTTGCTGATAAGCTAACTAGAGAATCTTACCATGTTTAGTCACCTTAAGAGTATTCAAAAAGTTTGGTCTTTTCACAAAAGATTTTCAACTACATTTTACTGACGTCTCATCCCATGTTATCCGAAACCCAACTGTTTTATATCCTTAAAAGCAACATGTAGGTCCCACCTAGCCACCATTACTGCTCACAACTTCAACAAATTAAGTGTCCTTAAACGTTACTAAGCGTGCGTGCAATTTGAAAGCACTCAATGCGGGAATTGAAAATCCATGCAGCAGGACCAATAAAGATAAAGCAAGGAATCAAAACAAAAAGGAAAAAACTAGCAAAAGCTGTCAGAACATAACATTTGTACGAGTCCTGGCATAATTGAAAGTTGAAATGGAAAGCCAAAAGGAAGCCAAAGTGATGGCAATGACTGTGAAGCAAACAGATGAGAAAAAAAAAAAATGGAAATAATTTTGTGGCATAAATCAAGGCGCTATAGAACTTATTACTGTAATTTTATGATAAATGTGCGATAAATAAATGTATAAATATGGTACTAGGCAGGGGGTGTGGCGAGGGGGGGCGGAGTGTGGCCAGCATATCAATGACTTTTGTCAGAGCGTAATGAAGACAAAAAGTCAAAAAGAAAAACCAAATGACAGCAAAGATCAAGGTGGCTATAGGGTGGGTCATTATGCAAACAGCAAAGTCAGCGAGAGATTGTAGAAGAGAGGGAGAGGGTCTGAGAGGGTGAGGCAAAGTAACAGTGACGTAGATAATTTTTTTGACAATGGGGGTTGTCGGTTGACCTTAGTAATAAATAAAATATATTTAAAAACAAAAATAGGTCAAATTTTAATATTTAATTTCATTGCTAAAATTTGCATAAAATTTAAAAAAAAATGTTAGAATTTTTTGAACTCTTGAAATCGATTACTTGCTTTTGCAGAATATATTTAAAAGTTGGATATGTTCCTAATTTTATTCTGTTATCATTTAAACTCGTAAAATTGTATTTATTTATCGAAAAGTGACAAATAATCCTAACTCGCCGGAATCGAAAGATAATTAGTTCAAACTTGACACAAATAATCTAAATAATCTAAAAAATTATAAGGCGTAAAATTCTCTACAAAATCGGTTTCTGGATAATCTTCTACAGTTAATCGCTCCTGAGAAATACCTTGGAAAGCGGGGAATCCTTTGATGCGAAAATTCCATAAAAATGCGTCTATGAAAATGAAAAACCCAATTTTGAGTTATCAATAACTACATAAATAATCGGAATTTTATTTGTTTATCGAAAAATTACAAATAAGCCTAGCCCTTCGGAATCGAAAGATAATAAGTTCAAACTTGACACGAATAATCCTAATAATCTAAAAAATTATAAGGCCGTAAATTTTCTACAAAATCGGTTTACTGGATAATCTTCTACAGTTAATCGCTCCTGAGATATACCTTGGAAAGCAGGGAGTGCTTTGGTATGAAAGTTCCATAAAAATGCGTCTTTGAAAATGAAAAACCCAATTTTGAGTTATCAATAACTACATAAACAATCGGAATTTTATTTGTTTATCGAAAAATTATAAATAAGCCTAGCCCTTCGGAATCGAAAGATAATAAGTTCAAACTTGACACGAATAATCCTAATAATCTAAAAAAATATAAGGCCGTAAATTCTCTACAAAATCGGTTTACTGGATAATCTTCTACAGTTAATCGTTCCTGAGATATACCTTGGAAAGCAGAGAGTGCTTTGATATGAAAGTTCCATAAAAATGCGTTTTTGAAAATAAAAAAGCGAATATTCAGTTATCGATAACTCAATAAATAATCGGTATTTGGTAATAAAATTTAAAATGGTTACTACCGGGTAGAAGCACTACGAAATATGTAAAAATCATCAAAATCGAAGAAAGTCGGGAAAAATATGGCCCAATTCACTTATTTTTGCCGATATACATTTTTTTGTTTAAATAATTTTTAAACTTAAATATTAAAGATAATTTTTTTTTGATTTGTTAAATTTTAAACGATGATTGAGTATACTTGCTTGAAATAGTGTCTTAAGTTATGGACAAGTCTTATTCATTACACAGGTCAACATGGTTCAGTTGTTGGAAAGCTAAGAGTCATTTCCGAAGTAATTTGGTGCGTAGAATCCGAATCCGGCGTCAGAACTGGCCCATCACGTCCAGATTCGGATTCTACGCACCAAATTACTTCGGAAATGACTCTTAGCTTTCCAACAACTCGCATGACCCCTGTATTTGTAGACCTGTGTTATTATTATTGCTCGGCTAGTATTATATTACTAATCGACTTTTGTTTTATATAATAAAATAAATATTCGGGTTTTGTATTTCATTATTAGCTAATTAGTCTTATTAGCTCTCATTTTATATTTTACGAACATTCCTTAAAATGGTATTTTTTATAATTTATTTTTACTCTCCATCATCGAATAATTTTTTTTTGTTAATCGATTTTTATGATTCGAAAATTTTTCTCGTTTATTATTGACCATTTATTTTTGCGGTTTTCATTCGATTATTTATCAATAATTTTTTTTACCTTTGTAAGAACACATTATCGATAAACTTCTTTATTCGTATAGTCTCGATTATTTTATCTATTAGTTCATTTATTAATCTTTTTAAAATTATTGACAAATTATGTTTCCGATACCAATCGAATTACTTGTAATGATTTTATCATCGTGTTAAATTTTTTTATTATTCAAAAAATTTAGTCTAATATCGATTATCGATTATTTATCATAAATTTTATTAAATTTTGTATACTCTCAAATTACTTAGGGTCACATTTTCGATAAACTTCTTTATACATATCCTCTCGATTATTGTTTTAAAATAAATGATTCGAAAATTTTTCTAACACTTTTCGTTTATTATTTAGAAATTATGTTTTCGATTTTTATTCGATAATTTATTATAAATTTATTATTTTAAATGACACATATCTGATTCATAACGTGTCAATTATTTAATCATTTTACTTAATTTATTTATTATTTTTAAATTTTTCTAGTATTTATTAAAAATAATATAATATTGATAAATTATGGTTCCGATATTCATTCGATTATTTATCATAAATTTTATTAAATTTTTTACACTCTCAAACTATTAGGGTATTTTTATTATTATTTTTTAAATTGTTGTTTATAAGTTATTTTTGAAGTCTACCCCTTGACTCCTTTCCTCCACACCTTGCTACGCTCCTGGAAAAACGCAAGCTCGCCTCAGTCAAACCCCGATATGGGCGCACGTTGCGTATGTGTAATATTTGTTTTTCCTTCAACATGATTTACACTGTGTCATGGCAGTTTGCAGTTTCATGCGGCTGATTGGACCAAAAAGCGCGCAAAATAAATTTACAGTGCCACGAAAAAAAAATACGTCACATATATACATATATGTATATAACTAGGAACAACCAACTAATCAGCCAATGTCGTTGGTTAAAAGTTTCACTGTATATACATATGTATATAGTAGTATGTAAGTATGTATATAGGGCTCTATGTTTATATGTAAACGCTTGGTTAGCTAGTGACAGTTTTGGTTTGGCTAACGCATAAATCATATTATTTTCTATTTATTTTTGGGCTCGTTTCTCTGTTGACAAAAACCAAAAGCCGTAAGGCTTAGTTAGGCCAAATATGTTGAACCTAGTTATATAGAAGTGCACTGAGAATAAAATATAAGAGAAGTCTCGTAATCCGTAAAAATTGAATGTGGTGCAAGGACTGTGAAATTTGGGTATGAGCTGTGCATTATTGGGACCAAAAAAAGTTTGGAATGGGCTCTCTTCATAGAAGGT
The DNA here is from genome assembly GCA_037043745.1 of Chymomyza amoena. Taxonomy (NCBI): domain Eukaryota; kingdom Metazoa; phylum Arthropoda; class Insecta; order Diptera; family Drosophilidae; genus Chymomyza; species Chymomyza amoena. The sequence goes on along the minus strand of JBAMAX010002320.1, from coordinate 181,783 downwards.
TTTAACATTTTTCAAGTAAAAGATTTTACAAAATTAAGAAATCATTATAAAAATAAATTTAGTGAAGTAAATCAACTCTATAGTAGCAAATGTGAGGTGCCAGAAGTTTTAGGAATCATTTATTAGTAATGTAATAAATTGTTTGGGTGGCAATCTCTGCCCTAATCAATCTGCTTAGAGATGAATAGAACCCCATTTTTAAGAAGAGTATTGAGTGTTGTTTCGCCCGCGGTGCCAACACTGTCTACATACGACAAGTCCTTTTTTATTTACTCAAGTTTTGCCCAGGAAATCTGACATTCGGGAACTGAAATCTTCATTTCATAATTAATTTCATAATTAATTTCATAATTAATTTCATTATATTTCATTTTATTTCAATTTATCAAACATTATTTTTCTACTACTTACACTTGTGGCTTGCCTGCGCCTCGATGCGGCCTTGACCTCCCCCAATCAAGTTCTCTCACTAACTGATCTGAGCCGGTTACATGCTTGACTGCAAAAGCTATTGCAGTAGCTGCTACAGTCTAGCATGCAGCTGGCTAAAGCCGCATTTCGTATAGGTGCGAGCGAGACAAACACACAGCAAAAGATCCGTTACTGGAATTGCTACTGACAAGCAACCCAGTTGGAATTATTAGAACAGTCGGCGCGTTGCGGAATATTGCTGTTTAGCGACGCAACAGAGAGGAAAACAAGTTTTTTTTATTTTTTATTCAATGGTTATTTTGAAAATTAATTATTAACATTAAAAATATATAAGCCAATGCTCAGGCATTCGATTGAAATAAATTTCTTTAAATTATTAAAAAAGTAAGAAAAGACTTAAAATGTCTTTGTAATTTTTATTACAATTGACCAATTCTTTATATATGTACAAGGTTTCATATTGAGCTTTTTTCCCATTTAAGTCAACATTTTTGTATTTCTTGAAAATTATTACATTTCCATAATCTAAAAGTCGATATTCCGCTCCCATTTCAAGATTTGAGTAACTTTATGAAAACTTTAACATTTTTCTCTAGGTTGCGTAGCATATCCAAATATCCTTATGTGTCCCAGAGCTTTCCTTGGTTGCTCTCTTTTTTATTTTCATATATTTTCTAACAACTCATCTTGTCATGTCACAAAAGTATCCGACCTGTGGGAAGGTGTATGTGTTGCGTCGTAGTGACGAAATTGGAAATGGGATAAGGACTGGGAGTTCCGGTGACGTCATAAAACACAACAACAAAATTTAATAAAAATATGCGCTTCTTTAAAATTTCACAATTTTTTTCGCTGATAAAGAGACTGGCTTATAAATTTATGTTATAAGATTTTATTTTTAAATTTTGTATTTCAATTTCTTAAGCACTTACTTATGGACTTCTTTTTAATAATAGGCTTTAAGGTTAATGTTATAGGCAAAATAAAATGTCCTATTTATAATTTTCCGTCCCATGCGCAAGTATTACGCGAAACTAAAAATGCAAGTAAGAGAACCATTTTGCAAAAATTGAATATATTTATACCCTGTACCGTATGGTACAAAGGGTATATTAAGTTTGTGCAAGACGAAGATGTATGTAACATATAGAAGGAGACGTCGGAGATACGTCAAAGTTACCTAAAATATGATCAGAATGAATAGAGTAATCGATATACCCATGTCCGTCTGTCCGTCTGTCTGTCCGTATGAACGCCTAGATCTCAGAGATGGTAAGAGCTAGAGTAACCAAACTTTCACATTAGATCCCATATTATTCCATAGGAGACAAGTTTATTTTATTTTTTGATATCGGGGATAAATTATATTGCTCCCATATGGGTGTTTGAGACGACCTCGACAAAAAAAAATTTTTAGATGGATAATTTTATCAAAATCGGTTGACTATATCATGTAGCTCCCATAGGATCGATCGGCCAAAATAACTTTTTTTAAGAAAAATTCGCTATATTTCGTTTTTTAATAAAGATATCGTAACCAGATTTGGCGATTGAAAGTTTTTTAGAGCACTTAAGCAATGTGTCAAATTTGAACAAAATCGGTTGACTATATCATATAGATCCCATAGGGACGATCTTCAAAAAAATCGTTTTTTGAACAAAATTTGTTGTGTTTCGTTCGTTTGTTAAGATATTGGGACCAAATGTGATATTCGTAAGTTTTTTATAGTTCCTAAGCACTGTACTAAATTTAATCCCAATTCGGTTAACTATATCATATAGCTCCCATTGGACCAATCGGTCCAAAAAAACGTTTTTTATACCTACAAAATTCGTTGTGTTTCGTCTGTTTGTGAAGATATTTGAATTAAATTCGGCATTCAGATCTTTTTTAAGGTATTGAAGCACTGTGTCAAATATGATCAAAATCGGTTGACTATAAAAAAAAAAAAATTTGTTTGCTAAAAAATTCTTCTGATTTTGGTTTTTTGTGAAGGAACCGGATTTTATTACAAGCTAGTGGGACAGGGTATCCCAAAGTCGTCCGCGCCCGACTTTACGTACGCCATTTTTTAACCAAGCTGCCTGAACTATCAAATAATCTTCTAAATTTTTTCCTAAATTTAATCGTTTTGATATTTTATTGGTATCAGAAACTCATTTCACCGACAGCTCTTATTTTAAATTCATAAATATGAACTTATAGCTGCAAAATCCAGGGAGTAGAGTAGAGTTTCTGCTGTTATTGTAAAAAGTCGAATTAATTTCACAATAATGGAAAGTGTTAAAGATAATTCCGTGCAGGCTGCCAGTATTCAGCTGACCTGCATGCGTTTCGATCTAATGGTTACTGCAGTATTTTTGATGTGGAGAAAGAGGTGAAATGTATGAACAATAATAAATCAGCAGGATTTGACTAAATTGATGTGATAACAGTCAAAGACCTTCCCCAAAATAGCATCCGAATGTTAACTTATATCTACTACACTATGCTACGTCTGGACTACTACCCTACTCAATGGAAATGTGCTGGGATAATTATGATTCCGAAGCCGAATAAACCACAAAATGTAGTTTCCACGTATCGACCGATTAGTGTTTGGCTTCAGGAAAGGAACAATGTCATTGCTTAAAAACAAAAAGTACTGTTCTGCGGTTTTTCTTCAAGTACAGGAAGCATTCGACCGTGTAAGGCACAATGGCCTGCTACATAAGATTAAATAATGGCTTCCGGCTCCGTTCTACCTGCTAAAAATATCATACCTAAAGGATCGTAGGTTTTACGACCAGGAACGATGTGAGTCATCTTCGCTTTAATGTATTAACGCAGGAGTTCTTCAAGATAGTGTGCTTGCTTCAGTATTGGACACTATATTCACAACTGACAAGCCAATTTCAAGAAGAGTAGACGTCGCCACTTGCTCTGATGACACGGCATTATGTACATCTAGCGCATCTCCTGTGGAAACATCTCAATTTCTGCAGTCTCAATTGAGTTTGTTAGAGAAATGGTTAACCGAATGGAAAATAGTAGTAAACTCCCAGACTACATTTGCATTGAGGAAAGGGAACTGTCTATCGGTTCGGCTATACGGATCTGAAATTCCCAAAGTGTAAATACCTTGGGATGCTTACGTGGAAGACGCATATAAAAGCAGCTTAAAATTAAATCGAAAAAAATGCACTGGCTATTTGGGCGTAACTGTCGAGAATAAAGTAAGGCTTTACAAGGCGGTGCTTAAGCCAGTATGGACATATGCCATAAGGCAAGCCCCTCAAACATTGAAATCCTTCGAAGATATCAATCTTTAATTTTAAGAAATATTGCAATGGCTTTTTGGTTTGTACGCAACGAAGAAATTCACAAAGACTTTAATGTTCCTTACGTTAGAGACGAAATATCCAAATCACCGCGAAGATATTTAGAGAAACTGTCAAACCATGAATACTCGCTGGCAATAAACCTTCTAGATAATAACTTTAGATGATTGAAAAAATTTATCATTTTGCACTTTCAAGATCGTTTCGTAATTTTATCACATTGTATTGTTGTATATTGATTGGGCTCACTGGAGCACAATTAATCCTGCCATTTTGTTTTTTACATTTTACATTACTATTCAAATTATATTTATATATTGCGAACTAGACCAACTTTTCATTTGAACGTATACTTAATATCACCACTTTTTTCAATCTCTCTTTTTATTACTTTTAAAACAACCAATTTCTCTCAGTGTCGCCAAAAGCCAATCACCACGCTTGGCATTTACATTGATATACATACGTTAAACATAAGTGTGTGTGAGTGTGTGTGTGTGTGAGAAGGGGGGGCTATAAATTTTATAGCCTTGTAGGCAATGTCTAGTTTCCAATCGCGAACACAACGCAACTTTCTGGCTGAAATGTGGTCCATATTGTGACTATTGAACATATTAAAGACGAGAGAACTTAATATTAAATGTAAATGGCCAAGGACATAGAAAGTGTTGGATTAGCCTTTAGCCTTGAGTATTTATTCCAAAGTAGTTCTTGACATTTAATAAAAGTTTTCATCAGTTTATGTGGCTTAGAGCTGAGCTACAGGGCGGATATAATATGATATAAGGATTTATTTGGAGTCAAACTTTTAAGTTCGGTTTCAAGTTGGATATTAAGTTCATTTTCTTTTCAGCCAGTTTGGTATAACTTGGCTAATTGTATTTTCAAAGTAACCCTACCCAATTTAAATGCTTAATAAGCACAAAGCGTTCAATTTCAATTTAATTGATTGACTTAAGCAGAGAGTACTTAAAAAAAACCTTATTGACATAATTTGCAAGTTTTTTGCATCAAATCTCTTTTTTTTTTTTTTGGCCAACTCAATTTCAACTTTAAGCAAATATGACACATGCCAGCAAATGGTTTTTTCTGGTAACTGGGTCCCAGCTGTCCCTATGAATATCCATAGTCACAGGCATGAAATTTAAAAAAATGGGGAAAAAAATCACAAACAAAAAAGAGTTAAATTTATTCTGGATTTTTTTTTTTTGTACGTTGTGCATCCGCCAGTGACAAATCAGAGTCCTGCAAGGCAAATAATTAAATTTTAGCAATCAGTTGCAAGTATGGGGAGCAAAAATAGAGTGCAATAACATGGGAAAAATGGAAAATGAGAATTTGGATGGGATATGGGCGACAGTGGGATACACTGTAAAAATGTTGCGCCGAAAAAGAAGGTAATCCCGTCCAGATAAAAGGTAACCTTTTTTGTTTAATTATGATTACATGATTCTAGATTTTTTTCTAAGCATATATTGGTGATTTATTTTAGCTAGCTAGTAGCAGATAGCAGTCTGAACCCCAAGATTGCCCTATGGATGTATACAGCCATCGTACGACCCATCATCACATATGGTGCGCTGGTATGGTGGCCAGCATTGAGCAGGCAATACAACATAAGGAGACTAAGTACACTGCAACGAGCGGCCTGTGCAAGTGTTACGGGCGTAATTAGATCATGCCCAGCAGAGGCGTTAAATGTGATCTTGAATATGATTCCGATTGACATCCAATTAAAGCTAACTGCAGCAAACACGGCCACCAGAATCAAAGAAACTGGACTCTGGAGGACTAGTACCTTCGGACATGGCAGCATTCTGAAGGGTCAAGGAGACTAGCAAACCAACAGATTACATAACACCAGTACTAAACTTCAAGAAGAGGTTCGAAATCAGATTCCCGACGCGAAAGGAGTGGGACATGAACAGGGTAATGAGAGCAGACGCAGCTGCAATCTATACTGACGAATCCAAGATGGATCGGGGTGTAGGAGCAGGGGTCTACGCCGACGAACTCGAAGTATCTCTCTCCTATCGCCTAGGCAGCAGAAACAGCATTTTCCAGGCGGAAGTCTTTGGCATCAGAGAAGCATGTAAGGTGTTGAATAATCATCCGAGTCAGCTGGTGGAGGTGTGTATATTCTCCGACAGTCAAGCAGCTTTGCTGGCGATCAAATCGCCAACCGTGCACTCAGAAATCATCAGACAATGCAAAGAAGATCTCAATGCCCTTGCAAGCAGAATGAACATCGCTCTCGTATGGGTTCCCGGACATAGGAACGTATATGGGAATGAAAAAGCTGATGAACTGGCAAGAAAAGGAGCATTAGATGGCGAAGCAGCGGAGGTAGCTGTCAAATACCCCCTCAGCGCCATCAAGAGAGAACTTCTTCTGCGAGATAAGAACAAGGCTGAAACCAGATGGAAAAATATTGGCACTTGCAAGATTGCAAAGGAAATTTGGCCGCGGTACGACAAGCGCAGAACGGCCGAACTGCTAAGCAAGCCAAGAACAATGATCTTCAGAATAGTACCGACAATAACCGGACATTGGCAGTTAGGAGACCATGCAAAGAAAAAGGGCTGGCCCTACAACGTCAGATGCCGAAGCTATGACCAGGAGAACACAGAAGAGACAGTTTATCATTATTTATGTGAGTGCCCACGATTGGGGTCCTTACGTCACAGAGCACTAAGAAGCTTCGCGTTAGGAAGCCTACGTGACTTGGCAGAAAAGAACATAGACGACATCAGCAGGTTTATTAAAGGATCGAGATGGTTTTAGTTAACCGAACAGCAGTGGTTCCCATAAGTGGTGTAACAAAATGGCACATTAGCGCTAATTGAGTTTGAATATGTTGTCACTCAAACGGCACCCAAACCAGTAGCAGATCTAGGCGGATTTATAGACGGAGTAAAGTCCTTACACAAATCTACAATACCCTCAACCTCATGTCAACCATACAGTGTATCAAAATATTTCAATAGTCCACGGCCCAAACAGGATTCCAAATGCAAGGAGGAATTTTTCAGTGTTGCCATGTCGACCACAGAGAAGTTGGTTGGCCCGCAAAAGGGGCACAATAAAATGCATTAAGGTCGAGTTGGCCGAGTTGGTAAACGTTGGACGTGTATATACTACCTATAAAATGCAGCTGTCGCTGCAATCTACCATATGTGGGTGGAAAGATTGCATTTGGTGTATCTCTCGTTGGATCTGCACAAAATGATTTTGCTTTTTATTCATTAAAAAACAATTAAATATACGACACGCGAACTTAATTACACTTTTATGTGGCAACAACAAGCGGAACGCCAAAATATGCCTCTGATCTGTCTTATGTTGCTGTTGTTGTTTGCCACAAACGCCCACGCGCTGCCACGCCCACTTAAGCATTGAAATTTCAGCCACATATAAGTTAAAATGCTTTTATATTAAATAAATTTTATAGCAGGCCAGCAACCATTGAGCGTCTGCCATTGGCCAGCCGCCATTTTGTTTAATAAACAATTAAAAATGGCGAGTCGTGCTCTCATCAACGTGGCTCTGCATTAAGTGCGGCGCATTGTCTCTAGAGCAGAGCTTCGTACCCCAAACGAAAATTTTCCAATTTGTAGTAAATTGCAAACTTTTGTTTTGCAGTCGTCTCACTAGCCAAAGCCCCCGTCACCCCTACCATTCCCAGACCCTTAAGTAGGCCTTGACAACTGCGGCGCTACCCTATAAAGTCTGAGGCACATTAGCTGCGCTTAATGCCCGCATATCGCTCTTTGGGGAGCTTGCACAGCTGTAGGCCAAACAATTTGCGGTCATAAACTTCAATTGCGCGTTAAATTTTCAACACAAAATGGCGTAAGCTGCGCCGCATGTCGCCATTTTGTTGTTGTTGTTGGTGCTGTGGCTGTTGTTGTTATTAATGGCATTCATTAAAAATTTAATTTGTTACAAACCCGTTTTGTTGTTAATTTCTCGCTGTGATTTTTGTCGTCGAGATTTTGGTATTATTTTATGTGGCAAAATTACGTGAGTTTTAAGATACTTTTACTTTTACTTGACGGCCCAACATTGAAACATTTAATTGCAGTCACTGTCTGCAATTTGAATGAGCTAAAAGCTTTTCATAACTCATAATCAAGGTACAATTTTCTTTTTTTTTTTTTGCCGCTTAGACTGTCATTGACCTTGAAAGTCTGCGTGGAAAGTTATTTATGAATGTCGAGCCAGTGAATTGCTTTACAGTCGTTGGCAACACGTAATTGCTATAACTTATGTACGGAGAAATTGAGGTTTTATTTTAATTAGAAATACAAGTGGACAACCCAAGTGCACAAAGACTCAAAAAAAGGGTCAAATACAGAGCGTAGGCTTTAAATATAAATTCTATAAAAGGTTGAATGGATTCTAATCTAACGAAGCAATTATAGCAATCATTTGTAGCTGAATCGTCTAGCAATAAATGAAATTTATTTTTATGCCAAGGATCCATTCCTAAGTTCTTTATTTAGAATAGATGTTATCAACACCACTCATGTGAACCTTATGTACAATCAAATGATGACATTTTTACAAAAAATCCTTTTTCTTCGTAAGCTACTTCCTTTGAAATTAACAAAATTAAATATAAGTTTTATTTTTGGCAAAAGGTCTGCCAGTGTATCTTACTGTTGGACACCGGCCTTAATTTGAAAAAAAAATACAGGACTTGGTTATCCTATAAATGAAATCAACTACTCTGAATGTAACTAGTTTTCGAATGGTTGAAAAAGGAACTATCGAGGAGGTGGGTAAAAAGGCTAAAAAGACCGCTTTCATTGTTTTCACAGTGAACTTTGTGAACCGTTCAATGCTCTACGAGAGATCGACTTTGCATTTTTTTTTAATAATAAAGAATTTATATATCTTTATCTTTTTAATTTTAAGCAATATTTTTCTAGATAGCCCACGAATTACTTTCAGATTTATATATACAATCAGTAAGTCCTACAAATGTTGAAGTTATTATCTTTCTATTACAAGCTTATGTACATATATTAGACACTATTAAGATTTAATATCTACAATAGAGAATATGGGATTTGCCATAACTAAAATGATTTTTATTTATTAAATATAATCAATCCAATTTTTTTTCCATTTAAAAAAAACTTTGTCAGTATTATTTAAAAAAGTGTTTTTTCCTTGACATTTATGTTATATAGAAGGATGTATAGCGATAAAGAGCTAAAAAATGTTATTAAATTAAAATTTAAAAATAATATTATATAGAACTTTTTTTCTATTGAAATATTCTATAGTGATCAAACTCCCTAAAAAATGGGATTAATAACATTTTATGCATGTTTTTATTCATATACATTTTTTTATATAAAAATAATTAATACCGTTTTTGAGAGAAGTTGAGATCTTTTTTGGATCCTAAAATTAACATATTTTTTATATATCAAATATTTTGTAATACAAAACAAATTAATTCCATTTTTGAGTGTAGTTGAGATCACTTTTGAATTTTAAAATTAAAAAAAAAGTTTTTATAAAAAAAAAACAAAATTCGATTTTTATCGTTTTGCCGAAATTTTAACGAATAATATTTTTTTGATTGAAATTTTCTTATATGAAGAAAATTGGAGGAATCCAGTCAGCTGAGCTGATATCATATAAAGATCGCACAACATCAGAAGGACAAGATTTGGCCATAAGCATTATATATTTTCAAATTTTAGGCATAAAACAAAAATGGCAGGATTGATTAAGTCCAATCAAAACAAAAATTTATTTTTATACAAACTACGCTGTGAAATTCTCTCAAAAGAAGTCACATAAAGTTTGTATATTGATTAGACTCAATCAATCCTGCCATTTTTGTTTGACGCATAAAATTTGCTAATTGTCATCAGACACACTGTAAAACTAAAATACATAAAAATAAATTACAAAATTAATTACAAAACCGAATTTTTTTTTTTATTTTAAAATCTGTTTATTTTTTGACATACAAATTTGCTTAAATATTTTTATTTGCTTAGAAGATATGGCTTCTCAATGAAACGTTTTAAACTAAAAATCTAAATCGGGCTATCGAAAAATATTCGTAATTTTGCAAGAACAATTTATGTCGTTAATGTAAATGTTAATATCATAAAAATTGACTAGATTGGTCTGACGAGTAGCCCGCGTCACTTATTATCATTATATCCTTATTTATTTTCAAAAATATACACAAAAACTTAGTTAACTTAAATAAGTTTATAAAAAACTTCTTAAGTTAAAAAAATAAATAAAATTTCATTAGTATGAAAGTAAAGTATAAAGTTCTTTATAAATAAATAATATCTAATATAAAAATAATTTTTAAACCTTCCATTATTTGTAGCCTGTCCAACAATAATCCAAAAATTTTATCACATTTTAACAAAAATTAAAATTTAATTCGTTTAAAAGTTAATTTAAATAACAAGCTTATATGTTATTTAAAAATCAAATGCTATTTGTAAATTGAGTCCGTATAAATTAGCTAAATATTATTATATATTAAAATAAATAAAATTTTTATAAATTCATATAAGCTTTTCAAATTTAATCGCAAAATATACTAGATCGAGAACATATCAAAACGAATTGTTTAGTTCTAGTAAGAAAGGCAGTACAGGCGAACCAGTTTGCAACCAATTGAATATGATGCCTAAAAATTCAAGTTCCCAGCTTATTAAAACAGCTTCACGTTAAACATACTAGTTTACAAATATGAATTCAAATGGCCATAAAATGCCGTTTCGAAATGGTTTGGAACTAGTTCTGAGCAGTACTTTTTGTTTTTGCAGTCAAAGCTTCAAGTGGGAATACAAATTATTGTTTTTCTTTTCAAAATTGATAATTTTGTATAGAATTGAGTGAAAAAATAAAATTTCTTTAGTAAACTGTTGTTTAGAATGAATAAGTATATATAATTTAGTATAGCCATATGGATGGAGATAGTCCAGCCTTACTATTTAAAAAACGTTTTGCTATTGAAAAAATACAAATTGTCCATTTTATATACCTACTTTTTGTGGAGATTTATAAGTTCTTAATATGAAATTTTAGTTGAAATCGCAACGTTTTATAGTTTTTCTGACAGTTTAGAATAAAATTCTAGTGTAAAAAAAATTGTATATATAATTCCTTTTTTTTTTTTTTATTTTATTTTATTTGCAATCTGTCATATTAGACAATCAGCAAATTTTATAAGTAAACACAAAAAATGGCAGGATTGATTGTGCTCCAGTGAGTCCAATCAATATACAACAAAACTATTTCCTAGAGGTTATTATACATTATTATACAAATCGATCTGGAAGGTCCAGAATGTGAAATCTATTTAGACGTCTAACATCCAGACTATTGTCTAGTAGGTTGATAGCCAACGAATTTTCATGGTTTGACAGTCTCTCCAAATATCTTAACGAAGATTTGCTTATTTCATCTTTGACAAAAGGAACATTCAAATCTTTGTGAATTTCTTTGTTGGTTACGTACCAAGGAGCGCCTGCAATGTTTCTTAGAGTTATAGATTGATATCTTTGCAGGATTTCGATATTTGAATTGCTCGCCGTCCCCCAAAGCTGCATTGCATACGTCCAGACCGGCTTGAGAACTGCTTTGTAAAGCCGAATTTTATTCTCCAAACTAAGTTGCGATCGCGGACCTAGAAGCCAATACATTCTTTTGGTTTTAATTCTAAGCTGCATATGCTTTGATTTTATATGCTTATTCGTTTCGACGTTTGGCTGCAAGCATGCGAGATCTTGGTAGACGGCACTGACTAAGACTATGCAAACGATACTGCGTTTCCGGCTGTAAAATCTTTTTGAAGAGCTTCTTCTTCGTCTGCTGAGCTGAGTCTAAATCAATAACATCGCCTCGGTCATCCGTATTTAAGGCTTCACCCTCGGCACACTCCGGACACTGTTGGGTCAAAACAATATCATTAATATCGGTCAGCGGTTCACAAATCTTCTCGATTTTTCTAACTATATATTCAGTTGGGTCGTCCGAACGGCGCTCCGTAATGTAAACGCTTGAAACTGTTTCATACATGCGTTGCTCAATCATTTTGAGGAAACGACGTGTATTTACAAGATTAACATGAGTATGATCGCCCAACAATTTGGACAAAGGTTCTGTATTTATTATGGCCATCTCGCATAGAGATTCGATACCACTTAACAAATTTTGTAGCTTTTGATCATTCTTATCGCGCACCTTTTTTAACAACGCATTAGATTCTTTCCTTTCGCTTAACTCCTTTTCAAGTGTTTCTATAGTTTTTAGTTGCTCCTCATACTTATTAGCATTTCCTTCCTTAAGCGCAGTTATATCCTCGAATAGGCGATCCACAGAGTTGTTGAGTAGTGTTATATGATAGCCCATTTCATTTCCTTTATTAAAAAAGGAATAGTAAAGGCTCTCTTGATGCTCAAACTTATGAATCATCTCATCCACACTGACAGAGTGTGTATAGTGCAGAATCTTCAGCAGAACACCATTGTTCAGATCTATCTTCTGGGTAAGATGCTGACGTAATTTTTCGCGCCGCTTATACTCCTTTGGTTGTAGATCCGCTAATTCGCGCGTCTTAATCTTACAGCCCAGAAAGGCTTTGTTATCGGCATCAGAAGCCATTTTACGAGTAGCACCCTGCATTTCGATCTTGCGCATCTCAAGATCCTTTGCGCCATGTTCTTTCATATTGCCGGTCTTCTCATATATTTCGATACAGCCCTCGAAAGTACTTACGACGAACTCTATCGTATCGAATAAATACTTTTTATCATCATTTAGCTTGTGCACCATTTTCAAGTAAGATTCATTGAAGTAATTGCGTTCTTTTAGTAAATATACGATTCCTTCCCGTAGCTCACCATTTGTCTTTGTGAAGGTGCACTCCTGCTGCACACTCACTTCCAAAGCGTTTTCCAATGACATCAGCTTCTTGTCCAACTTTGCCTTATGCGCCTGATGCTGTTTATCCGGTATAATGCGGCGATTTAAATCATATGTCTCCTTGCCCACACGACTTATTTCACGATCCATATTAACTATGTCAGCCTTGAGTGCTTTTATTTCCTCTTCCAGTTTCTCGTAACAGTCCACAGAGCATTTGATCTGTTTTAAATAACGTTCGTTTTGCTTAACATGAGTCTTACCGCTGGCTACCCAGATTTAAGCGCGCAGCTCATCCTTTTCATCCTCTAGGTTTTTGATGGTATTCTGACGGCTTGTTTCGAGTACGGTATCTTTGCGCGACTTTACTTTGCCAGCCAGTGCGTTTTTGTACTCCCGCTGACGCTTGCCGAGTTCGCGATGATTCTTCTGATAGCTTTCCAGAAAGGCAGCTTTATCCGGTAGTTGAGCCATGTTATATTAAAAATAAATTTAATTTTTGAGTTTTTTTACTGAATTTGCTATTTGGTCGCTTGTGTTTGTTTATTTGAATAATTGTGAAGGCAAATCTTTACTGCCTGAGTTTTTGTTGAAAAGTCATAGCTTACTTTTGTTATAGAAAGTAAATGTTATACGGGGAGATGGGAAAAGATTTGCACTTAGCAGGCTGAAGTCCGGTTCTTCTTCTTCTTCTTCAAGTCCTTTAACCCCGGGTGGGGCATAGGGCGGCGACAAACTTCCTCCATTCTTCCCGATCTGCGGCCAGATACTTCAGCTGTGGCCACGTTTTACGCAGTGTGCTGCTTCGGCTAATACTGTTGATTTCCAAGTAGTTCTTGCTCTACCAACTCACCGTGTACCTTGAGGATTCGATTCGAAGGACTGCTTCATGATGCTGTCATTTGGTCTCCTCAACGCTACTTCCGCTGTGCAATTTCGACATTCAAAAGTCAAAGTTTTTTGACCATTTAAATATCACGGGAAGTACCTTTAAATGCAGAATTAAAATTTTAAGCAAGTTGTAATGTTTGGAGATTTTGGGCCATCATGAGAAAAACTTATATTGAAGAACTTGAGAAAACGTTTAATTGAAAATAAAATTTACCTAAAAAAAATAAATGTAACCCGAATCAACAGCTCTGAAGTATAAAATTATTAGAACGGATCCATAATTTAAATGAAATAATTTTACATCTGCAATATGTCGATTAACCAAACTATAAAATAAGTAAATAACGATAAATTCGTTTGAATTAATCGTTTTGTTTTTTTGTTTAATCTTATTGACATTTAGAATATTTGTCTCAATTAGTTATTCAAAAAAACATTATATCCCATTTTATTCATAATCTCTGATTTTAATTATTTTAAAAAGATTTGATATCTATTTTAAAATGTAAGGCTACAATTGAGCTTTAATTGTTGTTTATCTAACACACTGCTGCAGTTTTTAATCTTCTAAACTTTACAACTTTTTAATTAGCAATAACAAATTATAATTAATCGGCTTAAAGAAATATTCTACACACTTCCGGACCCACCTCTAATGGCGTAATCAATAAAGCGAATCTAAAAGGCCATACATCATAATTCAATTTGATGTAAATCTATATTAAATTTACAGTTCATATTCCATAATAAATGTATATTTATCGACAACAATTTCCCAACTATTGAAAATTCCTCTCATAAATCAATAAAGTGTTGGAGAGAAGTGTAAGAATAAAAAAAAGTAAACTAAAGGTTAAAAGAAAGTAAACGATTTACGATATGCTGTCCTTTTGCCAAGTAATCGAACTAGCAGCAAGGATGATAATGCGCGTATATACTTATAGGTATATATATACTTATTATATATATGGTATGCTGTGTATATGTGTATGTAAGCCTTTAGAGATATGCAAGCGATTGCAATAGAAAAACACATAATTTCCATAGTGACATCAAATGCGAAATATTGTATATGCAAATTGCTAAAGTGAAAGCCAAAGAAGGATAAGAAAGGGTGTGTGCGAAGGGTTGGGGAAAGGCAAAACAAACTGCATGCAGTTTACCAAGGGAAAGGGTAAGGAAAGGGGTAGGGGTAAGGCAATGTGGCACCAAGAAGCGAGCAATAAATGCAAAGAATTTTACTTGCGAAATGTTCACACACATGTGAAGTCTACGAATTGAAATGAAATCGGGACGCAGTAACGAATGTGGAATACACTGACAAGAAAAGTGAAAGAATTAAGAATTTTTGATCATTTTGTCTTGATTGGTTAAGGAGCTTAGATGTCTTCAAGCAGTTAGTTTAAAGGGCTGCGGAGGTTCGTGTTATCGGTAACTGAATATTTAGGTAGAGTTTATTGACAAATCATACCTCAAACAAGATTAAAGATATCTGAACTATATGCTTTAACGAATGATAAAATATTGATTTAAAAAAATGCAAGTGTTTCTTATTTAAAAAAAAATTTGTTTTCCCTATATTTTTTGGTATTTTTTTTGGGGGGCTTGATATCAGAAATTTGAATGAATCCATATTTTTACATTGATTATGATTATTTCGAAACATACCTTACGAGTACAATCTTTTGACAGAAAAATAATATTTAGTATAATAGAATGAACTTGCTAGTAAGGAGTAAAAAATTATGTCTTTCAAGAAATGGTAAAACAAAATATTCATTATAATCACAATCAAAGACAGGTTCAGCTGGAAATTAGGCGGATTATCGAAAAATATTATAAAATTCTTTAATCCAATAAAGAATTTTTTTTTAATTTTTTATCGAAAAAGAAAAATTAAGATTTTTGAATATTTTCTTGTTTCATATTTATTTTATTGAATTTGCTAAAATTATGGAATAGGAATTTCGTAGAACTCAAAAAAACAAAAAGATGATTTTCTAAATTCTTATTTGGGCAAAATAAAATTATGGATTCAGTTATATCTTCGAAACCTCATTTAATTAATTACTTAATCTGTCAGCCCTCATGGAGCCTTTAAGAAAATATCATCGTTATATCAACCCAGAGTTAAGAAATGCCAAAATGTTTGAAAAATTAAAAAAAAAATACCACATACAGTAAAATTTCATAATCGCTGCTTATGTTATATGGTACATTTATATTAAATACTCAAAGGTAAAAATTTATAATTTTTTTTTTAATTCTTTATATTGGATAATTGATTAACTTAGTTAAAAATAAAAACAAATTGTATTTTTTAATTCTTTTTTGTTATTTTTTATTGGTATAATGTTCATTAAAATGATGTTTTATATCTGATTAAAAAAATAAAGCAATCTTAATAAAAAACATATTCAAAACTTAAATGAAAAAACTTTATAACTTCTACATTTTTCTCCGATGTTATACAACGCTTATTTATCGTATTGTATTCGATCAAAATCTAAAATTCGTGAAATATTATTGTTATTATTATTTTGGACCATGGTTTAAACAAAATAATTTCAAAGCATTGATGTAAGGACAACGATGAAATGAAAAAGAAAAATTTGCTTTAGTATTCTAAAAAAATTTTACCACAAAAAAAAAATTTTTTTTTTAAGTTTTTTATTAATTTTTCGATCTCAGTTTTGGGTTAATCATGTTAGTTTATAATGAATAAAAAAATTGAGAATATCTGAATTTGGTCATGTATGTATATTTTTTCAGAATGGCCCACCACTACCGAAAAATTATAATTAAAAATATGCTCTTACTTGTATTATAAATGAAAAATATTTAAGAGTTTTTAAATGAAGAGTTTGAAGCTTTCACCTATCATTAGATTTTTAACAAGTGAAATTTACTCATTGAAGCTGATGTTTTAAAGTAAAAAAATTTTATATATTTTTAGATATTTAAATAACGTCACGCCATATAAGTTAAGCCATATTCAAGACGACGCTTAGTAATTGTTGCGTAAAATTAAAAAAAATATTTACCTGTACCTCGGTTTACACGGTAGATACGTTCCAGATAAAACCGCGTAAATCGAATCAAACATTTTTATATGAAAAAACCGCGTAAAGCGAATCCGACTATAAATAAGCTTTTTAACATATTTATTGAACACAAAATATAGCTTTATACAGTTAATAAAATATAAAAGTATCATTTAAGAAATAAAACAAAACATAAAAATAGGTAAAAAAAATTTATTAATTAAAAAAAAAACAAATGTACTTCATTATTAGAAATTTTAAAAAGTACCTACAAATACGGCTCATCCCTATTTTTAAGCAAACTTAATCGTTATCAGCTTCAACGAATAGTCTTTTTTAACGAAATTGTATAATATCTTACTCATCACTGGATAAAATCATTTCAGGCTCTGCATCTACAATTGTTGCTTTTGTTTTAGTCATAGTTTAAAGAAGATGAAGAGAAAATATTGTGAAATAAACTATTGTTGCTTATTTTTATGTAATATCTTTGTAGACTTCTTCATATTATTTTAATAGATCATTAACATCTCGTTGAAATTTAAGACCACGATCTAAAATAACATCTTCTCCTTGTAAATGGTTTCCTAGTTTTCTTCCTAGTACAAGTCCCTTGTGAACAAATTTAGCTGTGAATACATTGGGTTCATTGTTTAATATCTGACTGAGTTATATCGACAAAGCCTTCTCCACCCAATTCTTGACCCAACTTAATTATCTGAGAAAACTCTTCCTCCAAAGATGTCTCAGGCCATAAAGATTTCCAACAGGCATGTAGCGTTGATTTTTTAATCTCAATATAAGACATGCTTATATGTTTGACACAATCCTTTTTCCTAGGCATGAATAATTGAAAAAGTTCCTTAATTTTCCACATGATCTAAAATATATCTGAATGACGTTTTCATATACAGGGGCTTGAAAGTTATCCCTTGGTCTAGGGGTTTCAGCAAGAAGTCGTATTTGGGGGTAAAAATACAACTTGAACTTTTTCACGCAGCAAGTCTTGAAGGTGTCCTGGAGCATTATCAAGAAATAGGACTTTGAAAGGTAGCCCTTTTTTGATTTAATATTTTTTTACATCTGGCACGAAAATGTTATGGAACCAATCATTGAACAACGTCACGTCAACCCAAGCTCTTTGATTAGCTTTCCAATAAACGGGTAGATTGTTAATATTCAAACCTTCAAGCGATCGTGGTCGTTTAGCTTTGCCAATTACCTATGGCTTTATAATATGATCTCCAGAAGCATTACTACAAAGAAGAATCGTTATACGATCTTTTACAGCCTTATGACCGCTTACTGATATCTTATTTTTTGCTATAAAGGCATTTTTTTCCAAAAATAATCCGTATTCATCAGCATCAAATATATGATCTGGACTGTATGACATTGCGGTACAATTGGCACAATTATTAAGATTTTTTTGTTCAACTTAAAAACCCCTATTATTTGTAACGTAACGCCATGCTTCGTTTTGCTTACATATTTTCTTCGATAGACTTTATTAAACAGAGTGCTTCTTAATTGCTAAGTGAGTATTATGAAATTGTCAAATTTTGTCTTACATGCGTACCGTCACGCCAAAATAGACACGAAAAATTGATTCATGAAGTTTTTATCAAGATTAGCTACATATATAACACATAATGAAAAAAGCTTTCTCGTCTTTTATCTTAATCGCAGAAATCATTGGTCGAGTCCCCTATCTCAAATTTATGATGAAAAATTAATAAAAAGATGTTTATTAAATTCAAACAAAAAAATAGCTAAAATTTTATTATAATTGAAGAAAAAATAGAAAGGATTCCGAATTACCGTATAATATCTTTTTAATATATCACTATATAATTAACATTAATAATAATATATAATATGAAATTATTTGAAGTAGTTTTTTTAATATTGCAAGCCGTATTTTAATTTAATGTGCAGCAGTAACCAGAATAGCTTAGGTAGTTGATATAGTAAAATGTTCAAAATTCCTCTCAGTAGCTACCTTCTCTTTTTTTTAGTAAAATATGGCATCGCAAACAGACTTACACACATAATTCTACAAAAAACCGATTAAGTGATAATCATTTCTTTGCATCTTATAAATTTTTTGCCTAAATCTATAATACCATTACAGGGTATAAATATAAACACACACTCTCACACACTCACACAGACTCTTTTTCTCTTTCTCAAATGCCATTTTCTGTCGACTGGCGTTTCCGTTGGCGTTGTCGCTTCGTTCTGGCTCCAAAAATGCTTTTGCTTATTGGCGCACTTTGCTCCTTTTACGGTTGCATGAATTTTTGAGCAGCTTCACTTCCGGTTATACTAGCCGGAAATTGCAACAGAAATACTTTTACTTAGAAACACATACACACACATCTATATATGGAGATGCGCAAGTGGCAAACTAACACTAATACATTGACATGACCAACATATGTAGTTCATGTGTATGAAGTCAATGTATGGCATTTGTATGCAAATTTTCGCTTGATGATTTTGCATATGTTTTAGTGTGTGCAGCACGTTGCGTAATGCGTATTTCCTGACAACGGCCTTTTATGTTTTGGCAGCCAACAGCCACTTGCACAAAAAGAATAAGAGAAAAATATAAAAAATAATACACTTAAATAAAAAATAAAATAAATCAAATTGAATAAATAAAAGCAAGCGGAGACGACTGACTACAGCTGTAAAACTTTGCCAACTTTTTGGATTTGAAAACTTGCATTTATTTTATTTTTATATGCCAGCCACATAGTTTAGAATTTGCTAAGGACGTTCAACCTTTTTTTCTATATTTTTGGGCCTCAAAGATATTAAAAATGTTGTGGTAGGTATTGGATTATTGTAGTGGGAGCTGGAGCCAAAGGAGCAGGTGCAATATATGAGAAAACAGGAGCTCAGCAAACGAAAGGATTTGCATAGCTTTGCGATTGAAATTTTGTTGTTTAAATATTATTTTTATTGAAGCAGAAGAGCTAAAACTATTTTATTCTTAAAAAAAATATTTTATTTAACCAAAAAGTTTGTTTATCCTTATTTATTTTTACCTTATATTTAGATTTTATATTAAAGATATGGGCTGAAACCAGCAGCTAAAATCTTGTTCATTTTTTCAAAAATTGTAGCATACTTTTATGGGCGGTCTTGTTAACTGAGCGTAATTTCAAAACCAATTATTATTATTATTCATAACCTGACGTGAAGGTGTCAAGTGACCCCAATAAAATTATGTATTCATAGACTGGAAAGAGGAAGCACTCTTCAAATTTTTTTGTGTTATTTAAACAAATTTTGTTTTAGAAAGCTAAGCCTAAATTTTGTATTTTTTTTACATTTGGGAGATCCCAACCCATAAAAGCAACTGTGGGTAACGTTCCAGTAATTGCCACAAATAAATGTTACCCAAAAGACCCCATAGTCAGCAGTATATTGTTGCCTCTGTCTGCAAAAACGCTTCAGACAACATTTAAGCCAACTTCAACTCATTGACCCGACATAATCAGACCAAAATGCTTGACTTAAAATAAAGAAGAAGCATTTTACAAAAAACCCCCCCAAAAAGGACCAACACACGCTTTGCTCTAATTAAACTTTTGACGCTTTAGAGCGTAGCTCATCCAAGTTAACCGCGATTAACACACAATCAGCTTAAACGGCAGACAGTCGCTACTCTTCCGTCCGTCCGCCCATGTCAGCTGGCCGTAATATCATAGACAATGCCGCCATGAGAAAATTCAGCGTTATGTTCAAAAGAAATTGACATAATTTTAAATATAACTACGCAAAAGAATGGGAAGAAAGGCAAGCAAAATGTCAAAAAGGAAGCAGGCGGCATTGAGTTGACAAGGCTCGCGCTATAGTGGCCACAGCGACAGGACACGACAAGTCTCTGTACAAGTTGGCACAAGTCAGCTGAACGAGAACAAGAGCAGGCCAAGTAGGCTAATAAGTGTCCTTCGCCTGCCACCGGAGAGTTGCCAGTGTTGCAAAAAAAAGAAAAGAAAATAAAAACAACAAAAAACAAAATGGCAACAAAAGTAATTGCGAATGAGCGACGCTTGATGCCGAACGACATGAAGTACAGTGGTTGAGGTGATCTATAAGTGGGTTAAAAATTTAAAGGCGCTTTCCTTAGTCATCAAAGCAGTCATCGATTCCTGAAGCGTGCTATGCGTTTCTGCAGTCAAAAAATATAGAATAAATATGATGATCAGAATAAAAAATTTATAACTTCGTCTTACGTTTTTCCCAGGGACCTGTAACTCTATTTAATTTTTTTTTCCTTCAAGGGCATGTGACGACATCTATTACGGGGTATAGAACGTATCTTGAAATAATAATCTTTTTTTTTACTTTCAAGGATATGTAAGGATATCTATGAAAGGGTATTGAAATGTACAAACATACTCCTGTTGGTTAAAAAAAATGCTCAAAATGTATTTTGTGCGTTATACTTAGTATTGATAGTTCAAGGACAGTGATAGAAAGTTATAAAGTGATTAAAAATGTCGATCCCAAATTATATTATAAATCAACTATTTCGACCATTGTGCAAATGATGGCTATTGAGTTTGACGCTGACGTCGACAGCGCGACAGCAACAGCGACGTCGTCAGCATAAAAGTTTTATTAAATGATTAAGTTAAAGAGCAGCGCAGACAAAGCGCACAAAAGTAGGCAACAAACATTTTTGACAAATTCGACTAGCATTGCGTATACGCCGCATTGGCTTAACGTCGAGGGACTTTTGAATTTTTGATACTCATATTTTCTTCTTTTTTTTTGTCTTTCAGAGAGTGTGCATGTCCTTGCGTGTGTGTTTGTGTGCGTGAGATTTTTTACTCAACTTTATGGCGCCTTTCACGCGGTGAGCTTATTAAATATAACACTATTGTTGCGCTCTTTTGCGCGACTTCGCGGGGATGCATATGTGTGTGTGTAGAACGTGTGTGTAAGTGTGTGTGACATTGTGTGTGTGTGCTTATGACCTCCAGTACCCAGTGTGTGCATTGTTCCTCTTATGCTTGCAGGAGTCAATTGCCACCAGTAGAACAAGATTTTGTATTAAAGCATGTTAAGAAGAACATGTCTCACGGTTGAAAGAAAGCAAATAACAAGGACTAAAGTTGATTTTTTTTTTAAAGTCAATAAACATATCACCCCTAACGATTAGGCAGTCTATATGTGACATCCCCCAAGGGTCAGCCGGTGTAATTTAACCTAAATAAACATGCATCATACCTTTTTGACAATAAGGATGCTCAATAGTCGTTCGTTAGTCGACTTGGCGTGCAATGGCTTGATCTTCAAATCGGACCCTTATCAGTAGGAGAAATACAAAAAATCGACCTGAGAAGAAATCGGAGTTAAACAAACGAAAAGTCATGCTGATTATGACATTTTTGGATTTTTCAATTCTTTTTAAAAGGAGGAGTCTGGTCGTTTCAGAGAGATATTTATCTTTCGATCCCTAAGCCAGAAGATTGTGCATATTTAAGAGCAGCTTAGAACGATAAGAACTTCAAAAATACTTTATCTGAAATATAAGAGATATATAAAATACGCCTACAAAAAATGTTAAATTTGTCCATGGAAAACCGTAAAGTCTGCCTGAAAGACTTACTGAATCCTTTCTCTCCGAAGATACAAATTTACTGAAATATTTGTAAACTATCAAAAAATATGATTATAGAATTTCGCGAGGAGCTCAATAAGGCTGGTCGACGAAGCAAGTAGGTCACCGTATATATGTCGCCACAAAAACTTTGGTCACGTGGCTAGCTTAAAAAGTTCTAAAAAAACATGTTTTTCGAAAAAATCGTCGGAATTTACTGTTCTTATTGAAAAAAAAGGTGCCATTAATTCGCTGTACGAAGATTCACTCGATGATCATTTAATTTTCTTAATATAGTGTAATAGAATAATAATAATAATAATGTCATTCTTCAAAAATTTTATGTTATACTGCTCACATGAAGCGGCACTATTCTTCAATTCAAAACTTTTTTGAAATATTTATTTAAACAATAATATTTTAAAAACTGCGCATTAAAATTGTTTCCTTTATATTTTCGCACTATTAAAAACATTACTAATACAAAACAAGTTTTTGAGATATCTTAGACTGAAGAAAGCCGTTCAATTTAAGAAATATACAAGATAAGATTAAGATATTTTCTAACCTAAGTTTTTTTTTTGTACAATTTTTCCAATGTTTTAAAAGACTGCTCTGCTATTAAAAGATAAGCAAAAATCCATTAAAATAAAATAATATTTTTTAAAAATAGATTCAGCTCATTCTGGATTTTTAAAAATTTTATGTTTTATATAGTGTTAGAAATTGGAATGTGTACAAATACGGAAATATTCCCAAATAAGAGATTTATGTATAAAGATTTTTTTTCAATTTGTTCTAAATATTTTTTAAGCAAAACAAAAAAAAATTTCCACCAAACTCAACTTAACCTTGTCATCCTTGTCAGTGTGAAAGGCTCAGTTGCTACACGTACTTTGCCATAAAAGAAGCATTTCGATTTTTGTGATAAAATAAAATGGTTATTGTTGCTTATAGCGCCATCTAGCGGGCATTGTTTGCTTAAAAACGCAGCGTAGACATTGTTTTTTAAAGCAGTTTTTTGTCAAGTTTCTTTTTTTGGTGCTGCGTACTGCCTTAAAGTTTAGAAAAAAAAATTTTAAAATCAAATCGATTCTAAAGCCACTAATAATTTTTCACAAACATCAAAAAATCAATTTTCATAACCTTGTTGGATGTTCTGAACTTTGTAAAAAACTCTAAAAATTTTGATTAAATATTTTTATTTAGATCAATTTGTTTTTGATAATTAAAACAAACAAAATTTCGGCGAAGCTCATTAGCTTTGTTATCTTTTTTTTTTTGGTCAAAAATTGAAGTTTATTGTAAAATGCCAATACATAAAATTCCTGGAGGATTCTATGCACAAAGGGACTACAGCAGAACACACCAAAAGCACGCTTCTACAAAGACTAAAGTGACAATAAGTATCCATTGATGCATGCCCTAATCTTACAAACATTGCTCATGTTTGGTGGTCTGCTCTAGTCCTGTAGAGACTATCCTTTCTCAGCTCAGAGACTAGTAGATGGTACTGAATGGTGACTACATGTCTCTTGGTCTGTACTGAGTGTTGGGTCTGAGTGGGGCTACTTTTTTGGCCGTACTGAGGCGCTGCTCATGAATTATTCAGTGCGTAGTCCTGCGATTTCTTTTGTCCTCCCATTCTTACGTTCTCATTTTTTTTTTTTTTTTGGTTTTGTTTTGTTTCTTCTTCTGCTTCTTGTGCCTTTTCATTTTTTATTTTGCAAGCAGCTTCCAACACTTACTAAGTTGCTGTTGTTGTTGTTACTTTTGTTTCCGCCGCCATTTTTTATTGGCTTTATTGTTGTTGTTAATTTTCATGTAAAAAATGCAGCGTAATTTATTTTAATAGGCTTTTTGTTTATAAAAAAAATATAACGCTGCTGCAGCAGCCGGCAAATGTCGCACGTCTCACGTAGCTCCTACATAATTTTTTTTGGTATTTTTTTGTGGTATTTTTTGGTTTATAAAATTCGACTTACCTTGAGTTGGTCGAGTTGGTTGATACTTGAGGCATTCGCTTGACAAATCTTTAAGATGTATTAAAAAATGTTATGAATACTTGTAACCTATATACCAATCTATATATGTATATATATATTTTTATTTATATAAACATGGTTATGTATTAGGTTTGTTTATATTATGTAGCTTGTTGTCTCGTTTTGACTGACGGAAGTTTAATTACTTTTTAAGGCTTTGCATACGCTTTGGTAGCTTTATAATTTTGATTGTTAATGAGTTTTTTTTTTGTGGCTGTCTGTTTTTTTTTGTTGTGTTTTGTTTGGTAATTAACTGTGAGCTGTCTGTAAAATTAATTAAATTATGTTCTTAATTAGAATGACATACTTAGTGGATGTTGGACAAGGATAATAATATAAATAGAAGGAAAAACAAAAATGTGGTTAGAGACTGTAAGTGATCAGAATGGTTAATTAGTTGAAATTAGCTTAAATTTCTTTTTGCTACAAAAATATTTTTTTTTTTTTTTATTTGCAATCTGTCATATTAGACAATTAGCAAATTTTATAAGTAAACACAAAAAATGGCAGGATTGATTGTGCTCCAGTGAGTCCAATCAATATACAACAAAACTAATTCCTAGAGGTTATTATACATTATTATACAAATCGATCTGGAAGGTCCAGAATATGAAATCTATTTAGACGTCTAACATCCATATTATTGTCTAGTAGGTTAATAGCCAACGAATTTCCATGGTTTGACAGTCTCTCCAAATATCTTAACGAGATTTGCTTATTTCATCTTTGACAAAAGGAGCATTCAAATCTTCGTGTATTTCTCTGTTGGTTACGTACCAAGGAGCGCCTGCAATGTTTCTTAGAGTTAAAGATTGGTTTCTTTGCAGGATTTCGATATTTGAATTGCTCGCCGTCCCCCAGAGCTGCATTGCATACGTCCAGACCGGCTTGAGTACTGCTTTGTAAAGCCGAATTTTATTCTCCAAACTAAGCTGCGATCGCGGACCTAGAAGCCAATACATTCTTTTGGTTTTAATTCTAAGCTGCATATGCTTTGATTTTATATGCTTATTCCACGTGAGTCGCCGATCCAAATGCACTCCAAGGTATTTGACAGATTCTTCATCCGGTATGGACATACCATTTAACGTCACAAGAGGGCATTTTCCTCGTTTCAGTGTGAACGTAATTAGGACTGATTTTTGCGTGTTTACTAAAATTCTCCATTTTTTCAGCCATGTTTCAATAAGACCGAGTTGCTCTTGTAAATTTTGGGACGCCATTGCCGGAATTGCGCTGTTTGAAATAATTGCTGTATCATCCGCATAGGTTGCAACTTCAACATTGTCATTTGTAGGAAGGTCCGCAGTAAAATTGTGTATAGCTCTGTAGACTACCTTGAGGAACTCCAGCGTTTATTGAGTACATTTCCGAGTGCTCATCAGCATATTGAACATAAAATTTTCTACTGTTGAGGTACGACTTAAAGAATAAGAAATACGGTGCAGGAAGCCATTTTTGGATTTTATAAAGTACTCCTGCGTGCCAGACTTTGTCAAATGCTTGCTGGATATCCAAAAATATCGCAGCGCCGTACTGTTTGTTTTCAAATGCATCTTTACTATCTTTTTAACAATACGATGGCATTGTTCAATTGTGCCATGGCTTCTTCTGAACCCAAACTGATGTTCGGGTATGATGTTGGTGTCCTCTAAAACCACTGACATTCTTCTCAAAAGTATATTTTCAAATACCTTAGCGAATGTCACCAGCAAACTAATGGAAATAATTTTCTCGACACTACGGGCACATTTTGTACTGTGTCTGTGGACTCAAATTTTTCCACTAGACGCTCAATTGTTGATCTGGCAGGACAATTTTGACGACCATAAATTGGACGGAGCGCTCTTAAAGTTGAGGCCACTGACTTCGAATTTCGAAAGTAAATTTTAATAATTTCGACTCGTTGTTGGATCGTATATCTTTCCATAATGAAATGGCAAATTTTACTGAAGAGAAATGTCAAGAGAGCGGGAAAAATTATGGCGTCGGTTCCTGTCCCTATCGGTGTACTTTTTTTGTAGCGTCCGTACTGAAAAATGTATTAAATATTTAATATGTTTATTAAGCGTTTATTTAAATATAACTCATAAAAATATATTTTTATTACAAATGACGTTAGGCCGCAAGCATGCGAGATCTTGGTAGACGGCACTGACTAAGACTATGCAAACGATACTGCATTTCCGGCTGTAAAATCTTTTTGAAGAGCTTCTTCTTCGTCTGCTGAGCTGAGTCTAAATCAATAACATCACCTCGGTCATCCGTATTGAGGGCTTCACCCTCGGCACACTCCGGACACTGTTGGGTCAAAACAATATCATTAATATCGGTCAGCGGTTCACAAATCTTCTCGATTTTTCTAACTATATATTCAGTAGGGTCGTCCGAACGGCGCTCCGTAATGTAAACGCTTGAAACTGTTTCGTACATGCGTTGCTCAATCATTTTGAGGAAACGACGTGTATTTACAAGATTGACATGAGTATGATCGCCCAACAATTTGGACAAAGGTTCTGTATCTACTGTGGTCATCTCGCATATTGATTGGATACCATTTACCAAATTTTGTAGCGTTTCATCATTCTTATCGCGCACCTTTTTTAACAACGCATTAGATTCCTGCCTTTCGCTTAGCTCCTTTTCAAGTGTTACTAGAGTTTTTAGTTGCTTCTCATACTTATTAGCATTTCCTTCCTTAAGCGCAGTTATATCCTCGAATAGGCGATCCACAGAGTTGTTGAGTAGTTTTATGTGATAGCTCATTTCGTTTCCATTGTTAAGAAAGGAAAAGTAAAGGCTGTCTTGATGCTCAAACTTATGAATCATCTCATCCACACTGGCTGAGTGTGTATAGTTCAGAATCTTCAGCAGCACACCATTGTACAGATCTATCTTCTGGGTAAGATTACTACGTATTTTTTCGCGCCGCTTATACTCCTTTGGTTGTAGATCCGCTAATTCGCGCGTCTTAATCTTACAGCCCAGAAAGGCTTTGTTATCGGCATCAGAAGCCATTTTACGAGTAGCACCCTGCATTTCGATCTTGCGCATCTCAAGATCCTTTGCGCCATGTTCTTTCATATTGCCGGTCTTCTCATATATTTCGATACAGCCCTCGAAAGTACTTACGACGAACTCTATCGTATCGAATAAATACTTTTTATCATCATTTAGCTTGTGCACCATTTTCAAGTAAGATTCATTGAAATAATTGCGTTCTTTGAGTAAATGTACGATTCCTTCCCGTAGCTCACCATTTGTCTTCGTTAAGGTGCACTCCTGCTGCACACTCACTTCCAAAGCGTTTTCCAATAACATCAGCTTCTTGTCCAACTTTGCCTTATGCGCCTGATGCTGTATATCCGGTATAATGCGGCGATTTAAATCATATGTCTCCTTGCCCACACGACTTATTTCACGATCCATATTAACTATGTCAGCCTTGAGTGCTTTTATTTCCTCCTCCAGTTTCTCGTAACAGTCCACAGAGCATTTGATCTGTTTTAGATAACGTTCGTTTTGCTTAACATGAGTCTTACCGCTGGCTACCCAGATTTGAGCGCGCAGCTCATCCTTTTCATCCTCTAGGTTTTTGATGGTATTCTGACGGCTTGTTTCGAGTACGGTATCTTTGCGCGACTGTACTTTGCCAGCCAGTGCGTTTTTGTACTCCCGCTGACGCTTGCCGAGCTCGCGATGATTCTTCTGATAGCTTTCCAGAAAGGCAGCTTTATCCGGTAGTTGAGCCATGTTATATTAAAAATAAATTCTATTTTTTATTTTTTTGTACTGAATTTCCTATTGTATTTGGTCGCTTGTGTTTGTTGATTTAAATAATTGTTAAGGCAAATCTTTACTGCCTGAGTTTTTGTTGAAAAGTCATAGCTTACTTTTGTTATAGAAAGTAAATGTAATACGGGGAGATGGGAAAAGATTTGCACTTAGCAGGCTGAAGTCCGGTATATATATACCGTCAGCATAATAGATAACCTATAGAAACTATATAATATATTCTTGATCTTTTTCTTTTTTTTTTCATGTTATACAAATTTCTCTAAGATATAGTTTTTCAGACAGATGGACGGATGGACATACATTAAGAGATCAGTTTATTTTCATCTGCTGATCATAATGGGATCCCCTTCTAAATCTGGAGAATCTCCTTTCCCAAATTACACATATTTGTCGAAATATAATCTGCCCCTTAACTTTGTGACAGGGTATAAAAACAAATAACTTAACTTCAGAGAGCAACCATCCTAGGGCGGTGTGATTAAAACTTTGGGTAATAGTATCAGTTGAGAATAGTAAATTCGAGGAAAAAATTTTCTTAGTCATTTGTTTCCTTTTTATACCCTGTACCGTATGGTCCAAGGGTATATTAAGTTTGTGCAAGCCGAAAATGTATGTAACATATAGAAGGAGACGTCGGAGACACCCAAAGTTACCTAAAATATGATCAGGGTGAATAGAGAAGTCGATATACCCATGTCCGTCTGTCCGTCTGTCCGTCCGTCTGTCCGTCCGTCCGTCCGTGTGAACGCCTAGATCTCAGAGATGGTAAGAGCTAGAGTTACCAAACTTTCACATTAGATCCCATATTATTCCATAGGAGGCAAGTTTATTTTATTTTTTCGATATCGGGGATAAATTATATAGCTCCCATGGGGGTGTTTGAGACGACCTCGAAAAAAAAAAGCGTTTTAGATGAATAATTCGTTTGTTTATGAAGATATCGTAACGAAATTTGGCAATCGAAAGTTTTTTATAGTTCCCAATCACTGTACCAAATTTGATCGAAATCGGTTAACTATATCATATAGCTCCCATAGGACCGATCGGCCAAAATAACTTTTTTAAAGAAAAATTGGCTATATTTCGTTTTTTAATAAAGATATCCTAACCAGATTTGGCGTTTGGAAATTTTTTAGACCACTTAAGCAATGTGCCAAATTTGAACAAAATCGGTGGACTATATCATATAGCTCCCATAGGTCCGATCTTCCAAAAAATCGATTTTTTAACAAAATTTGTTGTGTTTCGTTTGTTTGTTAAGATATTGGGACCAAATTTGACATTCGTGAGTATTTTATAGTTCCTAAGCACTGTACCAAATTTAATTCAAATCGTTTGACTAGATCATATAGCTCCCATAGGACCAATCGGTCCAAAAACACGTTTTTTATACAAAATTCGATGTGTTTTGTTTGTTTGTAAAGATATTTGAAATAACTTTGGCGTTCATATCTTTTTTAAGGTATTTAAGCACCGTGTCAAATTTTATTGAAATCGGTTGACTATATCATATAGCTCCCATAGGAACGATCGGTCAAAAAAAAAATTTTTGCTTAAAAATTCTTCTGTTTTTGGTTTTTTGTGAGGAAATCGGACTTTATTACAAGCTAGTGGTACAGGGTATCCTAAAGTCGTCCGCGCCCGACTTTTTTTTTAATAAATCTTGGGTCAATCCTTCCAACTAGCTAAAAACAAAAATTTAAGGTTTGGTTAGGTTAGGTTAGGACTGCTGCTGGCTGGAAAAGTCAGCCGGGGTCAGGGT
The DNA here is from genome assembly GCA_037043745.1 of Chymomyza amoena. Lineage (NCBI taxonomy): Eukaryota > Metazoa > Arthropoda > Insecta > Diptera > Drosophilidae > Chymomyza > Chymomyza amoena. The sequence continues at coordinate 151,948 of JBAMAX010002320.1, read as the reverse complement.
CTTAACCGGCTTGCTCTGATACCGCAGATCTCTTTTTAGCCCTTCTCCTGAGATAGTCCCGCTAAAAGGATTCCCATCCCGCTGGCAATACTCCTCGGACATCGATCTGCTGTAGATCAGATCTTATGATCACGAAACTTTTTCATAACAAGAATTTTAGATCCCTTCTCCCAAATCGGAAGACTTGGGCTGATGGCAGCCCCTGTGGAAACCCCCGGTGGTAACAATGGTTAACGGATGGGTCCAAAACTGAGCCAGGTCTACCAGAATCTCTAGCGCAATGGGCATCTGGCCCAGCGTCTTTCAAGCGGAGATTCATTCCATAAAGATCTGCGTCCTAAGTATCTCAAGGAAACTAGAAGCGCAAACATATGCATTTTTTCAGATAGCCAAACTGCTATTAGGGCATTATCATCGTGGAGCATCTCCTTCGGGATGGTTAAAGAATCCCATAACTACCTCCAAGCTGACGATCTAACATGTCAGGGTGTCTCCACCCTGACTACATCTCCTGCGCCGTTTTGTGGTATTGGTTGGTCCACAATCAAAGCCATGATAAACAAATGGGCCGCAGGAGAACAAAGGGGACACTGGTTATCCCTTTCGGGACTTCGTCAAGCAAAAGTGCTTGTCAAACCTCTGGATGCGATCAAGACAAAAGGTCTTGCAGAGCGGACTTAAAGCTTCTGATAGCTTATCTATGTGGCCACCACACTGTTAGATACCATCTACAGAAAATTGGCCTATCGGACTCTTCAGAGTGCAGGCACTGTCTAGAAGACAATAAAACAACCAAACATATTTTCTGTGACTGCCCAGCGCTGGTATGGGACAGAGCCTGTCACATGGGAAAGAAAGAAACGTATTAGTCCCTTCCATCTCAGGTCAATACCAACAAAAGACCTACTGCTATTCATGCGGAAAGACTTTTGCTTTAACTTAAGGGTATTGTACAAAATACCTTTTGGTCGCAGTGCACCACCTTTATGTGGGAAGCCCTATAAAAAAAAAAAAATTGTAACAACTATTCTATACTCTATATTCCGCCTAGACAATTTTGATAATTTGTTTTGGCTTTTGAAAATATCTGTACTTTCTGAAACTCTAAAAAAAAATCTTAAGTATTAGGTCTTAGATTAGGTATTGGTGGCTGCTGGCCATCAGCACACTTCAGCCTAAACCGTCTCGTTGTGATACCGCAGATCCCTTAATAGCCCTTCTCCTGAGATAGTCTCACTAGAAGAATTCCCATCCCGTTGCCACGATATAGCTGGCAATCCCCCTTGGACATAAAGAAGCTACCTCAGCTAAGTTATGAAGAAAGTAATTTCCCAGATGTTTATTATTTACGTCTATTAAGAGCCTCACAGGAACAGAAGAAGTGTTCCACTGATTCAACCTCTTCTTCGTCTTTTCAGCTTCTGCAAAAGTCATGGCTCCGAACATTCATTCTGGTCACATGTGTTCCGACAAGCCAGTGTCCAGGGATCACTCTGACATCTGCCGAACACTGCGATCATGTTAGTCCGCAGAGCCTCAAGTGTCTTTTAGGGTCAATTTAAGCCCATATCTGGCGACTTATTGTGAAGTGGGGTGCCTTATACCACAGCCTTGAGTGCTAAATTTCTCCCTTGTTTCTAGCTTGAAAGTGGCCATAGACATACGAATATCCTCCTTATCCGGTAGGAGGATATAGTCGTGCCCTGTCTGGCCAATTCATCTGCTATTTCGTTGCCAGTAATATTTTGTTGTCCTGGCATCCAAATAAGGCAAATAACAAACTGCTGTGCCATCTCTTGAATAGATTTGCGGAAATTGTTGGCTGTCATCGAGTTGGAGGATAATGGTCGAAGTGACTTTATGGCTGTCTGGATATCTGAAAATATGTTTATCGCACAGGTTTACATGCCGGTGTTGAGCAACCAGATAAAAACCTTGGTATGGATCTCTGCTTCAAAAACGCTTCAGTGGTCTGGAAGTGGGAAAGACTGCCGAATATTTTGTTCCTCAGAGTAGACTCCTCCCCTCAACATGTTCAGGGTCAGGTTCAGCTTGGAGCGGTCCGCAAAGAAATTAATACAGTCACTGTGACCTGGCCGAGTTTCCAACCACAATTCCCAAGAGGGGATATCGGTGCTGAATAATGTAGATGAGTGCTCTAAGGGACTGCAGGCATCTGCCATTAACACATTTGTATCTTCTTCTAGAATGGACGAGTGGACACTCCCAAGACTGCCCAGCATTAAGCGTCTTTCAAGCAACTCGATGTTAGGGTGGAATATTGGAGAGAGGTTGATTTAAGTGCACCTGCGATGCATAATTGAGCTGTTCTCTGCACCTTATTTAGGGTTTTGAGCATAGATTTTTATTTAATTTTCAAGAAAGCTTGTTTTGTTTATAAATAAAGCGACAACGCTACATACAACGGATTCAAAAATTCAAAAAAATAAAAAATTGTCTGAATGCCTATGTTGCTTTGGCTTTAAATTACTTTGTTCCCTAGAATTAATTCCAAGTTACAATGTTAAATAAATAAATCAATTTTTTGGGATCTCTCTTTCCTTTTTTTTTTTTTTTGTAGCAACTTTAAATTTAATTTTTGCAATAAAAAATAAGACTGAACAATTTCCGGACAACTGCTTTAGAATCGCTTGCTGTTCTTGCTTCTGCCTGCCTTAGCTCCGATTATCTTCAATGACTCATTCGCTGCCCAGATAGTGGGCTTAATGTAAAATTTATTTGATCCTTGCCAATTTCTGCTTCGTTAATTGCCATTTAAGTTTGGGTTCCAGCAACGCCATCACTTAAATTTTGAAATCTTTAACGGCTTGTGAGTGCCTAACCAAGCTTTGCTGACAGCTTTTGAAGTGTCTTTGCCCAAATCTCAAATGGTATTAATTAACAAGTCCTGACTACAAGCCGCGAACAATTTACAATATCTGACAGCGGAAATGTTTGCACAGTCCCAACTGGGGACCAGCCAGAATCAGAATTTCCGGCCAAGTGTTTGTTAGCAAGAATGTCGCCAAGATTAGCGCTACACATCATACTTAACCAGACAGATGTATGCAACAACTTTATGCAACTTCCCAACACACACACACACACACAAACGCACACACGCACAACTTGAGCACAACTTAAACTTATTTCCGTTTCCTGCTGTTTGAATACAATTAACGGGCGCGACGCCAAGCGGGCAACTCTCTCTCTTCCCACTCTCTTCTCACCACTCTCTCCCTCTCTATTTGTTGTTTTTGTAGCTGCACTTGGCAACGCCAAGTGTGTCAAAATGCGGTATACTTGGCCGGAAAATAACTGCAATTGGGCGGATTCTAGCTCAGCGCCGCTCCTGTGGGGCAAAATACTTATAAAGCGGCGTCAAGGGTTGGGTAACAAAAGCTTATGCATAAATTATGAGCAGCCGCCATTGGAGTTTCTATTCGCCATTTTACCAGATAAGTGCGATAAATTATCAAACATTTGCGGCAAATGCATTCTGCAGTGCTGCGGTTGCCGCTGCCGCTCTGTCGCTGCTCTGCTGCTGCTCCTTAAACTCTTTTCCTAACTTACATAGATACACACACACAAGAGCAGATACTTATGTTCTCACACATATGCGCCATTATCTGGCATAAGTCGTGCGCTGTCTTTTGTGTGCTCCCTTGTTTGCTGGGTGTCAAAAAAAAAGAAAGGTTCACACACACACACACGCAGGCAGTCAAACAAACAATGTCAAAAGCACACACACTCACACAGATACTCATTCACACACAGGCATACACACACTCGCATATTGCTTTTGTTTTGTCTTAAGTAGCCGTGTAGAGGGCGCTTTTGTAGCCTCTGCCTCTGTTGTTTTTGTTGTTGTTTTTATAACTGACGCCGCCCCTCTGCCAGCGGAAACGGAAGTTTCAACGCGCAGCGGAAATTATTGTTTAGCTTTATTGTTTCGACTGCTTTAGAAATTAGTTTGTCGAATTATTTTTGTTTAGTCATCTTTTGGTTTTATGGTTTGGCGCATAAACTGCCGCCTTCAATTTGGTACAGTTTTTGGCCACGGCGCTGTTTAGTTATTTGGAGCTTTTGCATTATCTTAATACTCTGTACTAAAATGAGAAATATTGAAACAGAGTTTGATAAAGTGAGTACAAAAAGAAAAATGGCGAATTTGAATTTTAGCATGTGGTGGTTCTACGGGGGTTATTAGGTCCGAAACCCCCAAAAGTTTCAAAATTGGGTTGATAGTCTTTTGCAAGATCTGATTTTCTATATTTTCATATGTAAGACCAAAATAATTTCATAATATATACCTCTTGAATAAAAAAGTAATACTTATAAAAAAATGGCGGACGTAAAGTCGGGCGCGGACGACTTTAGGATACCCTGTACCACTAGCTTGTAATAAAGTCCGATTTCTTCACAAAAAACCAAAAACAGAAGAATTTTTAAGCAAAAATTTTTTTTTGACCGATCGTTCCTATGGGAGCTATATGATATAGTCAACCGATTTCAATAAAATTTGACACAGTGCTAAAATACCTTAAAAAAGATATGAATGCCAAATTTATTTCAAATATCTTTACAAACAAACAAAACACATCGAATTTTGTATAAAAAACGTGTTTTTGGACCGATTGGTCCTATGGGAGCTATATGATCTAGTCAAACGATTTGGATTAAATTTAGTACAGTGCTTAGGAACTATAAAATACTCACGAATGTCAAATTTGATCCCAATATCTTAACAAACAAACGAAACACAACAAATTTTGTTAAAAAATGGATATTTTTGGAAGATCGGACCTATGGGAGCTATATGATATAGTCAACCGATTTTGTTCAAATTTGGCACATTGCTTAAGTGGTCTAAAAAATTTCAAGCGCCAAATCTGGTTACGATATCTTTATTAAAATAAGAAATATAGCGAATTTTTCTTTAAAAAAGTTATTTTGGCCGATCGGTCCTATGGGAGCTATATGATATAGTCAACCGATTTTGATCAAATTTGGTACAGTGATTGGGAACTATAAAAAACTTTCGAATGCCAAATTTCGTTACGATATCTTCATAAACAAACGAATTATTCATCTAAAACGCTTTTTTTTGTCGAGGTCGTCTCAAACACCCCCATGGGAGCTATATAATTTATCCCCGATATCAAAAAAATAAAATAAACTTGCCTCCTATGGAATAATATGGGATCTAATGTGAAAGTTTGGTAACTCTAGCTCTTACCATCTCTGAGATCTAGGCGTTCACACGGACGGACGGACGGACAGACGGACGGACAGACGGACAGACGGACAGACGGACATGGGTATATCAACTTCTCTATTCACCCTGATCATATTTTAGGTAACTTTGGGGTGTCTCCGACGTCTCCTTCTATATGTTACATACATTTTCGGCTTGCACAAACTTAATATACCCTGTATACCATACGGTACAGGGTATAAAAATATATGCGAGGGCTGGAAATCGATCCATAGCATAGTGGTTTCTGTTGTTGTATGGAAATGGTGGCCAAAAACACTTCTAGTAAAGATATCGACTTGTAAATTTTTGTTTGACAATATAATAAAGTAATAATATAATATTTAAGAAATAGGCATGTCTAACGACTTACTGCTTCCCCTCGTTCCCTCCGCCTGTCAAAACACTCGATGATTCAACACAATGAATTAAAAGAATTTTAAGCAATACATTTTTAATTAATAAGGTACCTTTCTAACTATTTATCAAATAAGCATAATAATTATACTAATAATATTCAAAAAATATAAACGAAGTAAAATATAAAAAAAATTATTCTAAAAAATTTTTTTGACGTGACAACGTCTTAAATTAGGTTTGTATGGGAGGCACCATTGAAAAAATCTAACGATAAATAATCGTAACGATTATACTATCCCATACTATCGATACTATCGATAGTCTATCGATAGTTTTGGCATCTCTACTAACAAGCATAGTTCGGCCTTTCTTCTGTCAAACCATTCGTTTATACCTTTTTTTACTATTGCTTATTCCTTTTGCTTTGCAAAAAACACTTGATACAGCGTCGCGTCACTTGCTTTGTGTTTTCAGTGAGCTACGGTCCATCGCGGTTATTACCAAACTTATAGTTTTTCATTATTGTTATATAAAACATTATAAGAGTTAATAGTAAGTTATATTAACAATAGACAAAGTTGCGCTTAAAGTATATACAACAATACATATATAAAATAAATCTAGGCCAACGTATTAAGTGCGAAGGGCAACAACAAAGGCGACGCCGCGGTAAAAATTAATCGCAGCTGTTTTTGTGTGTGTTCGTACAAACGAAACGGCGTGGGGAGCGACAAACACGGAAATCAATTTGTACATAAGCGACACTCACACACACGCGTACACATTGCTGCTGGTGTACTTGTACATAAGTCAATACACGCATTGTGCCAATTGGTTTATAATCGATTTTGCAAAAGAAAGCAAAGGGAAAACAGGTTAGTAGCTCGTTTGATTTTCAAATTGATTCTTTAAAATTAAAAATTCATCCATTCAATTTCAAATGTTCAACAGGAATCACCACTCTTAAAGCAATGGAAACGGACGAGCAAATGCCTTCAACGTCCAGTACATCAATGGAGACGGAGGATATCGTGCCGTCAACGTCTGCAGTATCTTTCGTTGTTCCACACACCACCGCCAGAACGAATGCTCAGCGACAACGTGAGTACAGACAACGTCAAGCATTGACCAAAACTCCTGAAGAAGCAAGAGCCTTTGCAAAAATGCTACAAAAAAAGCTACGTACATCTGCTAACATAGCCCTCACCAGGAAGAAAGTGTTTCTGCTGTAATGTGTCTTGCGAAAGTCAAGTCGATTGTTGTTTCTTTTAACGTAGTTGACTTAGAAACGTTTGATACGTAATCAAGATTATACGCATATTTCATGAAATTAAGAAAGGAGTTGTCACGTAAAATCTTCGCCCGTAAAACCGACTTTACAGGCACCAGTTTTTTTAAGTACAATTTATTGTGTGTTTGCATATACATTTTTATTTTTACCTGATATGAAACGGTCAGAACTCAATAGTTACCTCTTAAAATTCGAGTAATTAAGTCTCTCTCTTATTATCAACTAGCGTTAAACATGATTTTGCAACTGAGACTATATATATAAATTTGGTATAATGCTTTGGAAGTATAAAAAACTTACAAATGCCAAATTTGGTACCAATGTCTTAACAAACAAACGAAATACAACACATTTTGTTTAAAAATCGATTTTTTGGAAGATCGGCCCTATGGGAGCTATATGATGTAGTCAACCGATTTTGTTGAAATTAGGCACATTGCTTACATGCTTTAAAAAATTTCCAAGCGCCAAATCTGGTAACTATATCTTTATTAAAAAGCGAATTATAGCAAATCTAGCTTTAAAAAAGTTATTTTGGACAATCGATCCTGTGGGAGCTATATGATATAGTCAACCGATTTTGATCAAATTTGGTACAGTGCTTGGGAACTATAAAAACTTCAGAATACCAAATTTGGTTATGATATCTTTATAAACAAACGAATTATCGATCTAAAACTTTTTTTTGTCGATAAAAATTTAATTTTCTTGTTTACAATAAGCGTCGTAACTTAAAAATTTATAGACCGATTTTGATAAACCGTAACTTTTCTTACTTGGCATTGATATTTCTTTAAGATCAAATGTAAAAAAGAAAAGGTTTTTTAACAAAGTTTTATATAAAAGCTAGCCGGCCTCCGGCACGCTCGCTTTACTCGCTCGTCTAGATCTTTATTTTCTTCCAATGATTTATTTTTGTGGCGAATTCACGAAATTGCATTATGTGCAAATATTGATCTGATCATATGTATTTTATACAGAAATCAAAACATGAATTGTAAGCAAAAATCGCAAAATTCCTTTTTTCTTAAGAAAACTTTCTTGGAAAGAAATAACTAAATCAATATTAATTTCTAAATTGATGAAATTGTAAATTATCCTACCGAGTTTTTAAATTCACTTGATTTGCCAGGAATGTTAGGAGTAGCAACCCTTATCTCTTAGGGGTATGAAAAATATATGTTGGCCGATTCTCAGACGTGCCCAATAAGCACACAAAATTTCATGAGAATCGTCTAGCCGTTTCGGAGGAGTATGTTCACACAAAAACCAATATTCAAAAAAATGCGTATATCTCACGAACCAATTCACACAAACACATCGCAATAGGCTTAAAACCTCCGCATGGACCTCTAACACACACAAAAATTAGATTTGAATTTCATCGACTCGTTCATGAGAACACCCATAGCACGTAAAACATAAGTTTCTTCTTATATATAAAATTCTAGTTTCACAATGTTAGTTACCATACTCCTCCGAAACGGCTGGACCGATTCTCATGAAATTTTGTGTGCCTCAATAAAATAAAATTTATAACGTTTATAATTTTTGTGTTTCCTTTCGACAAAAACTATTAACTAAAAAATATTAGTTAATCTGACAATGTACACAATGCCAACCTAAATTAAAAAAAAAATGTATTGGAAAATCAAATTGTGGTTTTTAGTATTTTCGTCGCAATTTTGTTATATTTTCTCAACCTTAAACAATCCTTGGACTTCCACGAACATTTCAAGACCAAAATTAGCCAAATCGGTTCAGCCGTTCGTGAGTCTATAAGCTTCAAAGGAACATAACATTGTGACACGAGAATTTTATATATAAGATGACGTCAAAGTGTGAAAAACGAAAAAAAAAAAAAAGTGTAAATCTCAGATAACTTTTAAAAAATCTCGTAGTTGTTTTGTATGAAGTATAAACAAATGTATATCATCTTAAAGCTTGAATCTTCTTCCCAAACCCGTAAAGCAATCGAAAATCGGTTGAAAAATTACGACGTTGTGATTGTTGGAGTGATCGCAGTACACGAAAAACGGTTTTTAAGCAATAACTTGCGATTTTGTGGGGGTTAGACAATTTTGAAACACACTATCGTGATCTACTCGTCAAGACCTACAACGTACACTAGGTCACTTGAAAAGTTCTTTGATTTTTTTGATTTTGTAGTACTTGTACTGTGTAATTTATTAATTTTTATGAGTTTTTGGCTAATTTTTAGACCTCTTCATTTTATATTTTATCATTTTTGTCTTAACATTATTTCTTAAAAATTGCTAACTATATCTAAATAGGAATGCGAGAAACCTGACCTCTTTATATAATTTGTATATATTAAATTTCGCAATTATATGTAAAAATTTTTTGAGAATAAATAAATAAAAATATAAATATGGACATTCTATCAGTAGGTAGTACCGTTGAATTAAAATTAAGTTTATTATTTAATACTAAATAAAATAACAAATTTATGAGTAATTCTTCATTTATCTCTCCTGCTTGAAATTTGCAAACTTTCGAAATGGCGGAGTTAGTTATTTTCAAAAAAAAAACGTTATTGTAACCCATTTTATGACATATTCAGATTCTTTTAAAGTAGCTTATAGAGTATCCAAGATGGCCGCCAACAATAAAAATATTATTTGGGTATGCAAATGTGGGATTTTCGAGGTTGCTGTTAACGAATCGGGGATAAAAGTCCTAAAATTACAAGATTGTTCACCCAATATGGCAGATCATAGTTGGCAGCCGCTGAGTACAAAATATTTGTTGATAAAAGTATAAACAAGTTTGGACCTTTTGTACCACTTCGTAAATATGATTATATTCATTGCACCCATATATTTAGAGGAAAACTAAAAATTTTATGGAAAAAAAATTTCAAAATATAATGTAATCCATGTAATATCATCCAAAAACTCCAACGCCAAAAATACTCTAATAATTTTGTCGGATTGGGTCCGAGATACATTTGTTTATAATGCAAATGTATATCGATGTTTGACAAATTAAATTTAAGGTGCAAATATAAAAAATGTACTTTAAAAAGAAAAGCTACTATCAATTTAAGAAACTAAATAGCTTTCGAACTTTAGTCAGACTTTCTTTTATGGATTGCTAACCTTGCAAACATAAATAAAATCAAACACTTGAGTTGATATCAAAGGGATCAATCGATAGTTCGATATTCGATGCTGGTCCATTTTTTGCGTCACTTTGTCAACTTTGCTTGGCTTTTTTTTCCAGGAATCAGTTTAAGTTATATTTTAATTGGACCTATAATATACTTATATACTTATAACTTATAAATAAGTCGATTAATTAAGTATAGGTTTTTGGGCCACGAAATTTCTTAGAAAAATTTCTGTTATTGAAATCTATATATTTTTTTTTTATTTCCCTTTTGTGAAATCAGTTCCGATGTGGAAGGTATAACTTTTTTTTCTATTAGATTTTTGATATTTTTATTATAAAATATATTATTGCCACTCAACCGATACAAAAAGGTTATGATCCTATAATTAGTACAATGAAATTAAACGCTGCACATAAGATATAATTAAGTGTGTAGCCGTGGAAGGTATGCTTATATTATTTATACAAGCCCCATTAAAAAAACTAGAATCGATAAAGTCTGCATGTGGCCATATATGGGCTTCAAAGCATCATCGTTTAACTGATTAAAGTACAAAAAAAAACCTATTTAAGGTCTATACAGTCTAATGAGTCTATAGTATTTGATAGTAAAGCGTATATAAAATTCGCTATATTCCATTTGTAAGCCAGCCCATTTGTTTGGGATATTTATAATATTTCTTTTTTTTTTTTTTGTTGGACTACCCGTCGTTGTTCATTTCGCTTGCATAATTTGATGGGCGTATTCTATGCTTTCAAAAATTTATGACAGCCCCCAATAGGGTGCTGGTGTTAACAGTAAAAGTAAAACACACACTGACATACAACTGTGGAAAATATATATCTATAACACGCATATGCAGACTCATGCAAAATGTTTTGCATTCAAATTGTTTTAGGTCGAAAAGTTTGTTAAACAAAAAACAAAGTAGCTCTCGCATAAAGTATAAAGTAAACCTAAGCCCACATATGGGCATAGAAATTTATGAAATGGTATGAAATGGGTTTTAACACGCCCACTTCCCCCATATCATGACAATGCTATTCAACAGCGCGATTTCTTGCCAAAGGCCATTAATATAAATGAAACCACAAAAATATTCCGAAGAGAGATGTCTGCGATTTTCTACGTTTTCCTAATGAAACGCAATTCTTGTCGAAACAAATGAGAAAAAGTTTTTTATGGTTTTTAAGCTGCAAAATGCCATTATGATATCCGGTCTCAAGTCATTTAACGATAAGATCTAAATTTCTGGGCATATGTTTGGAATGTCTTTGACGCTTAAGTGTGAAGTGTTACGTTACAAAAATGTGAATTAAATTAGGTTTGTCTTTATCTGAAATTATTTGGCAATTTTTTGATTGGTTTTTTTATGTAAACAGTTGACCTTTGCGAGCACATTTTATTTTCAAGACGTTCATTTACGTTTTTGTCGATTCGACGAAGAAGTCTTTAATTGATTAAATTGATTTCAATTGATACTCAATAACCAAAATACAAAAATTATGCGATAGCAAACTTCATTCTTTTGAAAAAAGAATAAATATAAATTTCGTTTTGGCTTATTTTTAAACAATTTATTTATACAAAAATAAATAGTCTCTTCATTCCGAAATTTTTTGCGAAATCTCTTTGACATATTATTAATTAATTGAAATATTTATGTCTACAAAAATAAAACTTTTCCGCCTTCAAAGTTTTTATATTGAGCAATTTACAAAATATAAAAGTTATGCCAAAGCAACAAAGGTCAAATCTGCGAATCCCACAAATGCTCTTCACGTTTCTTTTTGCACAAGCGAAGTTTTTTTATTTATTATTATATTATTTTGTTTCCTTAACTATCAAACTGCGGACAAATTACTAAACCTTCTGTTTTTTATCCACTTCTCTTTATAATATAAAAATTTATGCAACAGAAAATTTTGCTAGATACCTTATATATAGAAAACAGACCGCATAGCAAAAAAAGAAACCAGAATGCAAAAGCTAACGTGATCACGACTGCAATAAAAAAAATCACATTAAGCATAACCATCGTCGTTTTGACGAACAGCCACCGCTTAAAAACTACAATGCGCTACGCGGAGCGAAAGAGAAAAATGGGATGATAGGGATGAGCATAAAAGAGAAAATTAAAAAAAAAAACAAAAATGTGATGTTAGTCGATTCGACGAACATAATATGTCTAGGGTTAATATATCTAATTTACGAATAGTCAACAAAGTAGGTACAGCCTCAACTGGTTTGTCCAAATAAAAAAACAATTTCGCATACAAAAAACGGGAATAATTTAAAAACATTTTTCTCTACAGTCATAAAAAATTCGGGAGCTTCCACAATGCATCTTCAGTCTAAAACAGAAATGAAAATAGTCGTAAAATTTTGATAATTTGAAATATCTATGTCTACAAAATTTAAAATGTAATGTAAAATTTAGAGCACAGGAAAATTTTAACTAGAATATTAAGAGAAACGAAACAGTTGGTGAAGCCAGCTCCACTGATGTCGTGGGCAACTCCACTGCTGCCGTGGTCAACTTCATTGGTGTCATGGCCAACTCCACTGATGTGGCCAACTCGACTGATGCCGTGGCCAGCTCTGCTTCTTTCATGGCCAACTCTACTTCTGTCATGGCGCACTCCATTGCAGTCGGGACTTCCGACTTCTCGGCTTTTGATGAATCAAAGAATGGCTGCGTGTCTACCGTGGCTATACGCCAAAACTGCTGCATGTCGCTGTTCTTGGAGACTGCTTCACCGAATTTGAACCTAGACAACGGATTGAATCTTGGTACTGGTACTAGGCCATTACCATCAATGGCCAACCATCGTGTTGGTACTTGGAACGAATTTCACCCGAGGCGTTTGACTTTTCCGTCATCTACAGCTGTCTTGCCGGCTCCGTCGTACATAGATCACACTGTTGGACGTTCTAATCAGCGCCAGCTGCTCGTGGATGCTTCAACATCTGCTGGGCCATCTGGCTTGGCTATGCGCAATACCATGCTGGTAGATCTTGCCGTCGCTGGGACTAGTGAGACGCTCAAAACCTATAGAGATGTGTGCGTTGATGCCACCAATCGTGAACGCGATATGCCGCCTGTTGGAATTGCTGCGCGTGGTAGAATGCCCGATAGCGCCATCTATGCCAGACCACTTGTTTCCATGGATTATACTTTAATCTCGTACGCACGTCCGATACTGGATAATTTCGGCTTACACCCAATGCACCCATTGCCTAACATCTGGACCATGTGGCTCTGGCAGAAGGATGATACCAAGCTCTGGAAGGATATGTGTACCGAAATTGCTAGTTTCGCTTCTGTCATGGCCAACTCTACTTCTGTCATGGCGCACTCCATTGCTGTCGGGACTTCCGACTTCTCGGCTTTTGATGAATCAAAGAATGGCTGCGTGTCTACCGCGGCTATACGCCAAAGCTGCTGCATGTCGCTGTTCTTCAAGGCTGCTTCACCGAATTCGAACCTAGCCAACGGATTGAATAGGCCATTACCACCAATGGCCAACCATCGTGTTGGTACTTGGAATGAATTTCCCCCGAGGCGTTTGACTTTTCCTTCATCCACAGCTGTCTTGCCGGCTCCGTAGTACATAGATCCCACTGCTGGACGTTCTAATCAGCACCAGCTGCTCGTGGATGCTTCAACATCTGCTGGACCATCTGGCTTGGCTATGCGCAATACCATGCTGGTAGATCTTGTCGTCGCTGGGACTAGTGGGACGCCCAAAACCCATAGAGATGTGTGCGTTGATGCCACCAATCGTGAACGCGATATGCAGCCTGTTGGAATTGCTGCGCGTGGTAGAATGCCCGATAGCGCCATCTATGCCAGACCATTTGTTCCCATGGATGACACTTTAATCTCGTTCGCACGTCCGATATTGCATAATTTCGGCTTACACCCAAAGCACCCATTGCCCAACATCTGGACCATGTGGCTCTGGCAGCAGGATGATACCAAGCTCTGGAAGGATATGTGTACCGAAATTGCTAGTTTCGCTTCTGTCATGGCCAACGCTACTTCTGTCATGGCGCACTCCATTGCTGTCGGGACTTCCGACTTCTCGGCTTTTGATGAATCAAAGAATGGCTGCTTGTCTACCGTGGCAATACGCCAAAACTGCTGCATGTCGCTGTTCTTGAAGACTGCTTCACCGAATTTGAACCTAGCCAATGGATTGAATCTTGGTACTGGTACTAGGCCATTACCACCAATGGCCAATTATCGTGTTGGTACTTGGAACGAATTTCCCCCGACTTCTCCGTCATCCACAGCTGTCTTGCCGGCTCCGTCGTACATAGATCCCACTGCTGGACGTTCTAATCAGCGCCAGCTGCTCGTGGATGCTTCAGCATCTGCTGGGCCATCTGGCTTGGCTATGTGCAATACCATGCTGGTAGATCTTGCCGTCGCTGGGACTAGTTAGACGCAAAAAACCTATAGAGATGTGTGCGTTGATGCCACCAATCGTGAATGCGATATGCAGCCTGTTGGAATTGCTGCGCATGGTAGAATGCCCGATAGCGCCATCTATGCCAGACCATTTGTTCCCATGGATTACACTTTAATCTCGTACGCACGTCCGATATTGGATAATTTCGGCTTACACCCAAAGCACCCATTGCCCAACATCTGGACCATGTGGCTCTGGCAGTAGGATGATACCAAGCTCTGGAAGGATATGTTTACCGAAATTGCTAGTTTCGACATGGTGGAGGATTTCTTCATATTGTTTAATATGGTCAAGCAGCCATCGGAAATACCAACTTTCCAGGACTTGTTGGTCTTCAAACTGGGCATTCGCTCCATGTGGGAAGATCCGCGAAATATCAAGGGTGGACGTTGGACAGTGCTAGTGCCCAAATCTCGCAAGAATTTGGTTAATACGCTTTGGTATAACTTGCTGCTTAGTCTCATTGGCGATTCCTCTGGTTGCGCTGATCAAGTTTGCGGCGTTGTCGTCAATACGCGCACCAAGGTGGATAAGGTATCCTTGTGGACTAAGAGCGCTGAGCATTGCGATATACTGTTCCGTATTGGCTATGAGTTTAAGTTTGTCTAGCCCAGTCTATAGCAATGAGGAGTCTATGCTGAAGCACAAGCCTGTGCCGAAATATACGTTCTAGGCGTGCAGAAAGATTTTTGTAACCATGATACGCCAACACACTAAAGCCACTCTTGCAGGGATTACACGCGCACACTGTTCGTATATATTTTTCAATTTTAAAGGTAGTCCTAACAATAACAATTACAGATAAAATATATTTATATATTACAGTTAACACGAAGCACCAAGTAAAATCAAATCTTGAATTTTATATCATTTTTGTCAAAAATAAAAACTAAACATAATACACAAAATAAAAAGCCAACTTCGACTTAAGTAAGATTCCCGTCGTATTTAAAGCGAGGTTCTTTCAAATTTGGTCGAGACAATCGATTTTTTTAAATTATTTTATTTTGTATAAGCTTAAATATATGATACAATGACTAGTGGAGCCCAGCAGACATTGTCCTTCCCAAACTTTTTGAATACTCTTAAAGTAAATAAACATCGTAAGATTCCATTCCCTACGTATCTTATCTGGAAAAATATAAGATTTTTAGATTAGTTTGCAGCTTCTCTGATAGTGATTCGACGATTTTCCAAAACAATTTTCTTCATTGCTTGAACGTTTTCATCAGTTGTTGGGGTGCTTGGGCGTCGAGAGCGAGGCTCGTCATTGGCATCTTCGAATTTTAATTTCCCGTTTAGTAGCTGGATACTTCATATGGGGACATCTCCCAAAGAGATGCGGAAGAAACTGGATTATTGTCCGGCATGGTCCCATTTCCGAAAAAACACGTACAGATGACGGAGTTGGAAGTTCTAGCGGCAACAAGTATGGGAAATATTGTCCGTTGTTTAGAAACAAAAAATTTGGTTTAACCAATCATAAAATAAACCGACGCCTCATGCATTTCTAGGCGTTCAGTCTGGTGTCATTAGGCGAAGTCTTTCCCAACCTTGATTTTCGGTACCATATCCTAAAGCAGAGTGACCTCACGATATATATAAACTACCTTGTTTTTTATGACATCATAGTCTTAACTTCATCTTAGATCTACTATATACCCAAGGAATGCCTTCTCATCTTCAAATTAATTTTTATATGCAAATATTATCATTGGCGTCGTTATGCAAACATTTATTCAGCTGCAATAATTAACTTGGCATCTTATACTGGGCAAAAAAATGTCCGAACCAAAAGATCAATGGAATATTTAACGCTTCGATGATTTTATTAAATTGTTTTATTTCTTCTAATAATTGTTTTGTGACAGTTAAAGGAACATTCAACTTTTGTCGGTTCATTATTCTTCGCATCTCTTTGTTAAAAAGAGGGTACAAAAAAATTAAATGCAATATAAGCGAAAATTAAAACCGAATTTCCCTCAGACATTTTCCATTACTATCTGTCTAACTGCCACTTCGTTGACTTTTTTTCCATTGACAGTGTTGCAAAGTGTTTGGGGAGAGATATAGGCAGACAGAGCTGAAAAGTCAACTCCACAGCCAGGACAGAGCCAACATCTAGGAAACCAATGAGCCAGATGCAGCTGGAGAGGCAACCATCCGTATATATACTCTGTGTATGTGTGTGTGTGTGCACCAAGTGGCAAATGGCAACTGGTGGAGGAGACACATCAGAGCAATGTCATTGATGTGTATTGAACGCTTTAATTTGATTGCTGCAAGTTGCAGGCAATATGCATAAAATTAATGAACTCAATGCGAATTGTTGCCCAACACTGAAAATGGCAAATTCCGGAGAATTACTGCGAATATGGCGGGAACTATGGGGAGTCATCCCCATGGCAAGTGCAACTGACACTTAAATTGCCAAAAACTCTGTGCCAAAAAAATATAAAATGCTTATAACTGTGCCAGTGCACTTTAAGCCCTTTAAATATTTATATAAGAAAAAAGTATTTACTATAAACAGTTGGGGGGATGAGAAAAATAAAAACAAGCAAAATGCTATAAGGACAATATTTCGTTGCGCTTCTTATGAACAACGTGAGATGGTAAGCAGCAGTGACGTAGATAGATATTTTGGGGAAGGGGTTATAAGGGTATACAGACGTATTATATATTTTGTCTAATGCATTTATTACTTATTAACTTTTGGGTTACCGGTGCTACTTCTATTTTTTCCCGACTTCGTGAAGCTAAAAGATTGCCTTTGTGTTTGATATATGTCCATCTGTTCGCTCGTGCTTTCAAAATCCCCTAACATAATAAGACAGATGATATATCGTTGAGAGCGAATTGACCACCCACTGGTAATAGGCTATGTGACGTCACATTAAGGATGGTGGGGTCGGTTTTTGGGGTGCGCTTGCGCGGAGAGTTGTCTGATTGTCACGGGAGTGACCAGCGATAATTCCCTATGTGGCCTATCCGGTAGCTCACAACCTCCAGCTTTACGCTAGGTACCTCTGATTAGCCCCTGGATACCCCTTTCCAGGGGTGAGCTAATGTGAGAAGGCGACCCCTCAGGCGATCTGCGTTTTGAGGACGTTTTGTATTAAAACGTAAGTGGACATCCTCTACAATGCCAGGCAGTCGAAGACCCAGTCAGCCGTCATTTCCTTTTCAAACCCCATGACTACGAAGAATCAAAAGCCTCGGATATGGAGGCAAACGATACTCGCCTAAACCCACGTCGGGTTCGTCGCGCCATAAAAGAAGAAGACGTCACATTAGATGCAATATGACGCAATCATTTTCAGGGTTATTCAAAGAAACCAATTAAAGCATCTTAACCCCAAACCTTAACCTATATAAAAAGTGCAACCTGGAACCCATGGCCAACACTATCAAGCTAAGGAAATGGAGATGGATAGGCCACACACTGTGGAAGGATGCGAAGGAATGCCGTCAAGCTCTTGATTGGACTCCCCAAGGAAGCCGCAAAGGGGCCCCTAAGACAACATGGAGGAGGTCGCTACAAAAAGAGGTCGATGAATGCGGAAAATCATGGAACGAGCTAAAATTGCTAGCCAAAAACGAACCAGGTGGAAGTGCTTTATTGAGGCCCTATGCTCCAACCGGAGATAAAGGAATTGATGTTGATGATGAACCCCAAAATTCGCTTCCGAACTACGCCCCTGCTGCTCCCTGAAAGAGAGAGTATACCATTTCATTTTCAATTTGTGTCTTTTGTTCTTCTTGTTCTAGTTGTTTTTGTTGTTTGCTGTCCTTTAGTGGACCTGAAGTAAATGTGACAAGATGTCTGCCTTTCGGAGCCACTTTTTGTGTAATAGTAAAATTGCCGTTATTATTGCCTTAGCTTAGCTAAATTGTATGCAACAACTGCAAGGACTGTCAGGATAACACAAAAAAATACACAAAAAAAAAAAAGTAAATAAATAGAACCTAGAAGTTGTCGGAGACCGCTATAAGGCTATACGGGTTGACGGTGCCGGATTTATATTCGTAACAACAAAGAAAATGGCGGCACTCGGCAGTGCAGAAAATTCTTTAGCTGCTATGCGTGCATTTTTCTTTCTTGCTCAACAAACTTGACATTTTCCAGCACTGAACAAGTCACTGAGTCATCCAGGCACTCAGTCATGCAATCATTCACTCATTCATTCGCTCCACGGCCAAGTTGTTTGCATTTGTCCTTTGTAGCCCAGAGATTCATCCAGCCAGTCAGTCAGTCAGTCAGTCATTCATTCAGTCAGTCTATCAGTCGGTGCAATTTTTACAGCACTTGACATTCGGTTGTGCTTACTTTTTCAATGTACATATTTATTTGAAATTTAAGCTCTCCTTAAATAGTCCTGTCCACTTTCGGTTAAGTCAGTTTTGCTTAGATTACAATTTGTTTAAAGTTAACGAATTGGATGTATCTTGGCAAATCTTAATTGGTGGAAGATAACAGTGGAGCTTAACATAGGCTAATTGAGTTGACGACACTACATCAAGGTGATCTTGGTTTTTTTTTAGTTGAATGCATCCAGGGATGGGTAATAAAAAAAAAAGCTTTGTGTAGAAGTTTAATAATGCATCTTAATAAATTATGGGACTTAATTACGAAAATTCAATGCCAGTGCAGATAACGATCTTCAGATGAATCGTGACGAAAAATTACAAGCTTTTGGCTTACGTTAAGAGAATAGGGAAAGACGCGAAAGACTTGAATCGCAAAGACTTAAAAACTTAATCGTTTTCTCTTTGATCAATTTGGTGTTTGAGGGCTAATTGTATTAATTATATTATACAATATATAATTTTATTAATTCCCATATTAATAATAATATTAATATTATTTATATTCCTACCCTAACCATTGAAAATAATTTTCATATTTCTCATAATAAGTCCACTTCACTTGGTCATGCGAAGAACTTTTCCCACTCTTAAGGTAGTAACTGTAAAATAATATTTTTTAATAATTTAACAAGCACTTCTAATGACGTCCATTCAGCTCAGAATGTTTATATTGAAAACCCTTTTGTTTGAGCCGATGTGTCACGTCGATGTCACGACGATATTTCCTTTTCTAAAAGCTTCTGGTACACAAATTCAGAATTTACCCTGATATTGCTGCTCATTGAAGGAGATTTTCCCAAGAAACTGGTGGCCAATCGCCTTAAAACGCTGTAAAGCGTTTCAAATATCCTCGACTGTACTTTATCTATCGTTGCCTTGAATCGATCCATACCAGCATTATTTTGGGTCATTGTATGCGGCATCCAATGTCAACAAATCTTTCTGAGCGTATATTCTGTTCCCTACTAATTTTCAAAGATGTTTTAATCTCACAGTAAAGAGAAGGATTAAAAAGTTATATGAATGAATTTGTGAGGTGGGAACGGAATGGTAATGGTCAGTCTGATAATCTGGTCGTGAGTAGTCTATCCGAAAAGACGGATATTGTTTCTAATTGCCTGCGGGCAGGCGAAGGGCAGAGTTCAGACAACCTCTAAAAAGTGACGCCGCGATGCTGGATAGGGAAAAATTTCGAGGAGCACCACGTCATTAAATTCAGCATAAGCTCAGGACAGGCTGTTCCGGAAAGGGTCGAACCGCGTCGAAGACGACCAGTTAAAAAGAAGTTCACGAATTGATGAAAATAAAGCAAAAGTGAACGCGCTTCCGGACTTTAACCCTCTCACGAACGTTCCACCGATTGTGAAAGATTTTGGGAATTCGGGATCTCACGGAAGATTTGATTACGCCAAAGATATGCGCCAAGCTTATGTGCTGTTGGTAAGGCAGCTTCCGGTCAAGCAATAAATTGCAATGTTGAGTAACCCTCTCTGCATTCCTGTTCAGAAAGCTCAGTACCTGTTGCTTTTTCATTGTTTTTGACGAGATCTTCAAGCAAGATCGATATAAATAGGTTCTTAAAAGAAGTCCTATAGCGCCATGAAGATACCTCTGAAGGAGGATCCTAGAAAGAGAGTTTCCGAATGCAGCGGAAATTACGTTTCACGCGATATATGCCGAACCCAATAGTGCTATATCGATGACTTCCAAGCATTTGGATCCCACTTCTGTCATTCTCGATTCCCTGTGGAGCATATTGCCTCGGCCATCCTCTCGTGGCGAACTCTAGTACGGGGTTCATGACAGATATAATTACATGAGTAGCTTACGGCTTGAATTGCATGGTAAATACGAGGTGTGTTCAAAAAGTAACGCGAATTTTGAATTTTACGTATATTCGAATTTCGATTATTTTGTGGCGTTATGTTGATACTCATGTCTCCCACCTTTGCCGAAAAGCTCGGCCATTTTGAATGTTCACTTAATTGTTGACAGCTGCTTTGATTGCACGTGTTTGGCTCGTCTTCGATTTTTACCTATTCAAAAAAATGGATCAAAGAACCTGTAACAAATTTTGGCATATGCAGAAGGTACCTTGGACCCAAGCAATGTTTATCGGTAGCACAAAATGTTCTGAGAAGGCCGAGAAGATGTGAATGACGAAGAGCGTGCCGGACGCCCGAGCACTTCAACAACAGACGAAAAAATTTATGAAGTGAAGAAAATGGTATTGGCCAATCGTCGAATCACCCTTAGAGAAGTTGCTGAGGACCTTGACATATCGATTGGTATGAGACGGGTCACCGCGAAATTTGTACCAAAATTGCTCAATTTCGACCTAAACCAGCATCGTATGAACATTGCTAATAAGATGTTGGACTCTGTCCGCGACGACCCAAACTTGCTCCAGAGGGTCATAATTGGTGACGAATCGTGGGTTTATGGCTATGACGTGGAAACCAAAGCTGAATCATCTCAATGGAAGCTACCGCACGAACCAAGACCGAAAAAAAAATTATTTTTTGAAGTGCTTCGCAGATTGGAAGTACCGTTGGCACCAGTGTATAATATCTCATGGGGATTACTTTGAAGGGGACAAAATAGATGTTCATGAATAAATAAATAATTTTTTAAAAATACAAAATTCGCGATACTTTTTGAACACACCTCATAGATCTTCCGCACAACCACTTCCTTGATAGGTTCAAACAAAGTGTCTACCCAGCAATGTTCTCGTTGAATCTCCGAAAAATTTAGATTATGAATCGATTAATTCAATAAAAAAATGTTCATTGATTAAGTTGAACTACTTTTAAATCCTGATCAGGATGGCCTTAAAATGGAACCCACAAGGAAGCAGACGAGTGGGAAGGCCAAAGGCAACCTGGCGTCGTACAACACTCAACGAATTGTCCCAACGCAACATCAGCTGGGACACAGCAAAGCAAACTGCGCCAAACAGAGTCCGGTGGAAGGTTCTAGTTGAAGCCCTAAGCTCCCTGGAGGAGTAATAAATGGAAAAAAAAAAAAAACAAAAAACTTTTAGATCCTATCCTGTAAGTCGCTCGATAAGTCTTTCACTATCTGTTCTCAAAAAGCACCATTTGGTTTTGGAGCAAAGGTTGCTTATTACTTGTCTAAAATCAAAAGCTCTTATCCTTAATTTTGTTTTCTTATATTTTTGTTTTTAGATCTACTAGAGAAGTATGTATCGCAGCCCTCATAAAGATTTCAAGTTTTGTGATTTTTACAAAAAAAAAAAAGGAACTTTTCTATAGGGGTGGGCAAGATATTAGAAAAATTATCTTAGTAAGTAGTTACTCCTGTTTTCCAAAGTTATTATTTTTAAACACAATATTTTGGAATCATATGAACGCCATAACGTCGGAAAAGATATTGGAAAATAAAAATTGGAATAGTATTTTTCTATAAAGTATCTTTTATGTATATATCAAGAGTTTTTTCATCAAATATGTATTTGTATACAGGTTGCAGTCTCTTACCCGCATCCTTTTGAGTAGCACCTACATCAGTTTTTTAATATTTTCTTTTCCACAATAATGGTGTCACATATTACATCCAATATTATTCAAAATGGAAGTGAAAAGTTCTCTTATGTCACCTCTATTTTGTAACTTATTATATTTTAAAAACTTCTTTGTTATTTTACAGCCCTAGTCATTGGGCATTTCACCGTATGACGTCACAGAATCTTTATATAAATAACTTTAAATCTTGACCTGTCGCAGTTTCCTTTCCGTTATTGTCTTTTATTTATAATACAAATAGTATTTATATTCATGGGACATCATATATATGGGACAGTGTGTTGTTTTAGCAAACAGTCAGCAAAGCATTACCTGCTGTCTATACAAGCCCACACATTCCGAATAAAAAAAACAATATCGACCCCTATCCATTTGGGAATACCCAGTCTCTATGACGTCACATAGTTTGTCATCGATAGAACAGCCACATTGTGTAAACAAAACTACCACAACAGATTCAATTGTTCAAAAAATAATTGTTTCAAGTTCGAAATTCAGCAAAGTTGCTTGTTTATCCAATTAGATAGATATGAAACTTCTATTGGAGAAACCTATTAAAACCCGTCCTCAATACTTTACAATGTTTCTATCAGCACGAATAAATACAAATGCATAAATCATGCTCCAAAATTTTGCACAATACGTAAATCGTTTAAATTGGAAACAAACTAGCACAAATACAATTTGCTATATTGTTTCGCTTCAAAAAGGCAAATATACATAATGAAAAATATAGATGCACAGATGCAGATACAGATACATAGATACACAGATACTCACACATACTGGCACACATATTTGGCTCCTTATCGATATGTCAATGAATTGTTGTCAGTGCAATTGTTGCAAAATTTATGCAAAACTTTATACAATGAACAAGATGTTCCAATACCCCCGAAAAATTTGTTCCAAAATCGCATAGTAAATCCCTGCAATATTTTATAAAAATCGATTTCTATAGTTGTTGAACGAAGTAGAAAATAAATTTTCGTTGCAACATTTTTGCGGCTGGTAAAAAAATCTATTGAGCGTGCCAAAAACTTTTCAACCTCTTTACTTGCTCCGGGGGCTCTTTTGCGCTTATTGTGGAAGTTGTTGTTGTTGATGTTGTTGTTGCTGTTGCTGCCTGTGGCAGGCCCGTCGTGCCCCACAAAGTGTGTCAGTAAAGTGGGCACATGGGTCCAAAGGTAACAAGCAGACATAATTTAGCAGCTCCAGTTCCCCATCCTATTCTCATCATCGTTGTTGTCCTTTTTGTTGAATTTGTTGATTTTCTACTCTTCAAGTGGATTGTGTAGTATTATACATTTTATGGAACAGCTTGTGAGAGGCATTGTTTGAGATTATTTGGATCATAAATTTAGGGACATACAATGTAGGTCATGTAATGTATAGGGCTTGTCTCTATGGATGTTTGATGAATCTGTTTACTCTGCGGACGAGCTAATCTGGTGGCATGATTTTGTGTGAAAGTGGTAGGTGAGTCTGGAGTTGCCCAAGAGGATTTGAGTTCGTAAAGGTAGGAGTAACTCTAGACTTACTAAATCTCATCTCATATGATCTCACCAGATCTCTTCTGATCTCATCTGTTGTCATCTGATCTCATGTGATCTCATCTGATGTCATCAGTACCTCTTGACTTACCAGATCGCATTTCTTCTCCTCTCAATACATCTCATTTCATTTCAACTCTTTTGATTTCATCTGATCTCAGCTAATCTTATCTCTTTTGATTTCATCTGATCTCATCTAATCTCATTTGATCTCATCTGACGTCATGAGTAACTCTTGAACTTACCAGATCTCAACTCATCTCATCACATCTGATCTCATCTGTTCTCATCTGATCTCATCTGATCGTCATCTGACCTCTCAATACATCACATCTCATCTGGTAACTCTTGACTTTATCAGATCTCATCTCATCTCATCTGGTATCTCTTTTGGCTTATCAGATTTGATCTCATCTCAATCTAATCTGATCTCATCTGATCTCATCTGATCATCATCTGACATCATCTGATCATCATCTGACGCTCATCTGACGTCATCTGATCTCGTCTGATCTCATCTCATCTCATTCCATCTCGACTCCTCTAGCCTTCTCACATTTTTCTTCTCTCGTCTCGACTCTTCTCCGAAATGTTTAACTATAGAGTATTCTAGCTTCGACAAAATCTTTGCAAAATATTTGAATTGGTTGTAGTTTTTGTAGATTGAAGCTAGCACCTCCTAACACGTTGCAGTGATGCGGCAAGAATGTTGTGTTTTTGCAACAAGCTAGCTGGAAAATACCAATGGGGATTTTGATGTATTACAAGTGTTGCACACACAGCCTTACAATCACACACACTCGCAGCTACACACACACACACACACACTCACTTAATCATGGCTGCAATTCATTTGTATGCAACAAAACTTAAGCTGTGGCACGGACGATGAAAGCCTGACTATACGGCTTATAGAGAACGGTCAAGGATCAAACTGCAACAGAAGTCCTTTTTAAGCTTCATTTCTGCATGTATATGTGTATGTCTGTGTGTGTACATATGGGTTGTTTTTGTATGTATCTGAGCACTGGTGCTGTGTACCATTAGTTGTTAGTATGTCAGCACGCACTTTTAGTATAAATTATCTATGGCATATCTCTGGCTACATAAAAATTACGCAACTGACCTGCATGTCAGCACCCCAGCAGCTGCATTTAATTTACGCCCCAGCTAAAATACACATCAACTCAGTGACGTAGATGCGAAGGGATATAAATCTTTGCCTTAATCCTAAGGAAATTGATGGTGGCTGCATTTTTTCCTACTGACGAATGGAGTGAGATATTTAGAATCTGAAACTGAATAACTTTATACAAATAATCAAAAAACTTCTGTTAAAATTTGGTGACCCTGAGTTTTAAGATACCCAAGATAGCGTTCATACAGTGGGTCAGCGGAACGCATTGATATTACTTTTTTGGTGCCTGAAGATATAATAGTTATTTTGGAGTGATGGGTACCAGATATACACAAGGTTAAAGTTTATCTTAATGTTTACTTGACGAAAAAATAACGTGTTCGGACAGCTTGCAAACAAATATTTTATTTACCTGCCTTGCCACATTGCCTTGTTTACCTAAAAATCTCACTTGGGACTGAAAAGGCTAAAAATAAGTCAACAATATCAGTTTTATGATCTTAAAGCGAAGATCGTTATGTCGCACTTTCAGTTAAAAAAAAATATGTATTTAATTTTCTGTCACACTTTTGACATGTGAAAACACTAAAAATCAAGAAAAGAAGAATGTTAAAGTACAGACTTTGAGATACTTTCTATCATCACGACAAACAAATAAATAATAAAGCTGATTGCGAAGTTGATGGATAATGCTTAGATGCTTGAAGAATCTTTTGATTAACTTACGATATCGATATCGTCTATGAAACATCGACGGATTGTTCTTATGGGGTCTTATTAAATATATTCGTGAACAATACATTGGTAATTTAATTACACTGTCTTTGTGAATAAACTAATTATGGGCTTAAAACCTTCTTCTGTTCAAAACAGACCCGTTCTATAGGTACCTATGTATAATACGTGGATTTTTTTAGAGTTACACAAGTTTAAATCAAAAGAATGTAGATAAAATTTACCGATTTTGATAAAAATGATCCATCGCTAACGAAAGTCAAATTGGATAACAATAAAACTTATATATAAAACAATCGACCTAAAAAAAATTGTTTACAGTGCTTTGGAATTCCAAAAAGCTTCTAAAAGCAACATTTCCCATAATAGCGAATAGCGCCCCTTCATACTCTTTAATATCCCTATAGGAGATATACATAAAAAAATAGGTTTTCCTAGATCTAATCAGGGATCGAATCAGATAGTTTCAGATGATTTTGTTAAGAACTTGGTCGATCGGATGTGTCTATATCGTGATCTCTAGTCATTCTAGTTATACTTGGGTAACTTTGGCATAGCTTCAATATCTCCTTCTCTATGTCGCGTCTTGCATTTCTGATTTATACTGACATATTTTCTATATATACACTTTTTAAAACTTAAGGTACAGGGTGTAAAAATTCTAATAGGTAACTCGTAAAGGACATACTTCCATTTCACATTGTTTCGTTCCTATTTTGCTTATAGGACGTTATAAAACTGCACGCACTGCTTGTTAACAGCTAATGTGTACGTCTGCACTGCTTTGAAAGAGAAACGTGAGAACGAATGTATCTCACTTACTATATACTCGAAGAGGATCCGAACTTGGATGGGGCGGATGAGCGTAGAATAAGTGATACGGATTCGTAGGCTATGGCGAACTCTATCTTATGACTCAGAAGGGATAGTTGCGATTAAAACAACTAGTTTGGGCGGGATTTCCAGAATTTGGCAAAAATCAGCAAATCCAATGAATTTAGATCTTGGTCACTTTCTCTTGGGTAGTCGACCAGGGCCTTAGTAAATGAGCAAGTTCAGAGGCTTAAGCTATGCGAATTATCTCCAAGTAGATATGTTATGGGAGTCTTTCTATGTAATAGTTTCAAGAAATCGATTTTTTTTTTACATTTATTTAATCTAAATAGTGTTAGCAATACGCTGGTAAAATGATTTTACTGTGGACGGGCTCGTTTGCCAGTGACAGAGCATTTTTCAAGGTCAAGTGCGGTCGTTTTTCGTTATGTTGTCAAACTTAACGTGTTTTCCCGAAAGTCGTCTTTTTAAAGGTGGGGTGAACGTTTTCCAAACATCTGCCGGACCGATATTGTCATACCAAACATTTTTATCATCAGAAAACATGTAGCAACCGATAGATACGAGCTTTTTTTGAAATTCTTGTCCAAACATTTTTCAAAGCCTTGAATAGCAGAAAAATAGTGCCAAAAATTTTTTTTTTTAAATCTATTACTATAAGAATTTTTTGAATTTTTAAAAAAGCTCCTGTCTATCCATAGCCAATGGGATGAGAAAAATTAATTTTAAAGGTTTTTGGTTTCATATCATCTGATCATTCAAAATCGTTCACCCTGTGCGCCCTGGACACTTTTGACGAGGACGCAGTGAAGGACGTGTACCGGTCACATACGTCATTTTTATGTAAAACCAAAAAAACTATTTTATGTTCAATAATGATTGAAAACAATATATCTTTCAATATACAAAATTTGTATTTTGTTAAAAAAATTATATTGTGTTAGCTCATCTTTCAAAGCGTACATTGCAATTTTTAATTCTCAAAACTTCGAATAACTTCTTTCGACAGCACAAATATTAAAAAGCCTTTTATCTGTATTCTTGCCCTGCCTCTTCTGAATCAAAAAAAACAAAATGTAATTGCGCATGTGACTAAAAATGGGCGTGTATGATCGATCATAAACGAAGTAGCCTGCGTGTAGGTCCATTCGGCATATCTTGGGTTAAATAATCGTGAGAGCTGGAAAATATACAAATATTATTTGAAGCCAGTTGAGCTAATTAAAATATGAAAGGTCTCAGCGAATATAAATTCCTATACCACATTTTACCCAAAGACTCGTTATAGTATCCTTAAATCTATTATATTTTACTCTACATGAAATAATTTCACAACAATATCTTCCGCAGATATCCATTCTTCGCAAACCCTCTTTTCGTAGGGTTCTGCCTACGTCACTGCGTCAACACAATACAGGTAAATCCCATAAAACACAATACGGTATTTGTATTAGTTACGGCCAGTATCTGTATCTGTATCTATATCTATAACATAGTATAGTATACCAATGTGTACTGTATGCATCATCTGTTGTACGATAAATGGCTTGCATTTTATATGTCAAATATCAGCGCCATTATTTGCTGTTGTTGTTGCAGTTGCAACTTGTGTCCTTGATGTTTTGTTGCAGATATTGTTGATATTGTTTTGTTGCAATGCCATGCCATGCTGTTTTATTGAATAAGCCCACATGGCAACTGGGTTAATTTATATGGATTCCGTTTAATGCACGTACATATATTAGAATCTAGATGTGGCTAAATGTGCGTATATGCCACATGTGGGAGATTCGGAGATGATATCTGATGGTATGAATAACTCATGGTTGCACTGTTACCTATGCTCAATTATATGCATTTATGTTGTTCACTTATACGGGCAATAATAGAGTTTTCGGGGACATGGTCAATTGGTGCTATAAAGTTTAGATAATTGGAGTTGATTTATTGACATAGAGTATTGGATAATTTGTTTCGGGTAAGAGCAAGTTACCCAACACGTTGGCTTAAATTAGTGTGGCTACTATAATAAGGTTATTTAATGAATCCCCAGAAACTAGGCAGAGCACAAGTAGTAGCTGGTCATCAATTTCGAAGGCTTTCCCTAAGTTGTAGATTTATAAATAGACGCTTGTTGGGCACTTAAAATGTTACCATAGTAACTCTATCAAATAATTATAAACAGCTTTAGATACTCTATATGATATTTAAGTGTTCCCATTTTAAATTTTTCCATGAGATAACAAAAATATTCAGCAAGATGACGAAATACAAATGTTCTCTGTGCGTCACAGTGTTTTGCATAAACGAAATTGTCAGACAACATTATCATGTTTTATAGCTTCTAACTGACTGACGATCAAGACGCTTCAAACGATATGTAATTTGTCAGATTACGATAAGCAGTTCAGAATTTATGAGCGAACAGACAAACATAATCAAAGTTGTTACTCTAATATTTTTTTTTTTTCGTGGTAGGGTAAAAAGATATTAACCTTTTTAAATTGCGAAAAGACTTACAAAAAAGTTAGTTAGTAGATTAAAAATATGCCCATATTTCGTTTTCAAAAAGTAAGAGATGATCAAAAGATTTAGTATTATCGTTGAGATGATCTGGGTTAGACAGACCGTATTAAACCAATTTAAATTTTTAAAAGTAACTCTGCGAATCAATAATAAAGATTTTTTGAAATGTGCTAAAAAATCCCTCCATAGTATCATTCAACATATTTCTATATTTCAGGTCCTAGGGGCTTTCAATTTTAGTTTTTTTGGGGTGTTTCATATCTTATAACCCACTGACGATCAAGACGCTTCAAACGATATCTAATTTTTCAGATTATGATAAGCAGTTCAGAACTTATGAGAAAACAGACAAACATAATACAAATCTTAGTTCCATATTTCGCTTTGCGTAGTCCGGTAAAAAGATGATAAATACGTGCCTTATAAAGTTGTGATATTTTTTGGTTTTATTCTAAGTCCCAAAACAATAGAAATATAAGATTTTTTTTTTTTAGTTTTCTAATAATTTCATGAGAGCCAATATTTGAAAGCGATTTCTTTCTTTTATGTTCCAAGGTTCTAAGAAAACAAAAGTTTTCAATTTCTATGATTTTTTAAAAAATATTTCAGAGTCTTACTACCAGTCAATGCTACTCCCTGATATAACTAACCTGACAGCTACTGCGATTAATTGTCAATCTACACGTATTTCCTGTTTTTATTTTACTTTTAGTAGATGTTGATTTTATTTTATTTTTACTTGCAGTACGTTTAACATTTAATATCAATTAAAAATCATAATCTGTAAACGTTAATAAAATTTCCAGCTAGCAAATGTTGCAATTAAGCTGCAGCAGGATTACAAATACAAGTAAAACAAGCCAGGCGGGAAAACATTGTGCCAGATATGAAGTCAGGGGGTTGGGCGTACATCGGGGGGCGTTGTGGCAAGTATAAGTGTTGCCATGTTGCCATGTTGGCATGCGTGTGTGTGTGTGTGGTATGTGGCATGGTAGAATGCTTGGTTGGACTGATGTTAGCTAAACGCATTCGCAGGGGCAATCAAACAAACCAGCCAACAGCTGCAACAACAACATCAGTGACATGCAACAACCGCCCAACCGCCCTGGCTTTCAGCACCTCTCTATACTAACAATAATAATAACAACAACTACAACAATAATATAACAACAGCTGTGGCAAATTAAATGCAGCAACAACTTGGATAGCTTGGGAAGCTGCCGGTTCTGTTTTACTGAAAATGTTTCGTTCGGTCTCAGGTTCGGGATTGGGTTCGAGTTAGCTTAGATGTTTGTTTTGGTTCCTTGGCTTAAGACCAAATGAAATTAAAAGCGAATGTCAGGACATAAGCGCTAAATTCAATTTATTTAGCTCAAACTCTGGCTTACATTTTGCTCTGCCAAGCCAAAGGCAAATGGATAAAATAACAACAACGCAGTATTTGTTGATAGAACGAGGGCTGATTGTAAAGTTAGTAGCATTACACCTATATCCACAAAAGGTTTTACTACTACATTCGTAAGCTCTTACTCAGAGATCAGATCTTATATTGTTGTATTTCTATACGATTGTAGATCTTTTCTTGCACAAAGGAGCTTCGTTATTAAGTTTTCCTTTCCAGAGTAACTAATCAATTTTGCCTCTGGGCTTCAGGATTTTGTTAATGAAATCTTGCAAGATTCTTTACATTTCCAAATATCAAGAGACAAAAATTAAAATGGGCAAGCCATGTTAAAGAGTTGCTTAGAGACGGGCAAAAAAAAATGCTCTACGGGTGGCTTACAAGGTAACAGAAGAAGAGGTCGACACGTAAGAGACACGTAATAGGCGGAATATAGGAAGGTCTACGAAGAATCGAAATGACTAATTTGAAAGAGATAGAGAAGAGTGGAATGCTGTTATACGACAGGCTTAGGTCCTACATGGATTGCCAACGCACTGAAAGAATGATGCTTTCCATAACTTTTTCTCTTTCAAGGCATCTTAGTCTGCTTCTTCAGTTATCCTTCGAGCGATTCTGAAATGTGTGTCACTAATTTGATCTAATTGTAAGAAACATTGTTATGTTTTGGTATATGGTCCTTTTCTCTTTATGATATCATTAAAAAGTTCCACGACTTATAGAGAAGAAGAGGAAACGAAGCCGATTTTAGAAAAATAGGATCCCATACACTGGAACTATGTCGTTGTAGGGAGACATAAATGAAAAGAATTTGTTGCGGGAGGTATGGTTCACCAAAGACTTTATAGCTAAGAAGAAGAATCGTTAGTTGCTGGATATGGATAAGATTTTCATCTTTCGACTTTTTTTAACCACTGTGTCCAAAAACTAGTCGGAATTTTTCGATTTAAATTACGCGTGCGAATATTTTCCCTAATTTTTCTTAAATGTACTCTTCATAAACCGATCATAGTTGATGCTCTTTAAAATTAATAAATATAATGTCTACATAAATGTTTACTTAAACCAAAAACTTTGCCGCTTTCTATTATTGTATATATTTATTGAGAGACTTGATACCCCATTTTATTATAAAACATTTCCTAAAGCTAAACCGCTTCTATGACCTCAATGCGCCCTGATAATAAAGATTCGTTTACTATATTAATAAAATTATTTCTATAAGGTCTATAAGTTCAAGGAAGGTTTTAGTTCCAATTTAAATTTAAGAAAAAGTTTCCCAACATAGACTCCTTTAAGTCTACATCCGTTAAGTTCCTCCAAAATGTTCATTCCTTTTAAATATTATTATGAAATAATAACTTAAAACATTATTTTTTTTTGAACCTAAATCTCTTACTGAAGGGAAGGTTCTTTGAAATTTGGCCGAAAAGAAAGACGAAGTTTGGGAATTAAATAATATTGAAAAGACATACGATCTTCCAGTTTTGATTGTAAAATGCGATTTTTATAAGTATAACAATTGAACATTTTTATCTCAACGTAATTCAAAACGAATTTTAACTCTCCGGCCGCTTGTTATGGAATGAAATGAAAAATTTGTTGTTTATTGAAATTAGTAAAATTCTCTCTATACTAAATCAGAATGAATTTTGACGAAAATTGAACTAAAATGTGGACTTTCAAAAAACAAAATTTTCCCCCTTTTTTATGATTTGACGTTGCTTAAAAATTACAAATTTTCATGCAAATTCTTTGTAGCCTTGTATCCTTTCAAATGTGCTTTAAATTATCGGAATCGGAACAATAGATCAAGATCAGTGCTCGAAATTCTGATGAAAAACATGGTTCCGAGAAAAACGCTATTCAATTTTTAAGAAAGTCCCTCAACAGCATGACTTATGTGCATTCAAGAGGCTCTATTTCTATAAAAATCGATTGTATCGAAAAAATCGTATACATGTTCTACGAATACGGAGCTTTAAATATAAGTAGTTTAACACCTTTCTAACTTATGAAACTTCCCTCTACTTTAGTATAAGCGCCAGCTCCGTAGTTACATCTCTCATTTGCTACAATTTTGCTTTTATTTGCTGTTTATGCTGGTGCCAACAACAACAACCAGTGCTGCAAGTCCAGTTCGAACCGAACCGGATCTTTTTGCAATCGGCACAGTAAACCAGAAACTAATACTGAACCGGATCATTATTTACCAAAACCAGTCAGAAACGAAAAACAATAGAGTTTTTAGCGTCTGATTTCAGTCTTTACTCCTCAACTGAGATTTTTGAAAATTTTAAAATGATATTTTTGAGACAAATGTTATTTTAAAGAAGTAAATCACATTCTTGAAGAAGAATTATTTTTAATATGTAGCATTAGCGTTAATTATTATATTGTATCAATATACAATTATTACTTCATGATCTTTATTTTTAAACTTTTAATTATTACGATTTCTGATGATAAGCATGTTTTTTTTGATTCACATATTCAAATATTTATATTAAAGTCACTCTCATAATTCCTAGTACAAACCAAATTCTGAACCATTCACATCTTTGTACCTTTTCAAAAATGGTTAAACTTTTGCAGCCCTGACAACAACAAATCCACTTGGCTGGCACAAACAGCATTAAGTTTTACTCGACCGGAAGTTGCACTGCTAGACACTGGCCGCCATTTTGCACGCCATGTTGCTCTTGCTCGCTACAGTTCCAGTTACTCTTAACTCTCACTATACCCTTTACTATTACTTTATACTCGATGTTTTTGTTGCTGTTGTTGTTGTACTGCTGCCACGAAACGTAACGCAAAACGTTTTCATCTACGTAATAGGATCAATTCAATTATAAAACGAGTTTACTCTGCCCTGCACTATGACGACGACCAACAGCAACCAGCACGGAGATAAAACCGGAAACCCAAACCCCTTGGCCAAGCCAAGCCAAACCATACCAAGCGTTTCTAAATCTACATATAGCCCACATTTGGGCTTGGACTATGTGCCACGTGTGCTCCTTGCCTCTTGGTGGTGGGTGCTCGTTCGTTGTTCCTGTTGCATGGCTTTGCCTTGCAACATTTTGTTGGCCAGAGTACTACGTTCTGACATTTGATGAATAGCTTGAAATGGATTTGATTCATTTAACTATTGCTGGCTTACTCTTTGTTCGCGCTATCTTTTACGCTCTCTCTCTTATTCCCATGCACTCCAATCTCTGACTCTCTGAATTCGTGTGCAGTAAATCACATCGAGAGCAATGGCAAAGCGGGTTAAAAAGTGACCCAGCTGTTGAGTACCGTTCGTTAGCAGTTGTTGACGTGAGAGAAACTTTGTCTGTTTCCGGGAAAGAAAATTAAGCGCAACTAGTTTATGCGGCTTTTATACAAATGCTAGAGCTGGTAAACGATTTTCATGAAATGAAGGTGCTCAATGGTTTTAAAAGAAAGGGGTTAAACGAAAGGGGTTAAAGAGGCACTAATATTTCAGATAGAGAAAAATGCAGGACAATAATGCTTATTGATCCTGTATGTGAGTGATTTCATACTTTTCATTTGTTAGACACAATCAAATAGTCCCTAAGGCAAGCAAATAGTCCCAATAATAATAACTCCATTATGAAAAACTTGTCGTCGAGAATCTTGGTTTATCCCGAATATTTCACTTTGTAAGAGAATAGGAATATATATCAGATAATTACAAGGATGGGCAAATGATAGGGGTGTGTAAGTTAACGGGGTCAAGTGAGTCAGTGAAGTAAGTACGCACTCACTGCGAATAAGCGTCTAGGCAACGCGTTTTCCACGATCCTTAATAATTCATCTCAAGCTCGAATCGGAGGTCTTGCGAGACCCTCCCCGTGATGTTCCTTGGACACATCTTTGTGTGAATGACGCCCCCGCAAATTCGAGTGAAAGGTTTAAACTCAGACCATAAAAAGGTTGCGTTGGGCTAGTAACCCCGCCGTAAAAGGACATATATATATATTCAAGAAACGGGTTACGCCCTGTGCTTCACTTTGGGGCGGCTACTCAGATCCCATAACTCTACTAATGTACTCTTATGCTATTGAGAGGTCCTTTAAAAAATATAATAATCAGCAAAGCTCGAAAGACGGCATTGTATTCCTCAGACCCCCTGAGACACGGAATCTGGTAGATAAAATCAGGAGTGAGGAATCGATCGACGCTATGGCTACTTCTTGCTGGCTGTTCACAACAGCTCATTACCATTGGTCTTGTAAAAGGGCTCTGCCACTTGCCGCTGCTTCCAAATGTCTACCCTACCCTGATATACTGAGGTAAGTAACTGCTTGCATCTAATCTGGTAAGGAGTACCTCAAATTAAATATTCTCCTATCAAACTACGTACTGTTTGCCAGAAAGTCCGAACTCCCAACAATAACCCGTAATCACGAGACGAAGTATTGTGATGAAAGCAGGCACGGATGCAGGATTTGGTCTGGGGAGGGTTCTTCACATCGAAGTGTATGTATACCAGAGCTAGCAAAACAATTTTCATTTTTTCTTTATTTTTATATTTGGGACTGGGGGTTGGGACCCTCACTCTCCCCTTGGTTCCGCCGCTGAGTAAGAGTATGAATTCTGAGAAGTCTTGCCTCTGACCTTTATTAAGGTGAGAATCAGATTTTTGATTTTAATTTTCGCTGACTGGTCGTTATAGCCGATTACCGGGGTACGATCCGCTAACAACAGAGATACGTAAATTCACCATCTCAACTAGGTTACACCAGGTAGATCCTTTTACCTCTACGTTCTTCGGCTTTAATAGGTTTCAAGCATTCTTGTCATATTTTAGAGTAAAATCTTAGAGATTTTTGATACTTTAAGCGTTGTTGATAGCTAAAAACATTCGGTGGAGTGACGAAGTGAATGGTCTCTATGATGACATTGACATTGTGCAGTGGATAAAGGTTGTCAGGCCAGGCCCGATCAGCTTGTGCGTATGGAAGAAGTAACTCCAGTGAGCTCTCAAAGTTGTGGAAACTCGTAGATGCAGTAGAGCGGGCCTCTGTTGGAATGACCAGGGTGTCCGCTGGCCAGATCAGCCTGTGAGTATGGAAGAAGTAGCTCCAGTAAGCTCAGAAAGTTGTGGAAACCCGTCGATGCAGTAGACCAGGCCTCTGTTGGAATGACCAGAGTCTCCGCTGGACCAACCTTCTTGTGCGTTTAAAAGAATAATTTTCAGCAAGCTCCAAAAGTTGTGGAAGCCCGTCGATACATTAGACCGGACCTCTGTTGGAATAACCAAGTAGTGAGCTTAATCTTAAGCCGTATTTGTTCCCACAAGACGGCTAGGAAGAATGGAAGGGAGTGAATAATCTCTATGCGACACTATTACAATGGTCTAGTAGGGGTGAAAGACAAAAGAAGATCCTCAATAGGAACTCCCATAACACCCAATGAAATGCTTATCCTTATACATATCTTTATGGCGCTCTTTAATTGAGTCGTGTGATATGACTTCTACGAGACTTTAAGTAAGTTTAAGATCTGTCAAAGATTTCCGCTGTTGATTATAGGACAGCTGTTAGATCTTGTGGCTGCGCTGATCTTCAGGAAGAAGTCATATAGCAAAAACTATCTGAAAAAGCTTCTCCTTCATCACTGTCTTTGTGAATTATGAAGTTTAGGCTTAGTGAGCTGTGGGATTTTGATTTTTTTTAAGTTATAGTTTCGTTTTGTTGTTTGCCAAGTTATATTTATTATTTTGTTATTTTTTCATTGTAACATTTTTCTACCTTAACCATTTGGTTTATCTGCTTATATTTTTCTGCGAGTTAGTTTGAAAAATTAATCCCAAAGCGAAATCAAAATGAAGATTGATATAACCATGGATGATCGGCATAATGCACGTTTTATCACAATCTTTGGAAGACTGATAACTCAATTGGAGCGCTCCACACACTTTTCATCTCATGAAGTGATCAGTCTATTGTTGGTGTATTATAAGTTTGCTCAGATAAATGGTTCCATGGCGCGCACTATGATACGCCGACAATTTGAGGATATCTTCTCGGTATTATTCGATATTACGATGAAAGAACTACACATCGCGTGACGTCTTGGGTGTGTGGAGGTACATCATCGCTCTCTGTAAAGCCCGAGGCTTTTGTCAATTTCTTTGCTATGCTGACCAATAAAAATCCGGAGGCCAGAATGCAGTTTGTTTTCAAGGTAGGTAGAGCTGCTGATTTATGTATATCATTCGGTACAAAGTTTTGTTAGGTGTATGACACCAAAGATGTAGGCGTGCTGGATTTGGAAGTGGTTACTGCCGCTGTGGACAAATTCTTTACTTTAGACGATGAGGATGAGGTGGCATCCTTGCGTAGTGTAGGTACAACATTTTTGCTTTAATGTACGGCATAATAATAAATATGCTCCTTTAGGACATGACGGAATTTCTAATGAAAAGATTTGATATGGATAGAGATAATCAAATTTCTTATGAGGAATATCGTCAAGTAGTACTGAAGTCACCACAACTACTGGAATTCTTGGGCACCGTGTTTCCAACAGCAGAAAATTTAAATGTTGCTGCGCATTGTTTAAATATTATAAGCGTTTGGAGTATATTTGAAAAATGAGGTTGATAGTGGGGGAGCAGCTGCAATACGTTGAATGCTGCCTCTGAGAATATGCTGTCATAGAAGGGACTTTGGGAACATACTCATTTCAACAATGTATTCTTTATTTATATGAGTCCATATGAATTTGGAAGTTTTAGTTCCTTCCTAATAACGATACTGGAATGCTGCACAAGGATCAATTGTGATACTTTCTAGTCCTAGAGTACTTCAACTAGCCCAACATTCACTGCAAATCTATTTCTTGGGCTGGGTATAATCATATTCTGAAGCGATATTCTTCTTCTGGCCAGAACGTCAATCTTTGCTCACACGTTACGAAAAGCCCCTCAAGACAAATCAAATGGAACCATGTGCGGATTTAGGATTTGGTCTTGGGGGATATTAATTTCAAAGAGTATGTATATCTGAGCTCGCACTTTCAACCCATTTTACGAAACCGAAAACCACCTTCGTGGATCCGCTGCTGTATGGAACCCTCAAGGATAAAGAGAGAGAAGGCATTAAGAGAAAGTAATTTTAGCGATGTCATCGGATACGTTTAAGAATTTTGTTTCAGCTATGCTATGGTTTAAAAGGATTAAATATATATAATATATTGAAGTATTGTTAGAATTTGAGAATTTGCTTAACTTGCTATAGGCAACCCGTGACGATTCACTCTCTGTTTCGTCTGGACCTTTCCTGTTCTCTCAGCAGCTGTTGCATGTTATGTCTGCTCAATGCCACAAAATAGGTCTTGGGAAGGGTCGGGTAGAAGGGTTCGGGTAGAAGGGTCTGGTAGAAAGGGCCATGTGCAAGGAGTTATGTAGAAGACGTCATTACTTCATTACTCTACAGGCTCTCCAGCTGCATCATTACCGAGATGGTCTTGGAGCCATCTAAGGGAGACTTTGTTCCCGTTGTCCTAGCCGCTTGGGTTTGTCCCTGGTTTCCCAAACCAATTTCAAAGTTATCTTCAATCTTCTTCGGCCGATGTCCAGAGATCGGCGTTTAGCACTTGCTTCTACTTATAACGTGCTGGTGCGCATGCCCAGAGCTAGTGATAACCGTGCATGAGCCCACAACCCGAAGTCCTGTGCCTTCTTTAATCGAGCGTTCTGTAGATGTTTTTGTTACTTATACTAACATTGATGTGCCGTGTCTTCATATCACTCTGTGTAACAGAATTAGGGTGACTACTATTCCCAGATCGTTGGTCACTGTAGCACTAATTTTTGTAAGAGATTTGAAATGAGTCGCAACATTCATCAATTGGAGTGAAGAGGTAGAGAACTACGGGAAACAGGCTATATGGAGACGGCTTGAATGATAATTGGATAATTCAAAGAATAGACGGACTGACCCTTAGGCCTTTATCGACCTGATCTTTTTAGTTTAAAGAATTTAGAGCAGTTGTCATTTCTATCTAGCTGCACAAACTTAATATGCCCAACTACCAAAAGTATAGAGTATATAATAAAAATGGGTTAAGTGTAAATACCTTTTATATAATGGGTCTATATTTTGCCGAGTATTGGTGTCTGTGTTTGCTCCTGTCGCATTGGGTTTGCATAAGCTGACCCAAATGCATCACCTATAGAAATTTGTGGCATACAAAATGTCGCTTTATTGCCAGCTTAGTTGCATGAAGGCTGTAACGATAAATGTATCCCATAACTACAATATAACGGATAGTGAGACGTGCGCCGCTATACAACTGTAAGCTTAATGTGCTATACACACACACACATAGATACATAAGCGTACATAGATACTCACCAGGCCATACACCTGCATTTTCAGATAGGAAATAGTGAGTGTGTGCCAGTAAACAGCTGATTGAATATGTGGCAAGGTGTGCTGAACTAATTTGGGGACAATGCTCAATTGTTTTAGGACTAAATGGTACAGTGAAGCGTGGTAAGGCTACTTAATTTTGGGTTTCATTCACAAGAATTAATTAGGTCTTTAACTTGGTTGTTCGTTCGGAAATATTTAAATATATTTCAAC
This sequence comes from Chymomyza amoena, assembly GCA_037043745.1. NCBI lineage: Eukaryota > Metazoa > Arthropoda > Insecta > Diptera > Drosophilidae > Chymomyza > Chymomyza amoena. The sequence continues at coordinate 112,715 of JBAMAX010002320.1, read as the reverse complement.
GGAAAATTTAAGTTTTCTTAAATGTTCAGTTTTGCGTTAGAAATCGAAAATGAAAAAAGGTCAAGGAGTGATGGCAACACAATTAATTAATAACTTTGTTTTAATGTCCTGAATTAGTGGGGACCATGACCATGAATATTAAGATGGCTATACCGCATGGTTGTCAGACTCATGCTCACGTACGGGACCATAGCCTGGGGTAGAAGAGAGTGCTTTAGAACGCCCAGAAAAAAAATGTAGAGACTCCAAAGAATGGCCTGTATTTGTATGACAGGAGCACATGCGCCCCTGTCCTCTTGCTGCCTTAGAAATATAAATGGAGATCACACCGCATTCACATTAATAGGCGATGGCTATAGCCTCACCAAGAAAGATGCTGCAAATCTATGCCTATGCTTCTGCAGCCAAGGGATGAGATTCTAACTGGTGGTTCAATCAATATTGTGATACCAAACTCAGCACAAAAGAGGCTAAGACCTCTCTTGCGGCAGTTCACCCTATGAAACCACACACATTAAAGTGGTACACTGACGGATCACTCACTGATAAAGGAAGTGGCCTGGCGGTAGTAGGACCCAGGACCAAATATTACGAACCTCTAGATAGATACACCAGCATTTTCCAAGCCGAAGTCTGTGTTATTGGGAGATGTGCATAATGCAATCTGCAAAAGAACCATGAAAAGTATATTTCCAACCTGTCTGATAGTCAAGCAGCAATAAAGGGCTTCAACTAAGTAAACCCAAAATTACATCAAGGCTGATTAAAGAAGTGAGAACGTCACTGGATAATTTAGGATCCAGGAATGAGCTCACGATTAGATGGGTTCCAGGACCTAACAATATTCCTGGAAATGAGCTGGCAGATAAACTTGCAAGAACCGGTGCAGCAACACCGCTAATCGGTGCTGAACCACACTGTGGGATTGGTAACCACGTGGTACGGGACCTACTTCACTGTGTGCAGATACCAGGGCTTCAACAGTCAAAAACCCTCCTCTCCAACTACAACCGCAAGGGGTTCAAAGTCATTATAACGCACGGGAAGAAGACCGTGAGAATCATGGCGGGCCTTCTGACGGGACATTGTACGCTCCGCAGCCACTTAAACAAAATTGACATAGTGGATAGTGGAATACATCGCTTCAGTAGCATGAAGGGATGAAACTTCTTCGCATATATTATGTGACTGTATGGCACTCGCCGGTAAAAGAAACAAGCTCCTGGGCATGTACGTTCTCCCACCGGAGATCGTTGTTACTCTAAGTCCAAACAAAATACTGCAATACATGCAGGCCTTAGGACTTTTGGGAGAGCTCTAAGCCATGAAGGGGTTTAATAGATGCACCTGGGTCGCTGTTCACATATACACCCAATAATAATAATAATTTAATGTCCTAACTAGGATCATCAGGATTAAAGAAATAGTTTTTAATCTCAACAAATGTAAAATATTAGTTTAAAATATAAAGCAACGAGGCTTAAAAGCAAACCGAACAAAAAATTAGAAAGTAGTTTTTAAGTAGATATCAAGAGCTTGTATTCAAGCAATAGAAAATTCCGACAATCAATTATGACATTAATTTGGAATTAGATTAAATTAGAAATTAAATTATTACAAAAATATTTCAATTATCGTCAAATAAGCGTGGGGTGCAATTAACTATGTTATTATAATGATTTTAATTTAATAAATTGCTACTACTGAAATAATTGTTACATTTAATTTGAAGCTCCCCATGCTTTTTTTTTTAATGTAATTGAATTTTTATTCATAATTTAATTTCTAATTTAGTCATTACAAATTAATAGGTTGTAACTGATTGTCGGAATTTTTAACTAAAATTTTTATTTGCAGAGCTCAGAACATTACGATTACTTTATAACGTTTGAATTAATTTATACAATTAGTATTTTTATTATTTGGCCTCTAAATTTTGAAATTAATAAGAAAAAGATCAAGAATATATTATATAGTTTCTATAGGTTATCTATTATGCTGACGATATCTGTTTCCTGGCAAGTACCAACAATCAATTGCAACAAAACCAAAATAATGCACACTGGCCGCTCAGCACATCAGCCCATTATTCTGAGACAGACGCCCATTGAGGAGGTCAAAAAGTTTAACTATCTAGGAAGTTTTGTATCGTCAGACGAAAAAACGGATCTGGATGTTAACAGCAGAATTAGTAAAGCTCGCAGCGCTTTTGGAATGTTGTCTTCAGTATGGAACTCTAGTCAAATTTCCCTACGCACCAAGTTAAGGCTCTTCGAATCCAATGTCAAATCTGTCTGCCAGTGAAACCGGGAAAGTCTCTACCTCCATCACGAGAAGAGTACAGGCATTTGTAAACCGCTACCTTTGATACATTCTTAAGATCCGATGGCCGCAAATTATATCGATTCAAGAATTGTGGCGCATAACGAGTCAAAAGCTTTTGAATGTCGAAATTGGACAGCGGAAGTAGCGTTGAGGAGACCAAATGACAGCATCGTGAAGCAGTCCTTCGAATCGAATCCTCAAGGTACACGGTGAGTTGGTAGACCAAGAACTACTTGGAAATCAACAGTATTAGCCGAAGCAGCAACACTGCGAAAAACGTGGCCACAGCTGAAGTATCTGGCCGCAGATCGGGAAGAATGGAGGAAGTTTGTCGCCGCCCTATGCCCCACCCGGCGTTGAAGGACTTGAAGAAGAAGAAGAAGAACCGGACTTCAGCCTGCTAAGTGCAAATCTTTTCCCATCTCCCCGTATTACATTTACTTTCTATAACAAAAGTAAGCTATGACTTTTCAACAAAAACTCAGGCAGTAAAGATTTGCCTTCACAATTATTCAAATAAACAAACACAAGCGACCAAATACATAGGAAATTCAGTAAAAATAATAAAAAATAAAATTTATTTTTAATATAACATGGCTCAACTACCGGATAAAGCTGCCTTTCTGGAAAGCTATCAGAAGAATCATCGCGAGCTCGGCAAGCGTCAGCGGGAGTACAAAAACGCACTGGCTGGCAAAGTAAAGTCGCGCAAAGATACCGTACTCGAAACAAGCCGTCAGAATACCATCAAAAAGCTAGAGGATGAAAAGGATGAGCTGCGCGCTCAAGTCTGGGTAGCCAGCGGTAAGACTCATGTTAAGCAAAACGAACGTTATTTGAAACAGATCAAATGCTCTGCGGACTGTTACGAGAAACTGGAAGAGGAAATAAAAGCACTCAAGGCTGACATAGTTAATATGGATCGTGAAATAAGTCGTGTGGGCAAGGAGACATATGATTTAAATCGCCGCATTATACCGGATAAACAGCATCATGCGCATAAGGCAAAGTTGGACAAGAAGCTGATGTCATTGGAAAACGCTTTGGAAGTGAGTGTGCAGCAGGAGTGCACCTTGACAAAGACAAATGGTGAGCTACGGGAAGGAATCGTACATTTACTCAAAGAACGCAATTACTTCAATGAATCTTACTTGAAAATGGTGCACAAGCTGACTGATGATAAAAAGTATTTATTCGATACGATAGAGTATGTCGTAAGTACTTTCGAGGGCTGTATCGAAATATATGAGAAGACCGGCAATATGAAAGAACATGGCGCAAAAGATCTTGAGATGCGCAAGATCGAAATGCAGGGTGCTACTCGTAAAATGGCTTCTGATGCCGATAACAAAGCCTTTCTGGGCTGTAAGATTAAGACGCGCGAATTAGCGGATCTACAACCAAAGGAGTATAAGCGGCGCGAAAAATTACGTCAGCATCTTACCCAGAAGATAGATCTGAACAATGGTGTGCTGCTGAAGATTCTGCACTATACACACTCTGTCAGTGTGGAGGAGATGATTTATAAGTTTGAGCATCAAGAGAGCCGTTACTATTCCTTTTTTAATAAAGGAAATAAAATGGGCTATCAAATAACACTACTCAACAACTCTGTGGATCGCCTATTCGAGGATATAACTGCGCTTAAGGAAGGAAATGCTAATAAGTATGAGAAGCAACTGAAAACTATAGAAACACTTGAAAAGGAGTTAAGCGAAAGGAAAGAATCTAATGCGTTGTTAAAAAAGGTGCGCGATAAGAATGATCAAAAGCTACAAAATTTGTTAAATGGTATCGAATCTCTATGCGAGATGGCCACAATAAATACAGAACCTTTGTCCAAATTGTTGGGCGATCATACTCATGTTAATCTTGTAAATACACGTCGTTTCCTCAAAATGATTGAGCAACGCATGTATGAAACAGTTTCAAGCGTTTACATTACGGAGCGCCGTTCGGACGACCCTACTGAATATATAGTTAGAAAAATCGAGAAGATTTGTGAACCGCTGACCGATTTAAATGATATTGTTTTGACCCAACAGTGTCCGGAGTGTGCCGAGGGTGAAGCCTTAAATACGGATGACCGAGGCGATGTTATTGATTTAGACTCAGCTCAGCAGACGAAGAAGAAGCTCTTCAAAAAGATTTTACAGCCGGAAATGCAGTATCGTTTGCATAGTCTTAGTCAGTGCCGTCTACCAAGATCTCGCATGCTTGCGGGCAAACGTCATGAGTAATTAAAATATATTTTTATGAGTTATTTCTAAATAAACGATTAATAAACATATTAAACATTTAATACATTTTTCCGTACGGACGCTACAAAAAAAGTACACCGATAGGGACAGCAACCGACGCCATAATTTTTCCCACTCTCTTGACATTTCTCTTCAGTAAAATTTGCCATTTCATTATGGAAAGATATACGATCCAACAACGGATCGAAATTATTAAAATTTACTTTCGAAATTCGAAGTCAGTGGCCTCAACTTTAAGAGCGCTCCGTCCAATTTATGGTCGTCCTAATTGTCCTGCCAGATCAACAATTGAGCGTCTAGTGGAAAAATTTGAGTCCACAGACACAGTACAAAATGTTGCCGTGCCAGTGAGACAAAAAAGTGCCCGTAGTGTCGAGAATATTATTTCCATTAGTTTGCTGGTGACATTCGCTAAGGTATTTGAAAATATACTTTTGAGAAGAATGTCAGTGGTTTTAGAGGACACCCACATCATACCCGAACATCAGTTTGGGTTCAGAAGAGGCCATGGCACAATTGAACAATGCCATCGTATTGTTAAAAAGATAGTAAAGATGCATTTGAAAACAAACAGTACAGCGCTGCGATATTTTTGGATATCCAGCAAGCATTTGACAAGGAGTACTGGCACGCAGGAGTACTTTATAAAATCAAAAAATGGCTTCCTGCACGCTATTTCTTATTCTTTAAGTCGTACCTCAACAGTAGAAAATTTTATGTCCAATATGCTGATGAGCACTCGGAAATGTACTCAATAAACGCTGGAGTTCCTCAAGGTAGTGTACAGTGCTATACACAATTTTTACTGCGGACCTTCCTACAAATGACAATGTTGAAGTTGCAACCTATGCGGATGATACAGCAATTATTTCAAACAGCGCAATTCCGGCAACGGCGTCCCAAAATTTACAAGAGCAACTCGGTCTTATTGAAACATGGCTGAAAAAATGGAGAATTTTAGTAAACACGTAAAAATCAGTCCAAATTACGTTCACACTGAAACGAGGAAATGCACTCTTGTGACGTTAAATGGTATGTCCATACCGGATGAAGAATCTGTCAAATACCTTGGAGTGCATTTGGATCGGCGACTCACGTGGAATTAGCATATAAAATCAAAGCATATGCAGCTTAAAATTAAAACCAAAAGAATGTATTGGCTTCTAAATCCGCGATCGCAGCTTAGTTTGGAGAATAAAATTCGGCTTTACAAAGCAGTACTCAAGCCGTAGGACGTATGCAATGCAGCTCTGGGGGACGGCGAGCAATTCAAATATCGAAATCCTGCAAAGATATCAATCTATAACTCTAAGAAACATTGCAGGCACTCCTTGGTACGTAACCAACAAAGAAATTCACAAAGATTTGAATGTTCCTTTTGTCAAAGATGAAATAAGCAAATCTTCGTTAAGATATTTGGAGAGACTGTCAAACCATGAAAATTCGTTGGCTATTAACCTACTAGACAATAGTATGGATGTTAGACGTCTAAATAGATTTCATATTCTGGACCTTCCAGATCGATTTGTATTATAATGTATAATAACCTCTAGGAAATAGTTTTGTTGTATATTGATTGGACTCACTGGAGCACAATCAATCCTGCCATTTTTTGTGTTTACTTATAAAATTTGCTGATTGTCTAATATGACAGATTGCAAATAAAAAAAAAAAAAAATATGCTTATATTCATAGCCCTCCCATACCAGAGAAAATTAAGAGTCAAATTAACACCCTGAAAAAAGCCAAAGCTCCGGGAGCAGATAAAATCGCCGTTGAATGCTTCTAAGCGAATGCTCACATGATGGCACAAAAGCTAACTCCGACCTTGGAAGCTGTTTGGACCTCTGAAAATGTACCTACATCTTGGAAGCAAACAGTAATTATCAAGATTCCGAAGAAGGGAAACCGACAAATATGCTCTAACTGGAGGGGTATCCGTCTCCTGCCAACTATCAAGAAAATCCTCAAGCAGATCATAGTAAGCCGCATTTCCGAGCCACTTTACAATGTTCTACGTAGTAATCAAGTTGGCTTTCACCCTAAAAGATCTTTCATAGATCTAATAAACACTGTACGTATTATCATAGAGCAATCCGAGGAATTCAACTCTACGTTATATATAGCTTTCATAGATTTTCTGAAAACATTTGACACCTTTGATAGGGAAGCAATTTAGGTAGCACTTCGAGCAAGAGGGACTCCAGAAAAAATTATCAATATCACTGGGTCCTCAAGCCGAATTTTGCACGGCGGAAAACTCTGCGATCCTTTTGAATGCAATAGCGGTGTGAAACAAGGATGCACACTGTCGCCCTTGCTCTTTCATCTTTATTGGATATTTGAAGCAGTTGAATTAAATAGTTTTCGAATCAACTGGAAATTTAACCGAAAACTAGAAGATTTAGAATATGCTCTTTTATTTTTTGGTGGCCTCGAACCATTAGCAAAGTGCGCCTTTGGGAACTTTAAAAGGGACCTTTCACCATAACTTTGAAAGATCGATTGTCAAGAAATGATTTTATGATTTCATAATGAGGAGCAGGAAGGGCAGATTTGAGTTTTTGTAGTAACCCTAAGTCTAAGATGAGTTGCACCAGTCTGTGAGTTTGCACAGGTGTGCTATGTTTTGGACGAAAGCTGAATTGATGCGCTGGAACTAGGGTCCGCTCACTGGAATATGACAAAACTCTGCTCAAAAAGATTCTCTCAAAAATTTTCGCGAATACCAGCAGCAAACTAATCATGCGATAAGACGCAATGGAGATGAGAGGCTGGCAGGGCTTTAGAAACATAACAATTTGAGCACATTTCCACTCCTTTGGGAAATATACCAGACGCATAATTGCATTGAATATCTTGACTAGAGCCAGCATGCCCGCCATTGGAACAGCCTTAGCTACTCTGGCGTCAATTTTATCAAGACCAGGAGCTTTTTTGGGGTTGAGTGCGTTTATTTGATCAACAATTTCGTTAGATCGCACGGGGCGTACTGGCAGGTCCTGTTGAAGCGGTGTAGATAATGCCTCCAAAATTTACTTGACCTCAGAAACTGAGTTCAGATTGAAGGGAGTAAAACGATCCTTTAGGTGATGTGCGAAAGCTTCAGCACGGGCTCGGTCAGAACGACACCAGAGCCCATTGGCGGTTTGAATAGGAACGCTTTTAATGGGTAGTTTTTTTAAGTACCGTGTCAGACGCCAAAGGCTGCGGTTTCCATCATCATTTGGACTCACATTAGTAAGAAGAGAATTTATCCCTCAAACTTCCCAACGTTTGTCACTCGAAATTATGATGAGATATCGCATGCAGTTCTTGAATGGAGCACACAACGCAATCGATCCAGAAGCAGACCTAAAATGACCTAGCGTAGGACGCTCAATCGGAAGACCGGAAAGTCCATCATCGAGCTTTGAGCAATGGCACGAAACAGAGATCATTGGAAATCCTATGTTAATAACTTTTGTGAATGACTACGTTTATAATTTGTTTAAATTATGAATATGTCCTTAATAATAATAAAATAATAATATTTTATATGCTTTTAAAAAGGGTTTTAAAATAAATTTTTAAAATCAAATTTTGGTCCATTTTAAAATTGTCTGTACAAAAATGATTTGATATTGGTAAAAATAATTGATGGCATTTAAAATTCATCTATCATCTAAGTTCAAAATATGGTTAAAAAAAAAAAGTAAAGTAGCTTACTTTAAATATTAAAATTAATTTTCAGAAATAAAATCAAATGACTCAATATAAACATAAAAAGTTAAGTCCTACAATCGACATGCACGAACATTTTTATTAAAATTTCTAATTTAAACCTTTTCGATGAATTCTTAAATACGCCCCCACTAAATGAAGGTGTCTCTCAACACTCAATACCGTGACTTGTAAAACCCTTAATTAATATTTCTGCCTAATCAAGCATATGCGTAACGTTATATACAAAATATATTTCTGACATACTCAATGTAATTAGAGCCGCCCACATGTCACTTGCCGGCTTGTTTGTCGCTCTTTTAAATTCCAAGACATCCTTCAAATTGCATTATATATGTAAATATGTAAATAATAAATGCGTATATAAGTTTGTTTGTATATATTGTATGCATTTAACAAATTAAATTTAACTAACTTCATTTGTATGTGCTTTAACAGCCATACAGTGCGTATGTGTAATTAATTTAGCTGCATGCAATAATGTTACGCATACGCAATGTGTTGCTGGCAAGTACAGGCATTTGTCAGTGTGAATGTGTCTGAGTGTATAGCTGTGTATGTGTCTGTATCTACAAGCATGTTTTTGTCTGTATTGATAGTCATCTTCATGTCATAGTCAAATATGCTTCAGAATCAGCTGCATTCCAAGAACTTTGCTCAAAACTATCAAAACTGTCTGCAACAGCAGCGACTTTAAACTTGCCCCAAACTCGCTTTGTGTTTGTGTCAGTGTGTATGTGTGTGTTGGTGTGTATCTGTTTGGGGCATGTCTGCGTTTGTTGTTAAAACTTTGAGTCGAACTCAATGTGGCAACCACTAAAGTTTCTTTTCGTGCGGTTTCTCTAACAAAAACAGCAACAAACAACGACAACGACAACAACAACTGCTTAGAAGCAGTTTTCAAGTCAAGCTGCCATTTTAATTGATATTTGTATGCCTTGATGTTGTTGTTGTTGCCCAGGGGTTTCAACACACGCACACACAGATACACACACGCACACACACTCATACAGTAAAATATTGCCGCATGAGTGTTTTTGATTGCTGACTAGTTTATTATACAATTTTTATATTTTTCTTATAAAAGATATGCTTGTTGTTGTTTTTGTTGCAACAAAATAAAGTTGAAAATTAATTTTGTAAAGTTTTGACTACTTTTGTTTGTCGTTATGTCTTTAAGCCAAACTTACTCTAGTGGGCGTCTTATTTGGCCATGTAAATTGGCTTGAGTTTTGGTCAAAAGTCGGCCTAAAGTCATGTCAAGGTTCAGTGACGTAGATAGGAGTTTTGGGAAGGGGGATCCTTATGCTTCTGTATTGAAGTTTTGAACTTTGTTTGTACAATATATTTGTTAGCCGTAGTAGAAACTAGTTGAAGAGGTCGTACAATTTTTTCTCTGATGCTTCAAATGTTTGGCAAATTTTTTGAACAAAAATCTTTGATATAAATATTAAAAAATTCTTGAAGGTAGTACTTTGTTTAAGGGATTTCAAAATAAGAATTATGAGATTGAAAAAACATAGACTTAAAAAATGTTGTAGGTGAAGTACAATCTTCAATATATCAAATTTCTAAAATGACTATATAAAAGAACGTTGATTATTTGGGGTAACTGAATCTGAGTCCGAAGTAAAATAAACCCACCAAGCCAAGTGTTTAAGATAAACTTTAAAATTACTCGTTTAATGAAGTTTTACAGCTACCAAGACTCGTTTAGGGGATTTATGATTTTAGCTCTGATTGAAATTTATCGCGTCGAAATACAACTCCTCTCTGGATCAAAATATTTTCTTTTTGGGTCGCTGTGTAATCAGTGCTATGGTTTAGCTTGATTTAAACGAAGAATATTTCAAAATAAATCTTTTCAAAATTGTAAAATATATAAAAAAAATGGCGGACGTAAAGTCGGGCGCGGACGACTTTAGGATACCCTGTACCACTTGCTTGTAATAAAGTCCGATTTCTTCACAAAAAACCAAAAACAGAAGAATTTTTAAGCAAAAATTTTTTTTTGACCGATCGTTCCTATGGGAGCTATATGATATAGTCAACCGATTTCAATAAAATTTGACACAGTGCTAAAATACCTTAAAAAAGATATGAATGCCAAATTTATTTCAAATATCTTTACAAACAAACAAAACACATCGAATTTTGTATAAAAAACGTGTTTTTGGACCGATTGGTCCTATGGGAGCTATATGATCTAGTCAAACGATTTGGATTAAATTTGGTACAGTGTTTAGGAACTATAAAATACTCACGAATGTCAAATTTGGTCCCAATATCTTAACAAACAAACGAAACACAACAAATTTTGTTAAAAAATCGATGTTTTGGAAGATCGGACCTATGGGAGCTATATGATATAGTCCACCGATTTTGTTCAAATTTGGCACATTGCTTAAGTGGTATAAAAAATTTCCAAACGCCAAATCTGGTTAGGATATCTTTATTAAAAAACGAAATATAGCCAATTTTTCTTTAAAAAAGTTATTTTGGCCGATCGGTCCTATGGGAGCTATATGATATAGTCAACCGATTTCGATCAAATTTGGTACAGTGATTGGGAACTATAAAAAACTTTCGATTGCCAAATTTCGTTACGATATCTTCATAAACAAACGAATTATTCATCTAAAACGCTTTTTTTTTGTCGAGGTCGTCTCAAACACCCCCATGGGAGCTATATAATTTATCCCCGATATCAAAAAAATAAAATAAACTTGCCTCCTATGGAATAATATGGGAGCTAATGTGAAAGTTTGGTAACTCTAGCTCTTACCATCTCTGAGATCTAGGCGTTCACACGGACGGACGGACGGACAGACGGACGGACAGACGGACAGACGGACAGACGGACAGACGGACATGGGTATATCGACTTCTCTATTCACCCTGATCATATTTTAGGTAACTTTGGGGTGTCTCCGACGTCTCCTTCTATATGTTACATACATTTTCGGCTTGCACAAACTTAATATACCCTTGAACCATACGGTACAGGGTATAAAAATGTATTTTCATGGACTTTACAGGGTACTCCTAATATAACTGATTTACGTATAATGTATGGGTCATAAATTGAACATTTTTCTTGATTGCACCCATATTCAAACATAAAATAATCATTAAGTCAAAAGTGCTTTTTTGCTTTCATATGAGAAAGATTTTGATATTTATAATGAAAATGACAAAGGCCCTCAACAAGGTGTCTATAATTTTCTTTTAAAGGAATTCTTATAGATTTTGGATTTATATATATAATTTTTTTTTTGTACTCATCCGTGAGCTGGAAAAAACTAAATCGGAGAATTTTATCCCGATTCCTTTTTGCGTGTTTCGGAAAATGAATTTTTTATCGATATTTTCTTTTTTATTTTCGATAAATTCGTATTCGTATATTTCGTAGATATTGGTTATGGATTCTTATAAGATACCTGGGTGTATTCATTTTTCTTAGGACTTTAAGCGATTATGATTCCTTGTATCATTCTAAGCAATTTTTCCTAAAAATCTACAGGTCTTAAATGAACGGCTTGAATGATTTTACGAAATCTCAGAAATTTGGTTAAGTGCCTGAGAACAATGAAAAAGTGAAATATTCGTAAACTTTTGCAACATTCTGTCAATTTAAAAAAAAATTCTAAAAATCCAAAAATTACACAAAAGCACCGTCTGGAAGCGCTGAAAATTAAAAAAGTCGAAAATGGATTCCTCGATGCCAAAATCTCAATACCACATTTGGATTTGGTTATTTTAAGAGGAAAAATAACGATTTTTGGTTTTGTAAATGGAAGGTCTGAGTCAATTTTTGAATATTATGATAAAAATCAATTATGAAAAGTGGACGAAGTGGGTAAAGTTGCCTAAAATAACCCAAGACCATCAATAAAAAAAATATTTGTCAGTAAATATCTGACTTTCAAGAGAATTTTCAAGATAAGAACATCTGTATATATTCGGACAGTCAAGCGGCCATTAAGTCCTTAGTTTCGATGACTTCGTGTATGAAGTCAGTAAATGACTGCCGCTTATCTCTAGAGGAGATGGTTGAGCAGCTTTGAATCAACCTGATATGGGTCCCAGGACAAGGAACTTTTAGGGAAACTGCATTGCGGATGAACTGGCTAGAAAAGCAACTACCACCATCCTCCTTCAAGACAAGGAAAAATCTCGCGGCAAACCTGGCGGACATACTGCAGTAAAAGAACCAAAAAACTTTGCCGTCTGAATAGAGCCCAGTGCTCATCTGTTATCCGTGCCATCACGGGACACTGGTTGGTAGGAAACCACGCATTCAGCTTAAATGCTCCCCACCATGACTTCTGTAGAAGCTGTAACGATGAAGAGGAGCTGGAGACGGTGGAACACTTCTTCCGTCACTGCCCTGGACTGGGCAGTAAAAGATTTAGGTTCCTAGAGTCACACTTCTAGACGATTTATCTCAGCTCTCTGAACACAGTCCAAAATGCCTTTTAAGGTTCGTTCAGGCAACCGGATGGCTTCCTCATCTTTCGTAGGAGACCTCTCAAATGGGGAAAAGTGGTGAATCAGCTCACTCTAGCGGTATCGCAACGAGCCTATCCTTGGCCTAAGTGAGTTGGACTTCAGCATAAATATAGCCTCTCAAATAATATTTTAAAAATTATTTTAGTTTAAAATTTGTGCTTTTTTAACTTATTTTACCGATTTGCTTTAATTCATCTTGCAATAAAATATTCCATTTTTAACCATATAAAAAATTCGTTTTTGAAGTTGGAAGGACCAAACATTTGGTTTCAAAATGAATCCGTGAATAAATCTACTAATTCCCTTTCCGAAGCACAGCCGTATGTATTTACTCTCTATAGACCCCCATTGGCTACGCCACTGCCATTTTGTGTGCTGTTTCTTCTTTATATGCTTTCACTTTTAAATGTTTTCTGTTCTGTTGTTGTTGTTCTAGATCCCATGACCATTCTTATAAACTTTATTGCTACTTTTGCTTTTACTTTCGTTGTAGCTCTTTAGGGTTTGTCTTATTTTTAAAACATGCCTCGAATTTTGTTCGTTTTAATTAGAAAACATTTTTGCGTTTTTCGGCACAGCGGTTTAATTAGAATTTTCTTTGCATACGCCTGTAAGCCCCCGTAGGGCCAAAAGCCAGGCCTCATTTGGATTGCATTTCACATAATACAAGCTGGGATACATATATAGACACGTATAGTGCAACAGCGTGACTCTCAAGAACCTCGGGCTAAGGACTATAAATAATACCATGCGGTTTTATATTTGTCGCTTAATTAGAATTCCGTGTGGGTTGACAAATTTACCCAACTCCTGGTATTGTAACACGCGCCATGTTCCCAGTCGCTTACTCCTACACGCTATGCATGTCATCGACTTGACTTCCTTGCCTATTGCTTTATCCTTATTCCTTTTTTTCCCCCTTTTTTGTGCCCATCTTTATTCTCGTGTATTGCTCGTTATGCGCGTGTCGCCCATAAACAACAAAAACTATTAAATTGACTAATTAAGCAGCATGTGTCTGGTTTCCGCATATTATGCAGCCGCACAGGCTTCGGGATGGCGGACGGGGTTGCCACATCGCCTGCATATTTAATAATGGGTTTTAGGTTCTAATATCTTGTAATATTCTAGCGACATGCGGAAAACTTTGACAGCAAATGTGATGCAAAATTCTGCCGAGCAAATTGCTGACAAGCTTTTAAGAGTTATGAGCATGCATAAAATTGGCACATGACTGAAATTGAGAGCAGCCCCAATGACCAGATGGAAGAGAGTTATGGGAATATGGGAAATATGCATACGCTGAGGTAGTTAAGGGTTTTTTTATGCAGCACAGATAAACAATATATTGCGCAGAATGCAGCAAGGAGAGCAAAAGAATTTGGCTGAAGGAAGTTATAAAAATAAATCGGATTTGGAACATAGAAATGTTTAAGGAAATCCACCTTCACGCAGAGAGCGCTTATAAAATCTGAAATGATGTATATGCGTAAATATGATATAAACCCAATTAATATTCGTTTTTAAGCCAACTTCATCGAAGCAAAAAGCGGGGCTATGATTTAAACTGCCATGTATGCATCATGCGTGTACGTCTGTTCGCTCATAGCTTCCAAAGCCCTTATCAAAATTCACCAAATGAGGTATCATTGAAAGCGTCTTAATTGTCCACTGGTTATAAGCTCTTAAACGCAACGGAATATTATGTATGACGCCCTCTATGGGACATACCCCTTTCAGTTTACCTTCTCATAGCAACATTTTTATTTTGCATAGAGGTCACCTTGTCTCAACCGTTGTGTAGCTAAGCACATCTGGGTTAAACAACACCTTAAGAAATTAATTTTTATGCTGTAATCTTCATAAAGAATCTGCTGGTAACCCTAAGCCAGCTTACCTTATGGCAATCACATAATACCTTCATGTACCCTTAAATTATAACTTATAGCACGCCATAACAAAGCGTCCTTCAAATCATAGCAAACAATTACCAATTGCAAGCAAGTTAGAGGGTGCCAGCTGAACCATTTTCATGAAACCATAGAACATACTCCCACCCCCAGCGCTTGGAGGCAACCCTAAAGGGTGTAGGAACAAAAGCTAGCGCCAACATTAGACTACGCAATTACGTCACTTGGCGTTGCAGTATGGCAGCGTAACGATGCCCGGGCAATTGGCTCACAAGTTTACATTAAGCAAAACGACCCGCATTTCCTGCGGATTCGAGCACGCACTAGCACTGCCCCCGTGTGTTCCAGATCTGCCCCAGTGCCAGACATTCACTCAACTGCACTGAACTTTAGCCCTTAGTCAGCCGCATCGTCGCGCATCCAAACAATTGGGGCACATGCACGCATCGCGTACCCTGTAGATAGTTCCAAGGGGCAAGGGTGTGCTTTGTGGGCGCGGTGGGGTGCCGCGAATGATTGTGCAACAATTGTGCATAGCGAATGCGAGTGGGAGTAGCCAGTGACATGGTGCATGCTGCCATGGTAGGTCAGGATAGTACCTCGTCTGACTTTACCTTTCATGAAGTCTGACGTTTAACTTTGGCTGCGGGCATAACATGGACCCTAGCTGGTGGTGCCTGGGTAAGGGCGGTTTACAAGCGACAAGGGCATGAACATGGGCATGGGCGTGGCAGTACGAGTGTGGCAGATAATGCCTTTTGGCAATTTTTCGCATTTGCTGCCATGTCACAGCCGCCATTCCAATTGTATTGTGTGTACAAGTTGTAGGCTTTTGCTGGTTTTTTTTTTCGGAGGACTCCTCCGCCGGAACGGCAACAGCCGTTGACAACGCACTCTAATTGCCTTGTATGAAGCAATTTTTGGGTTGTCTGCCTTCAGGCGTTGCCAGGCTTCCCAATAGAATCAATTTCGTGTGGCATTGCTGCTGTCAGCCTGCGGTTATTGGGCTCTACTTAAGCTTTAATTGATGCACATGTCGTTAGGAACAACATATTTTTTTCCCCAGACTTGGTAAATATATTTTAAATAACAAATGTTTAGGGCTTAGGCAAAAAAAAAAATGTTAAAAGAACTTTATACGATAAAAACTTTAGCCCAAACTAGTCGCACTGATAGCTAAGTAGGCTTGGGAACATCAAGTACTCAGTGAGACAAAAACATTTTTGGAGCCCGGAAGGGTCGCTGAAATTAACTCATTTGATGATTCTTTTAGTTGATCATTAAATTTTTGGTAACATTTTCAGAAAGATGTGTCCCTATTTTACCTAAGATGGGTTGAGTCTTGAGCTCAGAATTTATTTGTGACCCAATGTGGCAGAAGAAACTCTAGGAAATATACATACATGTTCATATAGACAAGATTTCTAAAAATCCCAAAGAAGAAGATCGAATGATATTGCTGGTCATATTGACATCATCATTTTGGAAGATAACTCGGTTGCAAAACGGTTCATGGCGGGAAAAGTTACGCCGTCATATGGAAATTGCATTCCGTTCAAATCCATACCATCCAATAGATGCCACAAGAGCTTTGTTCCTATTTCCAATGAAATGAGGGCCAATTCGGCCACCAAACCATAATCAGCAACAGATAGTTAATCTATGTGGATGTATTCGGTTCTCATGAATTATGTATCAGTTTACTTTGTTAACAAACGCAGTCAGATGATGAAAAAAAAACGAACTAAATTTGTCTGTTGGTTTGAGCTGCTGGGTGAGCTGAATCTAATTCTAATTGGAATTGGTTCCTGGAAATTAAGTTTGCGCTGAAAAATTTTGAATTGATGGCTTTTGTTGAAAGCAATCGATTGCAGCCGACATGTTTTAAGAAAACGGCCGCTATTTCGATGAACAGAATACTCTATGCCCATAATTGAACCAGTTTCGGCAATTGTAGTACTTAACCCATTTATTCTGTTTTCCGGTAAAATTTCTTTTTTAACGAAATCAATGGTAGAGTCATGACACTTGCCTTCAATAAGCTATTTGAAAAATTTTATAATTTTCCAGCACCTAGGTGTGTGGTCTTTTGGGGGAGTCTGTTATCTCTAGAAAAGGCGGATAGCGAACGCTTTCCAGATATGGGTGGTAGGAGAGAAATGAAATAGCTCCCGCGGAACACACTGGCTAGAGAAGAAAAACTCCGTCAAAAATCAACCCAGTCGAGAACAGCGTAAGAACTTTTAAGGAGCCAACGGGGCTTCTACGGCAAATGACAGCGCCTGTTCATCATGTAGGGGCGACTGAAGGTATCGGATCTGGAAGTGCAAAGTCCAGTAAATAGTAATGTATCACTGAGGCCCTATGGACCACTAGGAGATAAAGGACACAGCAGGACGATCGTGGCATCTTGTTACGTATAAACAACGTGTGGGATGACCAAAGCATAATCAAAAAAATTTATCATTTATGATGAGATATTTAAGAAAGAATAAAACCTATTTTAAAATTTTAAGTTTTACTGGACGTCGGAATAAGGAAAAAATGTAAATTTGGTCAATACCTCATATACAAGGCACATAGGAATTTTTTTACCTGACGTTCCGTGTACGCAAGAGATGAAGAAAATGGGTCAAATTTTGCCTTCTTCATATAATGCGAAAAATTTAGAAGCTTATTTACAAAGCTCACAGTTTTTAGATTATTTTTCTTCTAAAAATTTACTAAATATTGCATATCACGGATATTCCAATATTTTTTCGATCTCGGAAATATAGTCCGATGTTTTTACAATCGCCGAACCGATTTGTTTCTTGCAGCAATTAAGCTTCACATATAAGGCACACTTATGGTATCTTAAATAAGACGTCATGCATATCTCTTATGTTTATAATCTGATAATAATGAAGTTCAGTGTTAATAGGATAAAAAAGTTCTACCTTTTAAGAGTGTCATAAATATAACGCTTTGAAATTATTTGTCGGAGGAAGATAGCGGAGTAGAAAATAAAATATATAAACATGAACTAGCTATGCATACGAGGGTGGTCCGATAGGTACTTATATTCAAAATTAGACTACAAAATGCTGTCCCATCGAGCATATTCTTCAGATTTGTCATATCTGCGGGAATGCCATTAATACGTTTTTGAATAATTGCGCTGACAATTGTTGAATGACGACGTTTTTCAATTTTCATATCTAAAATAATAAAAAATTATATATTCTTTCGGTTTCAATAAAAGTTAAAATAATATGAATTTGAATTATACATATTATTGTGAAAAAAATTCGATAGTTAATATCGTATTTTTTCGATAATTAATATCGTATTTTTTTCGTTTTTCCTTATCTTAAAGGAAATTTAAATAAAAAAAAACTAACTCCCACGTAGAAACGATTTTTTATATCGTAAACTGATATTATTTTAGTTGGTTTGTCCAACCGAGAGTCATTCCCCTTTTTTTATATGGATACTATATCTATTTTTGGTCGAATTTTTTGTGCACCTATTTTCTATTTCTATCGCGTAAAAGCAGAATTAGATATACTTATCGGAACACCCTCGTATCAAGTGTCCAAATGTCGAGTCTGCTTATCATAGCTCGACTGGTTTTCAAGATCTAGGCGTTCAGTCAAACGGAGAAGCAGATGTCAGGTAAACATGCCTAGATAATATTTGTTTGCCCCTTGCACAATATTTTGGAGGTAAGTTCTAAGGTCTACGTAACAACTGATCTACCTGCCTTATTTTGACCGTCATATTTATACCCAAAACTAGGCCGGATCAACACCTCTGTGTGACTATGTCCAACGCCACATCGACTTCTATATTAATTTCCAGGCATTCGGACCATGGTATTGCATTTTTTTTTTTTATTTCTCAGAATTTTAGACTGCTACTGCCAAACTTTAGAATACCCCAGCTTCTGGAGATTTCAAATTTTTGGCCATTACTCCCCAAGCTTAAATCGTATATTAATACTTTTGCTTCCTTGGATGGTAAAAAAATATATGTATAATTTGTGTAATAGAAAGGAAAGAAATTGAAATAATAAGTAAAAGCAAATTGCTGTGAAGTGACGGGATGATATCCTCTTAAAGTAAAAATTACTTTCATGCATCAGTCTACAAAATCAAAAAGAAAATTTCTTAGAATCTCATTAACAGATGTGGAAATTCGAAAAACAAAAAAACATCAGATAAGGTGACTGAGAGCGCCTCACGTTGATGATTCCGGGAACTTTTTAATCAAGGTGGATATGCCTTTAGTGACTGTACTACTAATAAGGATTTTTATGATAAAAAAAAGTATAAGTTTGGGTCCTTTTGTCCTTTTTGATTTTGTTTATACAGATGGAGAGTCGGAGGAATAGAGAGACGTGGCAGCTAATTATCCTTTTCAAAAGTATACCTATATACATTATGGGATCTGCCTCACCTTTTTCCGCCCGCTACATATTACATTTGATTTTTTGAAATTCTTCTCCAACAGCCTTGAATAACAAAAAAAAAGTGTCAAACATTTTTTTTTTTTTTTCAATATTCTATTACTATACGAATTTTTTGATTTTTTGAAAAGCTCTTGTCTATCCATAGCCAAGGGGATGAGAAAATTAATTTTAAAGGTTTTTTGGTTTCAGATCATCTGATCGGTCAAAATCGTTCACCCTGTGCGCCCTGGACACTTTTGACGAGGGCGCAGTGAAGGACGAGTAGCGGTCATATACGTAATTTTTATATAAACCAAAAAAACTATGTAAAGTTCGATAATGAATGATAACAATACAAAAAACTGCTTCCCGAAATCATTTGTAGTTTTCTAGTAATCAATTTTTGAATATGGCGCTCGGAAATGAGGTTTTACATAGTAAGACCCCCTTAATGTAATGAATATATGCATTCAAAAAATAGTCAATTTCTAATATTTCGAAGAATTTCAGCTACAACCATTTTCTACTATATCCCCAATCTTAGCCGTTCTAATTTAGGTCACGTCATACGCACCATCCCACAATTGCCTAACACTCTGAGTCTCCATAATTAGTAGTTCCAATCGCCACACAACATATACACTAAACATATAATCTCTGTCTTTGCCAGCATAGAACTCGTCCATCACATCTCCAGCAGGTGTACTATGCTTTGCAAATGCAGCTGTAGCAACATCCTTAGATAGTCCTCCTTCGCAAATACCAAAAGCTGTAACGTTCCAATGCAAGTGTTACCATGTGACGTCACATTGTTTGATTGTTTGATGCCCGCTCACTCGCACGCCTTCAAGTTGATTTTGATTAATTTGTTTGCTCTCACTAAGCAATTTGCTGAGCGCCATTGCATGTCCATTTCAGTAGAAGATGACCTCGCTGCAGTTTGCAGTCCGCATCTTGTGGCTCTCATCTACAGCTCGAGCTAGGCAAACGGAGATAGAGTTATAGTCAGGTGACGGCAATGGACCAGAAAGGCTATGTACTTAACACATTTGCCCAACTGCAATGCGTATGTTTGCATTTTGCGTGTCGGGACTATCCTCGAGGAAGCAACCTCATGGAACCACCTCACCTCATTCACCACCTCCTGTAGCCATATAGCCCCAGCGCTTATCCTCAGCTGTGATGTGAGCTTGTTTGCTTTGACGGAGGGAGGGGTTCGTTTCAGTGGCCGGAATACGGATGCGAGCACATTTGTTAGCTGCCATGAGGATTATACAACAAACGTCGGAGTATTTACCGTAACGCGTGCAGCTTGCAAGCTGCTGCGTGTTCCGTTTTGTTTTTCCAGCAACTTTTCATGGAATTGTGGATTTGGTTAGCTGGTACCCCAAGGGAGCTGCGGTGTACAAGTGTTGGCCGCGCTCTAAATTGCAATTTCTTGCTGAGCTGCTGCTACTTTGGCCTTTGCCATATTCTTTTTATAGGCCTTTACACTGTAAGAAAATTGGTTTTCTAAATTCCGATCAAAAAGGAAGATAATTAAATAAAAGTAACGAAATCTTCTAACTTGGATTCTTTACTACTTAATTTTTTTTTAAATTGTAAAAAAAAATGTTGCTATAAACTCTAAAGAAATAACATATATATGGAAGATGTTTTTTATTTGTAAATATATAGTAGAAAAAAATTCCTTTAAATAATATAAAATTTCATAGATTCGTTTATATATATAGAAAGCATATGTCTTTTTATTTAAAGCCTCTCAAAAATTTAAGACTTACCTGAGCCATTTTCAGAATACTTCTAATCTTTTTATTCTACAAAGTTTTTGACATGTCTAACCTCAAGAACAGAAAAACAATTAAAATAGATTTTTCTGCTTTTAATCTGGAATTGTAATTTTTTTTACATATATGAAAAATATTGCATCGCTATAGCGCAGCTAAGCCATTAAGCTAAATGAGTATTGGGGCTTGTCTTTGTCTAAGCGGACGTCTGGGAATCATTTGAGAGTTTTTATATTTTCAAACCCAATTATCAAACGTTTTGCGGGTTCGGTTTTACCGATCCAAAATATAAAAAGTGAGGATAGTTTAGGGGTGACCCCCGAGATGCAGGAAATTAGCTCTTAAGGTTTTCTTTAGTTTTTGGATAACTGTAAAATGCTTATCATAACCTCGGGTATCGATTGAGTCATATCCGTCTGTCCCTCGGTCCGTCTGTATGAACACCTATGTCTCGGAGACTATAAGAGGTAGAGATACGAAACTTTACCACCTGACGCGCATTTATCCTGAGAAGATAAATTTTGTGGAATCATGTCAATATCTTTCCCCGTTCTCCCGCATTAGATTTTTACGGTTTTTAGCAATTTAGAAATTTAACAAAAATCTTTTTTCGAGAAAAACGGCCTCGACTGTATTAAATTTTTTTTTTTTTGATATTTTGACAACATATTACTAAATTTATTTCTAAGCTATGATCTTGATATAACACAAAAATCACATTTTGTAATGTTAAAAATTAACATTCAAAGTTCCGAAATATTTGTAAAAAAAAAGTTTTAATTATACCAACAAAATTTTCAAAAAGTTAAAAATTAGATGACAGTACTAAAATTTGTATGGGACGACAGGTCGGAACAACTGCCCCTTTCAAAAATTATTAACCTGCGTTTAGATTTTTTTTTTAATATTTTGAGAGTGGAAACAAAATTGAGACTTAAAAAAAAAACGTATACGCAATGTTGCCTTATATGGGAGGCAAATGTAGACGTTAAATCTAGATCCTCGTACGAACTATTTATATTAAAAAAAAAAATTTACGAAATTTGACCTCATTTTAAGTATTTCAAAATTTTGACCATAAAAAAATTAAGACTTTCAGAAAAGAAGTATACGCAATGTTGCCTTATATTGAAGGTAACCGTAGGCGAGTCCAATTAGATCTAAAAAATTATGCAGATATTTTATCGAAGTTTTTCCCAAAATTCATTAATTTAGCCCATTCCCAAGAACTAGCAAAAACTTGAGATTTTTCCATCTAAAGTTTCCCTTGCCTAAAACGGGCGTATTCCCTTATTCTAGGGTTCTTTTTATTTTTGATGATTTGGAATTATAAGGGGGAGCCTGTTCTAAAAATATAAGGCTTTAAATAATGTTAAGTAACCGTCATTCAAAAGAGTAGCTGATAAATTGGTAGAACTAATTTTTAAATTTGTTTAATTCTTTTAGTTTTTGAAAAATTATACCATCTTTAAATATCTTAACTAAGTTAATTTTTGAAAAACTAATGCTTTCAATAAACTTCTTCTTATTAAGCAGAAAAATCCTAAAGTCGATATAAAAGATGGTCGATCAGTGAACTATGCTTTCCTCCTCAGATGAGGGGAAACGTAGGGCCTTATGTAATAATTTATCAAAAGTTTACAAAAAAAATGGCGGACGTAAAGTCGGGCGCGGACGACTTTAGGATACCCTGTACCACTAGCTTGTAATAAAGTCTGATTTCTGCACAAAAAACCAAAAACAGAAGAATTTTTAAGCAAACATTTTTTTGACTGATCGTTCCTATGGGATCTATATGATATAGTCAACCGATTTCAATAAAATTTGACACAGTGCCTAAATACCTTAAAAAAGATATGAATGCCAAATTTATTTTAAATATCTTTACAAACAAACAAAACACATCGAATTTTGTATAAAAAACGTGTTTTTGGACCGATTGGTCCTATGGGAGCTATATGATCTAGTCAAACGATTTGGATTAAATTCAGTACAGTGCTTAGGAACTATAAAATACTCACGAATGTCAAATTTGGTCCCAATATCTTAACAAACAAACGAAACACAACAAATTTTGTTAAAAAATCGATTTTTTGGAAGATCGGACCTATGGGAGCTAAATGATATAGTCAACCGATTTCGATCAAATTTGGTACAGTGATTGGGAACTATAAAAAACTTTCGAATACCAAATTTGGTTACGATATCTTTATAAACAAACAAATTATTCATCTAAAACGCTTTTTTTTTGTCGAGGTCGTCTCAAACACCCCTATGGGAGCTATATAATTTAACCCCGATATCAAAAAAATAAAATAAACTTGCCTCCTATGGAATAATATGGGATCTAATGTGAAAGTTTGGTAACTCTAGCTCTTACCATCTCTGAGATCTAGGCGTTCACACGGACGGACGGACGGACGGACGGACGGACGGACAGACGGACGGACGGACAGACGGACAGACGGACAGACGGACATGGGTATATCGACTTCTCTATTCACCCTGATCATATTTTAGGTAACTTTGGGATGTCTCCGACGTCTCCTTCTATATGTTACATACATTTTCGGCTTGCACAAACTTAATATACCCTTGGACCATACGGTACAGGGTATAAAAATGTGATACAGTCAAGGAGTTGCCCGGCAGTATATCTTTTTCTCGAAAAAAATTGGAATTGATTTTTTTTGGTGAAATAAGATATTTATACCAAAAAACTTCGACCATTTTTTACCGATTTTAATGAAAATCGAAAGTTATATCAAAAAGTTATTTAAAATATATGGGAAAAAATCGGATTTTTGTGACCTTTGATACCAAATTTCTAGATGGTAATGGTAATTTTTCGAGGAACAGTTCACCATACTATATCTCATATGAAGTGACATCAGAAATTTAAGCTTCCACAAAATTCAAATCAATATCTTTATTCGGTAAGGAGATATGGCTTGTCAAAGAAAAGTTTAAAACTGAAAAAGTCAATTTACAGTTATCGACAACTCAGTAAATAATCGCAATTTTGCAATAAAGTTTGAAGTAGTAACTATTGGCTAGTAGTTCAACCAATTATGTAAAAACCATCAAAAACGGAGAGGTCTAGGAAAAAGGTGGCCCGTTTCACTTATTTTCGTCGATTTTGTATATACTGGCGAAGATTGTCACGTAATGTAAAGAGACTTGATGCATTTTGCATTGAAGCCACCAAATTCAACAGAAGTCCTAAAGATAATACTTATGACATTGTTTTTCGTAACCTAAAGTAATTTTTGTTACAGTTATAGACATATCTATAAAGTAATAAAAAAAAATTTTTTTATTGGGCTATATCTTGGTCTTTGCTTTGGTGATATTAATAGTACTTTTGTAAGGGTTTTGGTAGCGAATACTAAAACGTTATCAAGACCAAGGTGTTAACAATAGTTAAAACGTATAAAACAACTATGTAGGGTCATGAGGGCTAATAAGCTAAGCATATAGACTTTAAGTAAAAATATTACGACTCAGAAACGTGTGCAGTTTGTAAGATCATAAACCAGTATTAACAAGGAGCCAACTGCAATTAATGCAGTTTTTTGCACCAAGATCAAGGGCATTTATTTATTTCTAGGTTATGAGAGGCAGAGATTTCAAATCGGAATCTAAATAGTGTGGAAATAATTTTGCAGAAAAAAACGTAGAAAATCGTTAAAACTACGTAGATCAGAGCGCATTTGTGTGGGTGGTTTTTGAAGCGTACGTCTAAATCGTGTTTGCGTGCTGATAGCTGTCATCTCATCTGCACACATATGTATACAAACTTTATACAGGGTGCGTCATCACGACCTCCCCTGAACTTTGGATAACTCTGACATTTTTTAGCCGATTTTGACAAAAGAGCTAGATTTTGATGAGCTTAAAGTCACGGCTATCCGGCGGTCTGAACAAACCTCGAGAAGCTTCTTGAACTCTTTTCTGATGGTAAAGATAAGTCAGTAAGGAAATATGATTTGAGAAAACGGAACCTTGTTCTGCAGAGTCCAGGGCAGTAATAGAAAAAGTTTAGGATATTCATTAACATTTATTTTAAGCCATTTTTAGAAAACGACGTCGATTATATGACGACCTAATTTGAAAGCACCTCTCTGGCTTTCTGCATAGCATTGGCCGGGGCTTTATAGCGCCTACAACCTTGATCAAAAAGTTTCCGGATTTTATTCAGAAAATCCAAAATTCAAAATTATTCATCAAAATCGCTATTATCCCCTTCAAAGTATTCCCCGTCAACTGCAATGAACTTATTCCAGCGCTAGATCCAATCGTCAAAACATTGTTATACCCTGTACCCTATGGTTCAAAGGGTATATTAAGTTTGTGCAAGCCAAAAATGTATATACATAACATACAGAAGGAATCGTCGAAGACCCCCAAATTTATATAAAACATGATCAGGGTGACTAGAGAAGTCGATATACCCATGTTCGTTTGTCCGTCTGTCCGTTTGAACGCCTATATCTCAGAGATGATAATAGCTAGAGTATTCAAACTTTTAAATTAGATCCCATATTATTCCATAGGAGATAAGTTTATTTAACTTTTTTGATATCTGGCTTACATTATTTAGGTCCCCATTAGGTCCCGATTTATCAAAATCGGTTGACTCTTTGTTTGTTTCAAAATTCGTCTGTTTTGAGTGGTTTATGAAGGAACCTAATTTGGCAATCAAATGTATTTTGGTGCTTTTAAACAATATACCGGATTTTATTGCAAACTAGTGGTACAGGGACTCCCGAATGGTCCGCCCCTGACTTTAACGTACGCCATCTTTTATAATCGGTTTGCTGCCATTCAGAGCCATCTTCGATTTATCCACGACCCCATCTCGGGTGCTGTAAGCCGGAGCAAAATCAGGTAATTGTTGGATTGTATTCAATCAAATAGTCTTGGAAATCATGTCTTTTCGTGATCCTTTCGAATGAAATTGAGGTCTATCGACATCAGCATTGCAGCGACACGTCTGAGGCCCAAAATGTCTTGAACGGATGCGAACTCTCTAAATATGCAGTTTACGATCAACCATTACACTAGTCGACGATGAAAAATCTCCAGAGATGAGACTTATATTTATGTTCGGGCGATGTTTCCGCCTTCAAAATCCGTTTTTTTTATTATACTCTTATAGCTCGTTTTTTTTTCTACGACTATTTTAGTGAATAAGGACCTTTTTCAAAAAGCGTCTTCGCAACGATTGACTTGTGCGTTATCGTGATGAAACAAGATTCTTTTCTTCGCCAGATGAGGTCGTTTAATTTTCACCTCGTGGCTCAAACGTTGCAATAAGTCTGCGTAGTATTGACCAGTGATAGTTTTACCCTTTTCAAGGTAATCAATGTATATAATACCTCTTGCATCCCAAAAAACAGTAGCCATAACCTGGTTCGCTGAAAAAATTGTTTTTGCCTTCTTTGGAGTTGGTTCCCCTGGTCCAATCCACTGTTTAGACTGTTCTTTGGTTTCAGGAGTGTAGTGGTGGACCCAAGTTTCCTCAACGGTTATGAATCGACGCAAAAATTCGCTTGGATTACGCTTATACAACGTCAAATTGGCGGTAGAAATGTTTTTTCGAATCAATTTTTGGTCGACTGTTAGCAAATGCGGCACCCATCTTGCGAAGAGCTTTTCCATATGCAAATGTTGGTGCAAAATATTTTGCACACGTTCATATGACATCTTACAGGTCTCAGCTATCTCACGCACTTTTAATCTGCGGTCTTCCAGCACTATTTGATGGATTTTTTCGATCATATCTGGAGTTGTGACCTCAACAGGGCGTCCTGAGCGAGGCCCATCAGAGGTGCTCACACGACCTTTTTTAAATTCGAAAACCCACTGCTTAATGGTTGAATATGATGGGGAGGATATCCCCAGTGTTGAGTCCATCTCTTTTTTAATTTCCTTCGGCTTTAACCCTTTCAAATAGAAGTATTTGATGACAGCACGATTTTCCAGCTTTTCCATTTTCAAGAAAAACACAGAGGCGTCTTGTTCAGTGTGTTCTCAAATCTAAACTAACATTGCGATCGGGCTGAAACTATAGCTACAAGCTTTCTTAGGATGGTACTATAGAACGCCACCTCAAGGTAGGCCTAGTGGCGCAAACTCTTGGTCAGGCCGGAAACTTATCAATCCACCCTCGTATTATACTTCAATTAGACATTTATGGGGAAAAAAAAATAATTTTTGTGAGTTTTGATCCTAAATATTGATGGTAATGGTAATTTTTCGAGATACCATTAGAAGCATAAGCATAATTTCCACAAAATTCAAGTGAATATCTTTATTCGGTAAGGAGATATGGCTTGTCAAAGAAAAGTTTAAAAATGAAAAACTCATTTTTCAGTTATATAACACAAGAAATAATCGGAATTTTGCAATAAAATTTGACGTTGTTACAACTATCAAGCTGAAAATTTTACAGAATGTCTGTGACAGATAATGCATTTTAAGAAAATGAGATATCAAATTGCGAGCGCCTGATGATTCTAGGCACTTTTAGATCAAGGTAGTATTTCAACTCTTATATTAGCTTTGAGTTCGTCAAAGTTCTTTGACTGCTGGCTAGACTTTACTTTTTAAGTAACCTCGGAGAATGAGAAGGCCACTCCAATTCACCATTTTTTGGGACACGAACTTGATCGCAGCGGCTGCGGATTGGCAAGGTGCGGTTTCTGGTTGAAAATAAAAGTTTTTCAGACCTTTTCCATGCATTTGTGGTCAGACAGCATCTATGATCATCTCCTCAATTTAAAAGAAATAAAGTTTGTTGATGATTTTGGAGCACACTCCTGCTCAAACAACGACTTTCTGTACTCGGCGAGACTTTCACTCAATAAAATTATTCACCAAACAATGAATTGTCTTAATTGTAGACCCCGAATGTCTTTCATATTTTTAACGATAAGCACGCAAAGTTTTCATAATTGAACGATTGCTTTCAATATAAAGCGCGACAATTTCAGCGAGTTATTTTTGTATTTATTGACTCATAGTTAAAATGGCACTGAGTGACGTTTTGAGATGAAAAACATCGGAGTGACTCAATGTTGAAATAGGGGTGGTCCAGATGTCGCACCCTGTATCAATTGTTTTATATCTTCAAAAATTAGAAATAGTATATACTCGACATATATGAATTTTTGTCACGAGCGCTCGACAGTGATTAGTTTTTATGTAATACCGCTACATTTGTTTATTAAACAAACTTGTTTGTTAAAAATAATCGTAAAAAAAATTAAAATAAAATAAACATGGTTTTATTATATGCTACTATCTACATAGAGTATATATATATGTGTATATAGTAAGTACATATAGAGCTATTCTTGTTGTGACCGTGTCTGGATATTGTTGACGTACAGCTTCATCTCACTTCGAGTTCTTGATTTTTTGTTTACTTTTGTTGTTGTTGTTGTAGTTGCTGTCGTAGATAATCATTTGTTGTTGTTGTTTTTTTTTTTTTTTATTGTTGTCATTCTTTGTATGCTGAATCTGAATCTGTAAGATAAGCGCAGTGATAAGCAGCGCAAGTTGTTGTTCTTGTTGTTGTTGTTGGTGCAACTTGGTTGCTGCTGCCGCTGCTGCTGCTGCTGCTGACGTGGAAGAGCCATGACAAGAAAATTGTGTGTGTGTGAGTGACACAACAAAAGCCTACGGCGCCAAAAAGTCAGCCGTAGCCGCTAAGCGTCAGCTGTCAGTTGCTGTCCGACCTGCTGAGCATCAGAGAGCGGAGGCAAACAAACTGAGAGCGCGTGAGAGCGGGGATGACAGAGAGAGCGAGAGAGCGACTGCACGCACACAGAATGATCGCGCAAAAGATAGCCGAGGACTGAGAGAATATTAAAATGAAGAGATAGCGGGCAGATGAGCGAACGACGTCATGGACGGACAGCTTCATGGCATTCGCGTGCTGCGATTATAAAAACGTTGCCGCCGGGCCAAATTGATCGCATTGTCCAATTGCTTTTGGAGCTGCGTGGAGCTCTCCAAAAAAACTAAAAACAATAAAAAACAATTTCTAATAAAAAACTAGTGAATTTAAATCGTTAACCGCTGTTTGCCGTTTACGCACAACAAACTCAACCAGGTCCGGAGAGCAGAACCAAACGTAAGATTGCGAAATCGACGAAGGCGACAAAATAAAACAGTCAGCTTAGGTGCGTAAAAAGTATATAGTATATAAGCATATAAAGGATAAAAGTGGAGTGTAAGTTGTGGAGTAAAGAAAAAGGGAGCTTCCGAAATTTATAATGGGTTAAATTCTGCAGCACTTTTGACCGTGTTTATTGTGGGCTTAAAATGCTGACATTTTTTTTCGGTATATGATTCATAGGTTTTCATTGAAGAAAAACCAATTTATACTAGTATATGATTTATAAGTTTTTCATTTAGGAAAAACCAATTTATACCAGTTTGTAACTAGTATATTTTCTTTCAAGTTCAAAATACTTAATTTGACAGAAATTAAGTGGGCGTCAAAAAATTATTAATAACTTTACGGATGCTTATTGCTCACAGAGATAAGCGATTTACATAAGCCTTGGTAAAGTTGTAAGAACCAAGCAGAGCTGATATATAGTATAGGAATATATTATATTATATATAATATATTTATTCCTAGACTTTTGTAAAGCTTAATTATGAGTTTACGCGTAGCCGCGCCTAGGTGGAGCATAGGGTGGAATTTTTTTTTTTTTTTTTTTGTTAATTCCCTGTTAGACAGCTTGGAGGAGAGGCATAGGGGATCTCTATTAATAACTGTTCGAACAGAACAGCGACCTACAGTTTATAGAAATTAAAATATATTAATTATGCAAAAAAAGTAGAATTTTTCAGTTGCGCGAGAATATATAAGTTTTTTGACAGCTTTATTTCAATGGATCCGGATTCGCTCAAGTTATGTGTGATTCTTTAATAAAAATGCTCATAATAAATATTTAGGAGTAGTCGCCCCCAATGGAGCATAAGGCGGAAATTTAAATACATTAATTAGAAAAAATAAATGAATTTTCAGTTGCGATCGGAAATATAAATTTTTTGAAAGGTTTATTTCAACTGACACCATCAATTGAATTTTTGTGATGTGCGATCCTTTGAAAAAAATGCACTTAATTTACTAGCCATATGTATAGGAAAGGGACTTATTTATTTAACATTGTAACTAAGAATTAATTCTTGGGAACAAAGAAATTAAAAGCCGGAGTAGCATAGACCTTCAGGGTAAATGTGCAATATATAGTCTATAGGTATGCGTATAGTATATAATTTTGACTTAAAAGCAGCCTAGACTTTGGTTTATAGAGTGCAAGATTTTTAATACTGAACACTAGTATTTTTTTTTTTTTAAATGTAGAACTTTTTTGAAAAAAAATTGGGCACTTAGATCTGGAAATCTACGGTGCAAAATAGACCTTCAGGCTAAATGTGCAAATATATATTAACATATGCGTATAGTACATATTTATGACTCAGAAGCAGTCTTGGCTTTGGTATATAAGGTACAAGATTTTTGATACTGAATCCTAGTATTTTTTTTTTTTTTGTTAATTTCGAACTTTCTTATAAAAGAGAGTGGGCACTGCGACCTGAAAGTCTATTGCCCCAGATGCAGCCTTGAAGTTGGTATATAGAGTACAAGATTCGTAATACTGAACCCTACTATTTTTTTTTTTTTAATTGTTGAACTTTTTTACAAAAGAGTGTGGGCGCTGCGATCTGGAGCTCTATTACACCGTGCCCATTTTTAGGACAAAAGATCTTCTGCCTCTTTATGAAGTGCAGAATTCTTTCGTTGGGATTTGACGTTACGTATTTACGACTTAGATGCAGTCTTGGCATGGGTTTATAGAGAACGATTCTTAATACTAAACCCTAGTATCTTTTTTTTTTAATTGTTGGAATTTCTGATAAAAAAAAAAGTGGGCACTGCGATTTGGAGCTCTATTGCACCGTACCCATTTTACAACACAAGATCTTCTGCCTCTTTATGAAGTGCAGAATTCTTTCGTTGGGACTTGACGTAATATATTTATTACTCAGATGCAGCCTTGATTTTGGTTGATAGAGACAAGATTCGTAATACTGAACCCTAGTATCTTTTTTTTTAATAATTGGAATTTCTTACAAAAGAGCGTGGGCACTGCGATCGGGAGCTCTTTTGCACCGTACCCATTTTTAGGACAAAAGATCTTCTGCCTCTTTAAGAAGTGCAGAATTCTTTCGTTGGGATTTGACGTAATATATTTATGATTCAGATGCAGCCTTGACTTTGTTTGATAGAGACAAGACCCTTAATACTGAATAATAATTGGAATTTCTTACAAAAGAGCGCGGGCACTGCGATCGAGAGCTTTATTGCATCGTACACATTTTTAGGACAAAAGATCTTTATAAAGTGCAGAATTCTTTCGTGGGGATTTGATGTTATATATTTATGACTCAGTTGCAGCCTTTTGGCACGGGTTTATAGAGTGCGATTCTTAATCTGGATCCTAGAATACATATATTTTTTTTTAACTGTTGGACTTTCTCACAAAAAAAAGTGGTTACTGCGATTTGGAGCTCTATTGCACCGTACCCATTTTTAGGACAAAAGATCTTCTGCCTCTTTATGAAATGAAGAATTCTATCGTTGGGATTGGATGTAGCATCTTTAAGTTAGCTGGAAAGTGTATAGAAAAAATGCAGTTCAATTTTATTCAGTACTTCTTAGGCATTACGAATACTTGTGACGTCAAATTTATTTAGAATAGAGACTTCGGGCTTAATTTTTTACCTCTTCTACAGTAATAATAATTCATAATAGAAATATATTCTAGCATAAGCGTCATAAAAAGGCGCGTAAAAAGTTTCAAAAAAACTCAAATAGAAAAAATTCAAATTATTCCATATGAATATGTTCTATATACTCTATACATAGTATATACACACATGTCTATAAGAACTATATTTAGTTTAGACTATGTTAAGTGTTATGCTGAGCCCTGTTGTCTGCTGAATTCGTTCAATTCGGTTTTTCTCCATTGAGTGCCTTGGTACGAATATATATTATGATATATATTATTGTGCACTTTTATTGATCGATTCTTAACCATACCAGTATCGGTTAGATATTTTCATCAGTTGCTTTTGTTTGCCCGAGCGTGTTTACTTCTTAGCGTAAATTTTTGTTTTCGATCTGCACATTGTTTTCAATTAATTGAACAATTAATTGAAATGAAATTGAAAGAAAAATACTTTGAAGGCATAAAACAATAAGCACAATGGGCGGCCCAGCACACAGATACACACACACTGATACAAATGCTGGGGTGACTTTTGGATAATTGGACAGGGCCAGCAGAGGCGCAGCAGAGACGCAGCAGAGGCGAAGCAACTGTGAAACTAGCAGAAACCAATTTGAACGAGTTTTGGGCACAATTGAGGCAGCAGCAGAGCAGACCACAGAGCTTTATACGCACGCAGTTGAATTATATAGTATATGACGTCGGGCCAAGAGGCAACAGCAGCAGCTAAAGATACAGCCAAAAGATACATACCATGTACAGATACATAAATATCTATACAAACATATATATTAATACATTTACGTATTATATATGGATGTCATATTGTTTCAATGTCGTATCATTTGCGTACGCCGCCAATGTTACAAATTATCGGTGCCTGAGGAGTCGTCTACAATGAGTCACTTATTGAGTTATTTACTGGCCCTTGTGCTAATGTTCAATCACGTGCAGATTTGAGTGAAAAGTTTTGAGAACAGAACAAGTGAAAACTGCTGCTGAGCGTGGTCCATGGAAGCTGTTGTAGTGGGTGCGAGAGGGGTCATACTCCCTTCTGTTCTCTTAAAGAACAAGGAACAAGGAAGCTGTGGGACACTTTAAGATTGACCACAGTAACAGTTTTCATCAAAGACATAATGCAAATCTTGCTAAAAATTATCCCGACCTGTATAAAATAGAAATTTTAATCGGCAAGCATCTTTGCTATTTTGCCATAAAGCTATTTTCTTAATAGATGATGGTTTTTTAATGCCACCAAAAATTAAGATGACATTGCAATTATTTTAAAATATCTTTATTTATTCGTTC
Organism: Chymomyza amoena; assembly: GCA_037043745.1. Taxonomy (NCBI): domain Eukaryota; kingdom Metazoa; phylum Arthropoda; class Insecta; order Diptera; family Drosophilidae; genus Chymomyza; species Chymomyza amoena. The sequence goes on along the minus strand of JBAMAX010002320.1, from coordinate 79,637 downwards.
CAACCAATTTCACCACCTTCAAAGTATATCCCCACCTGATAAAATGCACTTATGCTCAAGGATTTTATAGTTTTCGAAACAGTTGTTAAAATCGACTTATGGGATAGCCTTCTACGATTCATCTCAATTCACCTCTATCGACTCAAAATGATGTCCCCGGAACAATCTTTTGATCGTCGTTTTCTTTTGAAAAACGAACAAGGAAGCTGTAGCACATTTCATCAAAGATAAAATGGAAAACTTTATAGAAAATATTCTTGATCCGACATGTATATATGTTATCTATTTTAATCGACAAGCAGCTTTGCTCTGTTGCCATAATGCTATTATTCTTAATAGTTGATGGTTTTTTAATGCGACCAACAAAATAAGATGACACTGCAGAAATTTTGAAAAATCTTTATTTATACGTCCAAAATAATTGCATTGCCTTCAAAGTATTTCCACCTGATGCAATGCACTTATGCTCAAGGATTTTGGAATATTCGAAATAGTTGTTAAAATCGATTTCCGGGATAGCCTTCTTCGATTAAGTTCAAATCTCCTCTATTGACTCAAAATGATGTCCCCGGTTGACTTTGCATTTATTTTAAAAAATCTTTAGTTATTCGTTCCAATCAATTTTATCGCCTTCAATTTCCTCACCTGATGCAATGCTCTTATGCCCAAGAATTTTACTATCTTCGAAACAGTTGTTAAATCCGTCTACCGGGATAACCTTCTTCGATTCAGCTCGAGTCTCCTCTATTGGCTCAAAATTATGTCCCCGGTTGACATTGCATTTATTTTATAAAATTTTAAGTTATTCGTTCCAATCAATTTTATCGCCTTCAAAGTATTTCCCCACCTGATGCACTGTACTTATGCTCAGGGATTTTACAATCTTCGAAACAGTTGCTTAAACCAATTTCCGGTATAGTCTTCTTCGATTCAGCTCGGATCTCCTCCATCCACTCAAAATGATGTCCCCGGAGTGATCTATTGAGCTTTTCGAATAGCTAGAAGGCGGGAGGTGCTATATAAGGTAAAATCAATGGTTGTAGAGCGATAAGGGCTGAGTTTTTGGCGAAATGGTCGCAAAGATTTAAAGCCGTGTGAGGCGTTGCGATGACATCGTGAAAAAACCAAGAGATATACCGCCAGAATTTTGGCCTCTTTTGACGATTAGTTGCCAGCAAACGATGCATAAGGCTTATATAAAATTTCAGTATGTTCCGGTTCCTTCCGGTGGGAAGTAAAAAACGCCACGAAAATCGAAGAAAACACTCACCATGATCTTTATGTTTGGCGCGGTTTTTTTTAGCCTTGCCTCACCTTTGGCACGATACTCGCTCGATTGATCGGTTGTATCCGGATCATAACCAGTTCAGACTTTGTGAAAATCGAAAAAAAATTGACTTTTTGCTGCGTAGTCAAGCACTAATAAATATTTTGATTATTATTTATAATTTTTGGCAAAAAAATTAGTTCAAATTCAATTTTGGTGCGCGGTAGTTTAAATTCAAATGTCATTCTACTTCTTGGATATACTATGTATTATTTTTTTTGTTATGATTGTTGTTTTTCCGTCTGCTGCTGGGAAAGTTCCATTGCCATGAAATATATGTTCATATATGATCATATAGTATGTATATAATTTTTTTCTTTGGAAATTTTCAATTCAATATGTCGCTCAGTCAAGTTTAAAGAGGTTCTCAATTGTCAGTTGAAGCGACAGCCAAAGCCATAATATTATATTAATTCTGTTCGTACTATTTACAGGCCAGTTCCGCCTTTCAGTATTACATTTTTCATAGCCAAGACAATTAAAAAGATTTCACAACCATCAAAGCTTATGATTCACAATTATCTATTACCTGAGTTTATTTCGAATCAGCTTAGAGAAGAGATAAGGTAGATCATTTCAAAAAAAAAATAATTTACGTTACAGAAACAAAAATAAATTTATATTTGTTACCAATGAGAATTTTATTTATTTTTATTTTTACTTCGATACTTTTATATAATACTAGTTTATACGAAAAATGAAACTTCGTAAGAAAGCTGTTGTTGGAGTAACTTAGGGTCGAGAAATTCGAAAAGGACAACCTTTCTTTTCTTAAGCAAGGTTTTCGGGATTTTTTCAAAAAACATGAATCTTTTTTTCGAAGATCTTAGACTCGAAATGTTTGTAAAAGAATTTTCTTTCAGTTTAATGCTTAACATAATATATAATTCCATGACTGATCCCTGGGAGGATCACGGCGATGTCTTTTAATAAATTGAATAACTTTATCAATTTTTGTTCTTAATTAAAAGTAAGCTGAAAATTTGTATCTTGAAAAATTTTCGAAAAATAACACTTCTTTCGGCTTTGGTTGTTTGTCATTTAAAAAATTTTGGTATAATCTGTACACATTTTATATAGCACTGTGAATAGAACATCAATATCTATGATCTAATCATCTTTCATGGCGATACAAAATTTTCTTTACGATATACGAGGTGTGCACGAACACTTATAACCTTTACGCCTCTCATAACCAAACAAAAAATGCCATTCACTTGAAATTTGGTACAGATATTCTGGAAGAATGTACCAACACAACAAAACAAAAAAAAATCGATAATCAAAAATATGTTGCCCGCGAAATTTGAAAAGTCGTCTTACTTTTTGAACACACCTCGTGTTAACGAATAACTGAAAAAAGTGACAAAAATTGTGTTTTTCGAAAGAATTTTGAAAATGGTGCTTAAAAAAAAATAGCTTGTCATTTTCGAGTTCCTCGATCCAAAATTACCTTCTAAAACACTTTCTTAAAGAGGTTCACTCGATGACCTTAAAATTTGTTAGCTAGTATAATATTTCGTTCAATCTTCAAGTGAAGACTTCCTTAAAAACAAAGTGCAAAACATGATTAAATATATAAGCTCTATATACATATAGAGCACCTCGAAAATAAAATGATAAGCCAAGAAAAAAGATGATTAACCCAAGTACTTAAATAAATTTTATTTATATAGGCGGACTGTATCATTTTTTTTTTTGTACAAGAATCAAATTGTTTAGGAAGATATTGTAACAAATTTCAGCATTTGGTTGCTTTTCCTCACTCTAATTTTATCAAAAACAACTTTATCATTTAATCCCCAAAAGATTTGTTTATAATAAAAAAAAATTGTTGGTACATAATAGTTTGGCTTATAAAGACATCGTAAGCACCTTTGGCCCGGAACGTTCAAAAAAACGTTTTTGGTGCAAAGTACAAATTTTATCATAATCGGGTGACTATATACTATATAACATATAAAAAAGTTTTCGGCATTTAGCGTTCTATTAATATTTCACACAACGTAAGCAGAAATCATAAAAGATTTTTGGTAGACGAAATTTTTGTGAAAGATTCGCTTTAGAAAAAGCTTTTGAAAAAATTTGTTTATTTATTAATTTAACATTATACGTAGGTAGGTAGGTTAAGGTGGTACTTAGGCCAAGAACAGACCCTTCATGATACCGATAATGGGAGTAAGTGATAAGGATACAGAATAGACAGAAAAAATTTGGGAAATAGGAAAAGTGAAAGTTTCAGGACCATGCTTAACGTGGGATTCAAACCCACAACCTCTGGAAACGAAGTCATTTAAGGCCAGGGCAACATGGGCCTTCAGACCGACTTTTGAATAATATACATATATCTTATATATAAAATTCTCGTGTCACGATGTTAGTTACCATACTTCGAAACGCCTGGCCCGATTCTCATAAAATTTGGTGTGCCTATTAAGTAGGTTTGAGAATCGGCCATCTATTTTTCATACCCCTAAGTAATAAGGGTTGTCCACCCCTAACATTTTTTTTTAAATGTTTACCATACTCCTCGGAAACAGCTAAGCCGATTCTCTTGGAATTTTGTGTGAAATTACCTAGAAATAATTTATATGATATAACAACGATTGTCGGGTCAGCTAGTATATCTATATAAATGACAATTTTCATTAAAATTTTCTTCTTTTTTTTCCTCACAGATCACCCAAATCTTATCAACCCCCAACACAACTTAAGTTTTGCCGCATTTGCTGAGCAAAACCCTCAACCCCAAACAAACTCAAGAGTATTTTTCGTATCTTTTGCCTGAGCGCACAAAAACCAATCCAAAACTTGAACTATAGAATGGTAGAAGGTGATTCTCCAAAAAGTAAAAGCGATAGTAAGTATTGTCTGAGCATCCGACAAAGAAATCACTTTATTTATAACTTATTCTTTTCCTTCTACCAGCTGGCCTACAACCAAGCTACGATCAAAGCAGCGCAGCAAGCAACCCAAACAACTCATCGATTCATATCGATAATCGGGCTATCATTCAGCCATACTCACTGGGAACTGGCAAACAACCCGAATATCAATTCGCCGCGGTCAATCGGGCCTACGAGGAGGATACCACTCCTAAAAACCAAAATGGCAAGCAGGACGTAGAACTTGCGCTTGGTGGCGGTGCTGCTAATGACAGCAACCGCGCTGAGGATGGCAAGAAGCGCAAGCGGGGGCCTGAGCCTCCACCGCGCACTCCGATAGTCGCCAACTTTGAGCGTGCCATCGAACTGTGCGGCTATGGCAAGTTCCATTATATACTTTTGGCTATATGTGGTCTTGTCAGCACCTCGGAAGAAATGGACGTCATTTCGATGTCGTTCATCCTACCATCGGCCGAATGTGATCTGGATTTGAATACCGAGACCAAGGGTTGGCTCAACTCAATCATATTCATTGGCATGATGGTGGGTGCATATTTCTGGGGCAGCATAGCCGACAGTTTTGGACGCAAGAAGGTGCTGATTGTCATATCGTTCATGAACGGTTTCTGCATTGTCGCATCATCGTTTTCGCAATCTTACGTTTGGTTTATGCTCTTTCGTTTTCTGAATGGCGCAGCGTAAGTACAATTTAATTAATTTTTACTACATATACTCTCTCTTTATGGTCGTAGTTTCATCCACCATAATGAACCATTTATACTCATTCGCACGTTCCATTATGTGGCGCAAAGTCGATCTCTGTATCTGAACTCAGTTCAAATTTGACACTGGATGTTAATTTAATTGACTTTGTTATGAATAACAACAACAAAACCTCAGCCAAAATATGTGATTGTGTTTGGGGTAGTCAATAATTGCTCAGGTGAAAAGATCAAGTCCAAGAAATGGGAAATCCAACACTTGGTTATTATTTTTGCCAAACAATCTCTAATTGCGCACAAAAGCTCATTGCTACCTGTTGCAATGTTGACCGCCACAGTGGCGCCATCTACTGAATCACTGACTAATGTACTCATCACAACACTGACCACCTCAACTTGTCTAACTCTCTGCTCTCTCGTATAAACAAATACCTTACTCTCTCCATTCTCTCTTTTACAGTCTGGGCGGCAGTGGTCCTGTCATCTGGTCGTACTTCGCCGAATTTCAACCGAAAGCGAAACGTGGCTCCATGTTAAGCTTCATGGCTGCTTTCTGGACCTTTGGTAATCTGTTTGTCGCCGGCTTGGCCTGGCTGATCATTCCCACACACATTGGATTTGTCACCTCGTACTTTACCTACAACTCATGGCGCATATTTTTGTTTGTCTGCTCGACGCCCTCGTTTATTGTCGGTTTCCTGCTCTTCTACTTGCCCGAATCACCCAAGTTTTTGTTAACGCGTGGCAAAAAGGAAAAAGCAATGGCCATCTTTCGTGGCATCTTCGTAACAAACACCAAACGTCCGGCTGAGGAGTATATGGTTTATGACCTGGAAGTTGACGAAAAAATGATCACGGAAAGCACGGCTTCGATTAAGGGCAAATATAGTCGCATGGTCTCCGGCATGGTGGATCACAGTAAAGCCCTCTTCAAAACTCCCATACTTAAATTCACAATTGTTTCGATCACAATTAACTTTACATTCCACATTGGCTATTATGGCCTGCTGATGTGGTTCCCGGAGCTATTCAATCGCTTTGAAGAGTACGAACGCGAATTTCCAGGCGAATCCGCCGGTGTATGCCAGGTCACCGACTTTGTTGTTGGCAAGGAAGCTGAACTTAATGCTGTCTGCTCATCGGACATACCCTCATCGGTATTCATGGAGTCGCTGATATCGCTCGCCTCCGCCTTGCCAGCCAATTTGATTGCCATTCTGGGCATGGATCTGCTAGGACGCAAATTCTTTTTGATTGCCGGCACCATGACCGCGGGCATCTGCTCTGCACTCATGTACTTTGTGCGCAGCTCCATCCAGAATCTGGTCGTGTCGGCCGTGTTCAGTGGTGCCATTTCGGCGGCCAATGCGGCCCTTGACTGCCTCATCACAGAAGTATTCCCTACCCAGCTGCGTGCCACCGGTGTGGCCATATCTATGGTGGCAGCGCGTCTAGGCGGTATTATAGGCAACATTGTGATCGCCCAACTGCTGGATCAGTACTGCCCTGCTCCGACGTTTATCGTATCGGTGCTGTTAGTGGGCGGCGGTCTGATGTGCCTCCTTTTGCCCAATACGACGCGAAAGGAACTAAACTAAGCACCGATGAAATATTATCCACACATACACACCCACACACACACACACACAACACTCACACATACACAAGCACACATAAACACACTCCACACAACAAGTAAACAATTAAAATAGAAAAAAAACGCACCAAGAAATAATACCATATACATATAAACACTTTTTAAATACTATGTAAGGATATACATATGTGGTATATTGTATATAGTAAGCATACTACTGCAAACTTCCGAGGAGGTATTGTTATTATTATTGTTATTAATGCGTATGCATGTATAGTATAATAAATGCATATTTAATACATGTGTAATTTTATCTATATATATGTATACAGCGTGTTTTTTTTTAAGAGGTTCACAAGTTTTAGTTGGCAACATTGCTTTATCTGAGAAATTATTTAACAGATGATAGGTTCTTTTTTGGATAGACTTGCACCGGAGTACCGCTTGCAAATTGTTGAGATTTTGTATGAAAATAATCGTTCCGTTCGTTACAATTATCGTACATAATCGTCCTACTGAGTGCTTTATTTGAATTGCTATTAATTGGCCACCAAGATCGTTTGATTTAACCCCTTTGGATTATTTTCTTTGGGGTTATTCTACGTCGATTATCCATAGATAATCGAATTGACTGGAAATCAGCATTCGAAGAGATACTGACGAAATTCGGTCGCAAATGCTGCGGAAACCTTGTGAAAATTGGAACCGTGTTGGCCGAAATCATATTTAAACATTAATGTCATATATTTTGTATCCAATAAAGCCAGGTTCATTGATAATAAAAATACATTTCTTTGTTTGTGTAAGTCTAAAAAAAAACACCCTTTACTTATCTATATATTGTATATGACTACAAAATATAATTTTTTCATTTAATTTTTGTTACCATTTAAGACCCAAAGAGCAAGCATGAGAATATATTGTATATTTTACCATATCTTATTTATGTTATAAAGTGTTATGCTATTCAAAATTTCAAAAAGCCATAAAAAAATAAAAACCAAAAACAAATATCTTTTCCTGTGGAGTTTTTTTTTAAAGGGGTGTTCACTAAACCCAATCCAGCGAACTACGATACCTATTCAGATAGCCAGCTGCTTTCAGAGCACTATTATCATGTAGCATCTCTTCCATGATGGTTAAAGAATTCTATAATTACCTTCAACTCCTGTCCACCCGGAACAGAATCGTGCTATGTTGGGAACCTGGAGACTCAGAAGTGGATGAAAGCACGATCGCTGATGATCTAACACGACAGCGTGCCTTCACCCTCACAACATCTCCTGCGCCTTTCTGAGGTATTGGTTGGTCCACAATTATGACCATCAGGAGATCATTGAAGATACGGGTTCTCCTTACCGGGTCTGCAACAGGCAAAAGCGCTTGTTAAATCTCTGGATATGATCCACAAAAAAGGTCTTGGCAGGGCAGACTTAAAACTCATCGTAACATACCTATCCTGGTACCCCACTTTAAGATATCATCTACAGAAAATTGGTATACAGACTTCTCAAAGTGTAGACTCTGTCTCGAGGGCGATGAAACCACCAGACATATTCTCTGTGACTGCCTAGAGCTGTGTGGGACAGAGTCTTTCACATGCAAAGAAACGGATTAGTCGCTTTCATAGGTCAATACTAACAAAAGACCTAGCAGAAAGTCTATGGTTTATGGTTACGGTACAAAAGGTCTTCTGATTGGTTGCAGTGCCCCACATCTTTGTGAGGAACCCATGACAGGGGAAAAAACCCCCAATCTAATATATAGCCTTAGTATCTTTAACAATCCAAATTAATCCACAAAATCTGGCAAAAGCGAAAAGGTGCCGAAAACTTCGTGAAAACGGGGAAAGTAATTGTGATAATGCGCAGCATCTGGTAAAGTAAGTATCTTTAGCTCTTACAGTATCCGAAATAGAGCGTTTATAGAGACGAACAGATGAATGGCAGATGGAATATGGCTACCCGATGTTATAATAAGAATTTTGTTATAAGTGACTTGGGGCTTGTCACTCCTCAGGGTAGTGCTGGATGTAACATAAATGTTATATCGATACATTAATATTTTTTGTTTTTTTTCGATCAAATATCGATGATTATTTCCATTTTCGATTATTGAAAACTGCCTCTGTATTCCGGCAATATCCACCGAAAGCGAGCGCATGTTTACCAAGGCTGGAAATCTACTGAGCAACAAGCGGAGTTCACTTGATTCAAAAAACGTTGACATGATTTTATTTAATGGTTATAATGAATGGATCTCAAATTAGTTTAAAGATTATGAGGCTGCAATTCTGGCTGAAATAGAACATATTTTGTTATAACTCACAGGCACACAAATAAAAGTGGTATAAACTTTTCCTGGACTTTGAGCAGCTGAATCCGAAGTCCCCAAGACCCCTATCTAATCTTATCCGAGCTAATGCTTCTTAGATACTATCTAAATTATCTCCTTTTATGGAATTTTTTAGTGGTTGTCAATAACCCACGTGTGAAGTTTTTTGAACTTGGGATTCGGCTGCTCAAAATCCATAGGGGATGCCTCTATCACCTGATATGTTTGCACAACTTTTTTTTTTATAACCTTTTGAATTGAAATTTATTATTTCTTTGCTTATTTTTCTCTGAAATGTAATTAATTTTGAAATATTTATTTTGAAAATATAGTTATCTCTTGGTTTGATTGTTAGTTCAATTTTGTATTTAAAAATACTTATATAGCCAAACCAATAGATGGACCACTCTGAATTAATTTAAGCATTCAAAAAATAGCCGCCAAGTGTGCTTCGATATATCGAAACATCGATATTGGCAAACATCGACGTTTCTTTAGCACTTACTCAGGGTACAATGAGATGGTTTTAATCCTATTCGTTATTTATCTAAAATTAAGAAGAATTTGCGCTCTAACATTTCCGATCTCTTTTTGAGTACACGAAACATTAACTTCTAGCTGATGCTTTTCTCTCAGTGTAGCAACATTTTTGCCACAAGAGCCGCCTGCTAGAAATGCTTTTCCGTAGACTTTTTGCTTTTTGTTGTTGTTCTTGTTGAGTAAGTTATGTAATCTGTCAAAATGACAAAATTGAAAGCGTACCAAAAACTTTTCCCGCTAACAAACTAATTAATATTTTAGGCAAACACAACACACATACATATATACATACATATATATATGTATATATATATGTACCTATACATATATATATGTATATATATATGTACCTATACATATATATTTAAACAGAAGTTTTTACTATGTCCCACAGTGACTACCAAAAGTATGCTTAGTGCTTATCTTTTATCGAACCTTATTTGTTGTGGCTTATAGAGGACCCTCCCATTGTCGCTAATAGCTTGACCCATAAAGTGTAAAAAAAAAAAACACCAAAATGTTTATCGATAAAGTTGATTACAACAGAGGAGGTTATAACCAAAAAAAAAAGGTAAAAAGTAAAAGTTACGTACAACTTTCAAAGCAAATCTGCGTAAAAAAGTTTCAAACAAAAATCATTTTAATTTACATGAGAACACGGAAAAAAAAGGAAAACAAAATGGCGACCTGGGGTCGGTTGTTATCCTGGTTTTTGTTGTTGTTGTTACGAGCAACAAACAAACAAAACAAAAAAAAAACTCTAATCAAAATACCACTCAATTAATTTTTCGTGCATTAATTAAAGGCTACACCTTTTCTATGTTGAATACTTCAGTGTTGGGCAACTTTTTTTTTTGCTTAAATTCATTAAAATAAATTATTTTCACTGGTCGTGTTGTTAGTTAATTAAATAAGCATGTTTTACTGTGTTGTGTATTTTGTATGGCTTTTCAATATAATTAAGAAGTTTTTAAGTGGACACAACTAATATAATTAACACAAAAACTTTTGATTCTATTAAGTGTTGTGTAATGCCATAAAGGAAGCAGGCACGCATTCCTGGAAATTGTTCAACATTATATTGATTTTTTTTTTTAATTATGGATATTTAATTTGCATAGACTGTGGGGATTTTCGATTATTACTAAAAAATTGATACCATTGAAGAACAAAGTATAAATGGAACATTTGTTTATATCAGAAAAATTGCTAATTCCCAAAATCTTTCTCCAGCGTTAGGTTAGGTTGAGTAGGCTAGCTCAGCAAGTGACTGAGATCACCCAGATACCATGAGGTCCATTGTGATGCCTAAATGTGAGGGAAGGAGGAAGGAATTGGAGGGGGAGGGGTGGAGGACGATCAAAACTGAAGGGCATCCATAATCACTAAGTCTCTCGTATTGCAAAAACCATTTTGAGGATTCGACGAAAGCACCCAGATCCGCTATGGGCACATAGGCTAGGCTACCCAGATGCTCAAAGAATGAATTACCCAGAAACTGGATTCGTCTTCTTATAAGTGCCGGGCATACTTTTCGGACATACTTCCCGGATTTTATTAACGTGGCATGTTCCTTTGTAGGATTAAAGCCGCGGCATTCAAATATGCAACTTGGGTGAACATATAACACAATGAGTCTGGATTAAGGCGTCAACTAACGCCCCTCAGAGCAATCAGCCGAGACTGATATTTCTTTGGTATCAATTTGAAAGCATGTTGTCGGGCAAGCAGTTCCCTCTTGGTGAGGGGCGAGATGTATCTATCATCTCTTCTGCTTTATGGCTAGCAGCACCCGGTTGAGATCAGAGCACCATGCCTTGCCAAGCTGACTCTACCCGTGATTTGGGTTTCAACCACAGCCACCACGCTACTCCAAGGGGGCCGACCTCAATGAGAACGCTTGGACGTATACTCATCCCATGGTAGCGAAATTAAGGACTCGGTTTGCCCTCCCCATTTGGTCCCGACAGACCTGGACTGAAAAATTTCACCAGTTTTTGGCATCGAATGCCTGGGAGCTGGTGTCCCATAAAAGACCAACCGTGTATCAATCATTTGCCTGTCCAATCTCCAGACGAATGTGCTATCTAAAGCATCACTCCATGCCTTCATGCACCCACTTTCGCCATGTCACTTCAGATACTTCTTGTAAATGACATCCGCGTCTCATCTGCCATGTGGCACAATATGGCAGAGATTTTCGTTGTCAAAAACTTAAAGCATCACTCCGTGCACTCATTTCCTGACGATCCCCATTTAGTCGCATCTTACGACAAGCAGGGGAACACTGAGGAGGATATTCCAAACCCGCCACCTCACGGCTTTCTTCAGACACCTTTTGTAAATGAGATCCGAGTAACCATCTGCCATGTGGAAAAGTGGCAGAGATTTTCGCTGTCATTGTGTAACTTAAAGCATCACTCCGTGCACCCATTTCCTGACGATCCCCATTTAGTCGCCTCTTACGAAAAGCAGGGGAACACTGAGGTGAATATTCTAATACCGCCACCCCACGGGAAGAAGCGCCGTGAAGTCGTATTGCAGATGTTGGATGCATTCTGTCTCTTCCTCGTCTCCGCTGCTGCGACAGAAGTCGCGATGGGGAACGTACCTCTCAGCCATATGGCCCATATGAAGCACAACTCCTACCACCATTCTGGTTCTGTTTTTATAGAAGCTGAGGAGTTCAGATGATCCCTTGACCAGAATGCTCGATGCAACAACTGGACACCGTGTCCCATTCTCTTTCCTATAGAGCTCTGGCAGTCTCCCTGATCTTCGATACGACGACCTGTTATGGTCTTTTTATGTCCGTAACCGCAAGGCAAGCTGCCAGTGCTGAGCCTTTTCGTAACCAGGGACGTCTGAGTGTCCCGATACCCAGCAGCGGGTGATTGAGTGGTGATGGATACGGCTGCACAGTTCATATTCAGTCATTAAAAAGGGATATCCCGCCCAAAACTTAATCCCATATTTAATTCCAACCTGTCGATATTCTAAGAGATCCCAAGATTTAGTTCAGCTTAGCCAAGTATCTCTCTGGGATTTTTTTTCAATCTGGATATTTAGCATAACTACATATAACTAATAATATAATTCCACAAATGTATTTTAATTAAGAATTTAAAATATATATTTTTTTTCTTTAATGTTTTTAAACCATTGTGAAAGATTATTCAAATTTGAATTTGCAGCACAATTTTAAATTCCTTCGAAAAACCTTCACCTGCTAATAGTTACTAGATCATTCTTAAATTCTCAGTCTCAGCAGCAACTAAGTCATCAACAAAGTACCACAGCAACTGCTGAGCTCAGCAGTAAATAGTAACCAAGGGTTGCCTCGAGCAAGGGTAAGACCAGGAAGCGACTCCCAACCACGTTTTGGCCCCTTTTGGTATGCCATGCTTAGTAAGCATTGGCCAGCAATTTAGCGAAAGTTGCTACTTGCAAATTCTGTTTATTTTGTATATGTATCTACAAGTATGTATTAAGATGGATGTGTATCTTCGTTTTTTTTCGGGATAGCCACTTAAATATGCGCTTGGGTCTTTGAAGCGTTTGTGCCATTTTCAACATTGTCAGCACGACATTTTGCTTATCATGCGAAGACACACTGGAGCACGCCAGGAGACTCCAACATGTATGGACGACAGACCGACAGACAAATGGATGGGCTTAAATGAATTGTCTGAGTTTTAGACAAGCTTATACACACATAGATACTCACACACACACACACAGATACACGTCTAGCTCAATGACAGCTGTCAAAATTGCTTAGTGCAACTCGTTTGGCATGCCAAAAATTTTTATCTACCTGCATCTATTTGTGTAGATATGTGTGTATGTGTGCGTGAGTGGGGGCCATTGTGTATGTTTGTGTGGGTGTGTGTAGGTATTTGTGAATACAGCTGTCAGCCTTTTGCGTGCGGTAAACTGAGTGTATGAGTGTGTGAGTGAATTAAGGTAGCTGCGTACCAGTGACGTAGACATGGGATCTTCGGGCATTGAGTCCCCAATGTGTTGGTAAGAAAATAATGCAAGCGGAAAAAAACACTTGTGCGCATTTTTGAGAGGACTTAAAGATTTAAACAAGCTTAAGAGAAATATAAATATATTTCTGTACCCTGCAGCTGTACATTAGACTGCTAACATTACCGACTAAATTTGATGTCCCTATTTTGAGCGCAATTAGTATTTGAATTTATAGGTTATCTTACAAAGAATTTATTTTTTTATCTGAAGATGAATATTAATTCCAAGAACTTTGCTTAGCACAGACCCATAAAAAAGGATTCTGGTCTGTGAACTTAAGTAAGTCCGTATGAGTCCGGTTCGGGCCTAGTTTTTACCCCAAGATCGACTGTCCCGCAACTTTTTTATGCACCATGTTTATAGGGCTTTTTTTATTTGCTAAAGAAAAACTCTATTAATTCAAGACACCACCGTTCGGATTCGGCCATAATCTGTAGGTTTTTGTTCTCTTCGAAAAGTTATTAATAGAGATCCTCATTCCGCTTTCAGGTTCGACTGACAAAATAGTCAGTCAGGGGATTATATATACCTTAGGGTTTCTAAATACTATATCAACAAGAAAAATAATTCATTTTATGGGACTTATAGAGGTAATGTTCAGGATGCTGGGGTTTTAAAACTTCGACATAAGCGACCCTAAAACTATATAGAAGACGAGTCAAAAAAATAAACTGACACGTCAGGCAGTCCAGATAACTTTCGATATACAACATCTCGTTTTGTGTGGTCTTCTGAGATCAGATTTAAAATTGTGCTAATGCCAATTGCATATTCGGATTAAGCGCGCCGAAGTACATTTACTAAACATATACCTTGACCCCAGATAACGATAATTTTTTTTTCATTGTCTATCTAATTTAATGAAATTAATTTTAAAAAAATCATCTTGTCAGTGCGCCTTTAGACCTCACTAGTTTACTTTTAGCCAGATATGAAGACTATTCAACATTCAGGATAACAAAAGCTAATGGTCGACTAAAGAATACTATTTTGAGACCTTGAGGAATGCTGCATCTGCTAAAAGAGTGAAAAGAACATCTCTCTGGAACATTACATATCGCTCTGTGGTTTCCTCATCAACTTTTTAATAGGAAGTCTATTGAGCCATCTTAGTGCACTTATGAGTTACCAAGTCCAATTGTGGATTCTATGGATATCGTTGGCCGTACCAAGATATTTGCTACGGAGCAATTGTGGCTATTGTAATAGAATCTGCTAGTTCCGGTCTGGTGGTGACTCGAGTGATGCATGACGTATAAATATGATGCCTTCTAATAGTGGCACTCGGTGATCGTACGATAAGGTTGCGTTTAAAATCTATACATTTTTTGCTGTCAAGAGCATCGCATTATCTGGGAACGATCATACCGCATAACTATATAAGCATGAAGATCAAGCGAAACATTAATTCTTCCAATAGTTTCCGCTTCTGTAGTAAAAATGCAATTTGGAACAAGAGAACAGGTCCACCGGTTGAAATGAATACAGTCATATTCGTTTTACGGCTGAGCCAAGAGTTATGTCCCAGACTAAGTCAAAAATTGCCAGAATTTTAATCATGAAATGACTCCCAAAATTCTTTGGCCCTTTAAGCTTTGGTGGCGACTACCGCATTCGATGGAAAGACGATCTGTATGAGCTCAACAGCTCCACTGGCTCGTTCATGAAGAAGCTCCATGATGCTAAGGTTTTCAGTGCGGATATTGTCGGACCATTGAATCCACTCTGTGTGGAGGTGGCATTCCGCATGGAAGTAGGTCCCACAAATATTGAAATGGATTAGGTCTGGTGCTTGTAGCGGCATATAAAGTTGTTTGTACTTATCTTACTTAAAAGCCGGATTGCCGACTGTTAGAGGTACAATGGTTTGGGTATTACTCAAACAGAAACAGGCCGTTAGGTTATCTAAAAAATTTAAGGCTACTTCCAATTATTTGTAAATGGGATTAGATTGCTTGAGCATCACCTTATCTATGTGTTGTCCGTATAAGCATCTAGAAATCTAAAATTATACGAGCTATGTTTAATCTATATTCTAGAGATACCTACATATATCCGCTTCACTTAAGATGCTAGTTCAAGGATATTAAAAGAAGACTATAAAGAAAGATAATCGGTTTTGAGAAACTTAAGAAGCATAAAATAAAGTTTCTTAAGCTGAAATTAAAAATAATCTCAAAAAAATTTGTAATAAAGTTATAAAGGGATCTTCCAAAATAAAGATTGCTATTTGTATAAGAACTAAAACTCTTTGAAAAGGCTTAATCTGTCTTTAATAGAATAGGTAGATTTGTCAAAAAAACAGAATTCTAGAGAAAGGCTTTAACAGATACTAGGTGCATTTTACATTACAGATAATTGAAGTTTTTGTATCCACTTCATCATCTGCATAGTCCTTCGGAAGAGCTTTCCATTAAATAATTTTTTTA
Source organism: Chymomyza amoena (assembly GCA_037043745.1). Lineage (NCBI taxonomy): Eukaryota > Metazoa > Arthropoda > Insecta > Diptera > Drosophilidae > Chymomyza > Chymomyza amoena. Next base: position 63,768 of record JBAMAX010002320.1, on the reverse strand, counting down.
AAACAAAAAAATCAACACAAATTTCACTTTCTTCAATAATTCTTTCACAGGCATTTCAGTATAGTATTTACTTTTCGGGCTGAAAACGATTGCTTCGAGTTGAAATAACTAACTCCCCTCTAACGCATTGATCTATCTACGTCACTGGGTATATGCCAAGTGTGTAGTTGTTTTAGATACATCACCCCACACAAACACACACACACATAGGCATTTGAAATGCGTAAATTGTCTCAAATTTCACTCGACACATTTCCACTCATATCCAATTTGAATTGTGCGGCATTGGAAATTTATGAAATGTTGTTTGAAAATACATTTTGAAGTTTTAACTCGAGGGAGATTCTTTGATTGTCGAACGATCTTGAGTAATTCAAGATGTATACAAGAAGTTCATATATCAAGCAGATATAAATCGTTAATCTTAAAAATGCGTATGCTACATGTGACTTGATTTTATTTTTTTTGAGTTTTCGGCAAAGATTTTTCTTTTCTTCCATTTTATTGCAACAATCTCTGTCACACAGACTGGACCTGAGATTTGTAAGGCTATGAAATGAAAATGCAAATGCAATTCATCTGCATTACAAAGCCAAATCAAATGCTTCGATAACAAAGATGTGTCTCTGACAGAAGAAGCACATTTTGCAATTACTTAAAAATATGCAAAATATTTTAAAATTGCATTCCGCAAACAAAACAGAGTCAGCTCACTCAACTATACACTATACATATACACAAAGACCCTCACATAGATACACACCCACACACATCCACACACATGTTTCAAGTCAAGACACGCATTTGCATGCATAGTCTTGAGCATGTCCTGCTTACGTGCCAATGGTCCAAGTCCAAGTCGGGCAAGGAGCATGCTGGATGGATGTCAAGCTCTGTCAGCCAACAAATGTCAATTCAATGTCCGCCTTGAGCTGGACACAAGGATATACAGATATACTCACACTCTGTGCTCTGGCAACCACAACTTTTATGTTCTGCAACAGGACACATGGAAGGCAACATGGCCCTAGTTACTTCCGTTTCCGTTGCACATTGTTGTAAAGTGATTTAAAGTAGATGAGCATACAAATAACACTTTTTAAAGAAATTGAGAAAACTGAGTTTGGAAAAATACTCTGCAAAGAACTCGCTGCATTGTACAACACTGCCGAAGGTGGGAGTGCATGCTACAACTTGAACAAATTGTCTGTTGAGAAAATTTTCATAATTTATTTTTAATAAACAACTAGTATGCCCGGAAGACTTTTTCCTGCCCAAACTTTTTGAATACTCTTAAAGTGAATAAACATCGTAGGATACTGGAGAATCCTTATCTTATCTGGAAAAATATACGATTTTTAGATTAGTTTGCAGCTCGATTCAAACTTGCACCATTATAAGTCGAATGTCGCGCTTCACGGGTCTGTCTTAACCAAATTCTTTCATGTTCATTGCGATCTTCACGTTCCTGGGCAGTATGATTAGATTGATAATTAATTTGATTCGTTGCATTTCTTCCAAAAATCCTCCGTATTGACAACCTTTAACATCCGCAAAAATCAGATTTGACCTACCCAATAGGCATACAAAATTTCATGAGAATCGGTCCAGCCGTTTCGGAGGAGTTTGGTAAATATTTAAAAAAAAAATGTTAGGGGTGGCATCCCTGTGTATAAAAAATAGATGTTGGCCGATCATATCTATCCAATAGGCACAGAAAATTTCAAGAGAATCGATCCAGTCGTTTCGGAGGAGTTTGATAAAAATTTAAAAAAATTTAAGGTGTGGCAACCCTTATCACTTAGGGGTATGAAAAATAGATGTTGGCCGATTCTCAGACCTACCCAATAGGCACTCAAAATTTCATAAGAATCGGTACAGACGTTTCAGAGGATTTTGGTAAAAATTAAAAAAAAAATGTTAGGGGTGGCGACCCTCGGTATAAAAAATAGACGTCCAGCCGTTTTGGAAGAGTATGGTAACTAACACTGTGACACGAGAATTTTATATATAAGATAGGGCTTTATAGCCTCCACCCAAGGGTTTAGCTAGTTAAGGCACTGGAAACTGTTGTCCGCTATAGGCACGTAGGCAAGACTACCCAGATCCTCAAAGAATGGTGTACCCTAAAACTGGGTTCGTCTTATAAGAAGCGCGGACAATCGCATAGCAGGTGTTGGATGCTGTCTGTCTCTTCCTCATTTCCGTAGCTGCGGCAGAAATCGTGATAAGGAATGTGAAGCCAAGGATCCTGTTTTTATGGAAACGCAGAAGTACAGAGGTTCGAATTTGATTATACCTGGACAAGACTGCTCGGAAGATGCTACAACGGGACACCATATCCCATTCTCTTTCCTCCACAGCTATGCCCGTCTTCTTGATTTGCGACTTACTCTCATTACTTCTACAGAATTTCGAAAAATAATTTTATCTTATTATACCCTGTACTAAAAAGTACAAAGGGTATACTACATTAGTGCAATATATGTAACAGACAGAAGGAGGCGTGGCAGACCGCAAGTCCTTTATACCCAAATGCTTATCATAATCTCGGGTAAATATTGAGCCATGTCCATTTGTCAGTCCGTCCGAATGAACGCCTAGATCTTGGAGACTAGAAGAGCTAGAGACCAGCTGGTGCGCATATTTCCTAAGAAGATGAAGTTTGTTGAATCATGTCAATAACTTTTCCCCCGCAGTAGATTTTTGGCGGTTTTTGGCAACACCTATTAATATTTTCATCTGAAATTGAATCTTACCCCATATACTTTAAATAGCTTTTTTCTAACTTACGAGTTTCATCAAAATTAGTAAAAATGTTCGGAACTTATAGGCATAAATATCGAAACTCACAAAAAAAATAATTCCAATTGGAAAGTTTTTAGTAGGATATGCAGAAAAAAATTGTTCGAGAGAAAAGATACAGGGTATTCCACTGTCGGGCACCGCCAAAACTGTACCAGATTTTCAAAATACTAAAGTCGTTGTGGGAGTTTAATTGAAAAAACAATTAACCCTATCCTATCTCTGCGACCTATGAGTTGGGGTTCACGCAGATGGACGGACAGACAGTCCCAATTTGGTCTACTAAACTTATTGTCTTCCTTTCCTCCACCTCTCTTCCGCCACAAGACTACAAAACTGTGCACCCTCTAGCCGAATAAATTAAGCCACCAAAAAACTATTTACTTTTCACTTTCCTCCAGGCTGCAAATCTTGTTCCATCTTCAACTACTCCGCACCATCTGCCACGCGATTTTCTATGCAAATCGACAAATATTTAAATAATCCATAGAATGCATTTGGCCAAGCTGCACTTGAAAAATGCAAATGAAATGCCGGCGGTCTTTAAAGAACCATTGCCCCTGTGCACAGTCTCTACGTAGCTGTATCTTAAAGATACGGCGCATATCTTTACCAGCTTTTTGGCCGCAAAACATATTACGCTGCAAATAGACAACATTTATACACATATTGAGGCGACGGCGTCAGTAAGAAAAATTGGCATAAAATATTTCAAGCAAGCATTTTCATTTTTCGCACGTGCGAAACGTGTGAACACTGTAGCTTGGCCGTGTGACGTCAGAGTGGTGGTGGTGTGAAGGTGTGGCGCTGTGTCGGCGCATTTATCTTAATTTGGATGCCGCCAGTGCAAAGTCAAGCTCTGGTATCTGCCTGGGAGCAGGTAGGAGAAAAGCTGCTAATGGTGCCGCCTTCAGTCACTGCCTTGCACACATCATGGTCGCAATATAAATGAATCCTTCACGTGTCCTTGGCACGCCACAGACGCATCGTGGGCTATGTTACAGGAGGCGTTGGGTGTTGCTTCTTCTCCTTTTTTTTTCGGCAGTGCCAACAACCAGCAGCAACCAACAGTCAGAAGCCGCCGGAGCACTGTAACTGAAGTGTGCTTGCCTGGAATTTGTCTCTCATGTGTGTTTACACCAACAACAACAGAAACTCTTGTATTTGAAAATTCGGTCGTGACCGACTTTGATATACTCATTAGTCAAGGCGGGCGGATGAACTATCGACTTTTTTTTTCGGAAATAAATAAAATTCTGAATTTATTGCAAGGGGAAGGAGGAGGACCTGCTCAGAATTTCTTGGAACTTTAGCAGATATTGGATGCATTAATGTGGGAAGTGTAATCTATCTGCTAGTTCGAAAGAAAATCGTGGACATCTTAACAGCAGCGACATCATCCAGAGAGCCCAGTCAAAGATCCAGGGATCAATCGTTGGGGCACCGTGGTAAGTCAGGAAAGAAACAAATTAAAAAAGATCTAAATATACCACCTGTCTAAGATGAAATCGTCTCAAATGCGACAAAGTAGTACAACAAACTGTCTTCTCACCTAAGCCCCCATGCTAAAGGTCTAATAGGGCAGATCTCGTATGGATCGTCCACCCCAATAACAATTATTAGGGGCATCATCACTTTTGGTTAAGATAATCTAGCTTGTTAAAATTTGTAAGCATATTCTTGGTTCTCACAAAGAGAACCAAAATCGTTGGCTTGAAACTTAAGTTTCTGATTGTATGTAAAACAAGGGGTGCCTTAAAGATACTCAAAGAATTCTAAGTATATTACAATGTTAATTAAGATCTAGGTAAGACTAGTTGGAGTTCCCACTGAGTTGGACGCTTTGGGAAAAATGTAACCATAGACGAGTTCGAAATTATCGACCAATTTAAATATCTTGGTTCTAACATCAACTCCACGAATGACTGTTTAAGCATTATTGCCCAAGAAATAATTCAGCAAGCTCAACATTTTTCTAGCTCTCAAAGTTTCTAATGTCACGCCTTCTAAACAGAACCCTATAGCTCCGTATGTAAATCCATAATCCGACCAATACTTACGTACGGATGTGAAACGTGGACTCTGAGGAAATCAGATATAGGCCTCCTGGAGAGAAGAGAGCGAAAATTTTTAGCACGAGTTCTTGGGGTAGATCCTAAGAACTACTGGAGTTGCACAATAGAAGGCCTACGGGAGATAATTCGATTCAAGTCTGGATGCCAATACCAAGCCACAAAGAGGCCGGAATATGTTGCGAGAACTCAAAACCCAATTTTGAAAAAAAACTGCTTAATCAACCAAATGGAAGAAGAGTATTTGGGCGACCCCGATCCGTTGGATAAATGGAGTGATAAGTGATTTGGAATTATTTAAGGTCTGTGAGGAAGCTGCAAAGAATAGAGATTATTGAATAAACATTGCTGGAAAGGCCAAAGCTGAACTATAGCTACAGCGCCAAGGATGATGATAGGTATAACCATCTTTTCAATATAATATATTTATCTGCTTTCTATATTCGTAATCTTGTTTAAAAATAATAAGATATGGGAAAAATGGGTGGAATACTGCGTCAAATTAGGTAAAGATTTCTTTATAAACAATCGAATCTCTCCACAGCTTTTCTTTTTTATCGAGGTGGCTTGATTATAATGAGATAAGAAGGCATCTAAACTGAAAATCATACCTAGATAAATTTCTCTTCACGTCCTGACCACATTTGAGGTATATTTGGGAGCCTCCTATGTCTTCATCTCCTCCTTCTCCCGTATGATAATAATATCGTAATTCGTAATACGAAAGTCATGACTAAATAAATTTCCCTTCGTATTCTGACCATATTAGAGGTAAAATTGCTAGCCTCTGATGTCTGCATCTTCTTCTTTTTTATCTTTTCATCTTTTTTCTATCCCTTATGATAATAAGTCATCTAATACGAGAGTCATGTCTAGAACAATTTATCTTCGCGTCCTGACCATATTGGAGCTAACCGTTGTCTTCAGCATTTTCTCTTTCTCCCGTGTGATAATAAGACATCTAACATCAATTTCTCTTCCCGTTCTGACCATAGAGAAGGTAAGAATCGTAGCCTCCGGTCTTTATCTTCTTCTCCATCGTGTGATAATAAGACATCTAATACGAAAGCTTTGACTAGATCAATTTCTCTTCGTATCCTGATCATATTTTAGGTAAAATGGCTTTCCTCCGATGTCTGCAGCTTCTTCTTTTTCTCCCGTGTGATAATAAGACATCTAATACGAAAGTCATGTCTAGATCCATTTGTCTTTGCGTCTTGACCATAGTGGAGTTAATTTTGGGATCTTCCGATGCCTGCATCTTCCTCCCTTTTGATTTAGGGTACTTCAAAGTTGCAAAGTCCAACTTTATAAAACATTGATTGACAGAAGCTTCCTTTATATCTCCTTCACCATGTTACAAAAATGTTCACTAAATTAATATACTCTTATCCCCACAAGTTAGTGTATCAAAAAAGCTTAAGCTTAGGGTAACACACGAACTCAGGCTTTTGGAGGGAATCGATGGGGTAAGTTCATTGCCTGTTTAGCCGCAGGCAAGAACGGTCCTGCTCCCAGTCCCAAATGAGCTGCAGTGTGCACACACAAATACACTGTACCATACACACACTCTCACACATTCACACACACTCCCCTACACACACTCGCTCCCCCTTCGTCCATATGTGTGAAAATGTTAACTTGGTATATCGCATCATGATTGGCATTGCAATGTGTTGTGGACTGTCGAGTCTCCTCCGTGTTAGACACGACACGTGTCAGCGTCTACATTTGGCTTCCACGTCGGAAAACCCGATCCTTACCATGCGCACGCCTTTGGGCTGCTTGATTTGGCCGATACGGTTTTTTAGGTTATGGTTGCTTTTTACACTTTTATTGATTGCATTGATTTTGGCGCTTGGTTTGTTTTTGCCACAAAATCGCAGAAATATTTCGTGGCATCCATCTCTGGACGACCCACATTGTCGGCACATCGGAAGCCTTGGTAATGCGGTTTGGCATGTGTGCTTTCTGGGCTAGTTTCTGCCCAGTTATTTGTATAGTGTGCTAGTTTTCTTCTTTTTTTGGTAAATTTTTACTTTTAAGGCTTTTGATTAATGAAGCTTTGATAGACAAGGCTGCCATAAAATATTAATTTAATGCCTGCAGCGCATTTTGTATAGTGTTCTTGGCAGGAGCTGGGCCGGGTCAAGTCTAGACTATTGACAGCTTAACAAATTGAAAGTGCAAAATGGCGTCGCAAGTATGTGTATATGAAAAGAGATACTGTGAAAATGTGGTCAAAATTGACAGATCATTAAATATATTCTCATAATATTTGGGAATTTTGCCAGCTCATGGGGTATAGTTTGAAAGTAATTAGTTAGATGAATAGTTATGGGCTTGGTCGATGCAAGGACGTAGCCAAGTTCTGAGGGAGGGAGGGTTACACAAACGCTTGGGTATTTAATGTATATACGTATAGTATACGTTATTTGAAAATTTATGATGAAGGAGCGCCTTGCTCAACAATGTCCTTGCCACAACACGTGCCAACTATGCTTATATTTAAAGAAGATATATTATATGGTTGTAATGTATCAAATTATATGTAAGCATCGAACTGGTTGTGTTCATTCTAGTTCTTAAGTGGTACTTTTAGCACTAGATCATAAAAATTAATCGGTTACTCACTCATCAAAACCACTCCGCGCGAAAGAAAAAAATATAAATAATTATATGTAATACTTAAAGGGCGCTTGTAAAAAGTTTAGATTTTTTTATTCCCTAGCAACGCAAAAAGCTTTAAAAGAAACCAAAATTTTATATAATAAAAAAATCTAAATTCTTTGGGCAAAGAATTTGGTTCTTTGGTACGCAACCTTGTTGACCACCTCTGCTGATAATTTTTTTTTGTACTCTTTTGTCATTAGATGGCGCCAGCAGTAACATAACCTATTCCCTTTTAGTGCTAAAAACTAAAAGTGAATATGTAGCAAGTTATTTTCATACCAAAAATGTGACGGTTAGGAAGTAGATGCACAAACTTTAAAAAAGAGCAAAAAATAACTATAATAAGGGTAGGAGAGGGTCACCTTAATATTTGGGACTCATCGAATTTTTTTCCAAGTAGTCCAAAATAGAGTAAGTTGTAGTTTTTCTTTCAAGTCTTTTTTCGAGGCAGAGTACTGGCCTTCAAGCAAAATTTATAAAGGTTGATCCAAAAAGAGCTTCCTGACTTTTCTTTCATTAAAGAGGAGTAGACTCTTTTTTTAAGTTCTTAGTTGTTTAAAGATAAGTTGCTTAGAATATTGCCTACAACTAATTCATTGGACAAATTTTGGAACACTCTTTCAAGCCTATCTTCCGGTATACCGTATCTAGCATGGGACAGAAATAAACGATAGATAGAGTAAAAATAAACCCAGATTTTGTAATCCATGTAAAATTTGGGATACTTGGAATTTTACGAAACGAAAACTTCGGTCTTATAAGCTGTTTGTAGGTCCTATAACTTTGAGGAATAAAGCATTTTTTTATAAATGGTTGTCATAACACAGATATAAAGACCCTTATATAAATTTCTTAAATCTTTTCTGCAGTCAGATTTTATTTCGATCTATAAGGTTTCGACAAAATCCTATGTTCTTATAAGCCGTAACCCCAAAATGGTGGTATGATGGGCTTCTTCTTCAAGTCCTTCAACCCCGGTTGGGGCATAGGGCGGCAACAAAATTTCTCCATCTTTCCCGATCTGCGGCCAGATACTTCAGCTGTGGCCACGTTTTGCGCTATGTTGCTCCTTCGGCCAATACTGTTGATTTCCAAGTAGCCAACTCGCCGTGTACCTTGAGGTTTTCATTCGAAGGACTGCTTCACGATGCTGTCGTTTGGTCTCCTCAACGTGTGGCCAATCCAGCGTCACATGATGGGCTTAACAGAGAATATATATAAGAATATGAAGGGTTCTTTTTTAATAGGGTCCGGATTTTCGAAAGGGATATGTCTAAAACCAATTGCCACTTTTGACAAATGTCATTTTATTCATTAAGTCCCCACAATTCATCATAGAACGATTTACTGCACTCGAGATATAATCAAATCAGGGGTCTTTTGTAAAAGCTTATAGAGCTCCATTAGAACGTGCTATTCATCGTGTTTTTGAACATATTCGAAGTGTGACCATATTCGAAAATACACTTTTAGAATGCGCTCACTAGCTCGTAGTGATCAATACCTCAGTAATCCTCGACTCCCAGTGGAGCGTAGGGCCTCTTGGATTCATTCATCGTGATGTCTTCCCGTAGATTTGACACCTCCAAAATCCTTGTGCCAGCTGCTGAAGCAGGAGGATTTCTCGGAGCTTGAACATCGAATGGTGCTTAAGTTGATGGCTGATGAGGCCAAGGACGGTACTCATAACAAGTTTGAAGAGCCAGCCGTTCGATCCGAGAACGACGCTCGCTTGCAGTATATTCCGCATAGATTGCCGTTGATTGTCGATGCAATTCATCCTCATTTCAATGCGTTCTCTTTTTAACCCTTAGGCCAAGTATTTTGGAGTGGCCTTAAAAAAATAAGAGCTCCCTCTCTTGTTAGCCCTTACCAAGACTTCCACACGGGTTGGTTATCGTATCTTCTTCAAGGTTGCTCATGTGCACCACGTGGCGGTAAGAGTAGGAATTGAGTGCTGAGTCTGCCGATAACTGGATATCATCGGAGATATTAGCACCCCTGGAGCACCCGTGGTAGTCCCAAAACAGAGATAACTTTCAAATATGAAATGATAAGAATGTATCTTTCTAATAGAACCATACTTGATATCATTATATGCATTTTTCGTGCTTAAAAAACTGTCTTTATATGAAGAAAGAACAGCAAGGGTCAGTGCAATACAAAGCCGAGAACTTTTTTCTGATACGATTTAAAGTCATGTGGTAATAGCTTAGATTATTTTGTAATTGTTAAACCATTTCGTGGAGTTGGTTTTAAATCCATATTCCCATGGATAGCATTTTCTGACCAATTGGTGCGTTTTCTTATAGAAGAAGGATAGTCAATAAAATCATTGTGAATACATAGGATCTATGTGCAGGGCTCAAGCATGGTAATATTTTAGTTAGAGTATATAGGTGGTAATAAATCCATTTCCGAGTATGCCGCTGATATCCCTTATCCCTGTGAAATATAGGTGGCTATTTCCATTTCAAATCGGTTAAAAAAAAAATACATGTCTAATGAAATGGATCAAGGAACAACTTATTTCAGTTTCATTGAAATCTAAAATCCTATCCTGTGCCGACCGGTCGATTCGAAATGGAAATAGCCAGGTGTAATATGGAATGAGGTTAACACAGTCACAGTAGAGAGCGAAAAGAGCAAGATAAAGGTTCATAGAGAGAAAAAAATATATATAATTAAAATATAATTTTGATAACAACCTACGAACATTTCTTAGAAATCAAGTCAAGTAGCGAGAAGAGAAATTTTAAGTACTTAAGTTACTTGATTAAGATTAAGTGTCGCAACCGTGTAGGGATTAGCATCCTTCAGGTTAAAAGCGATTGGGTTATTGTGCTGAGTATTATAAAGCAGCTTAAATGATTTTTATTTATTTTGGTTTTGGGTGCCCAGACGGCTGTTGAGAATCTATTGAAATTTTATAAGTATGACCACCAAGACGCTGATTTCCATGACGTCAACTCGGGCTCTCATCGTGCCAACTCAACCAAATAAAGGTCAGGAATTTCCGGGCCATGCAGTAGCATACGGCACCTTCTTCGAGTCAATAAACTGCCGTGAAGCACACAAGAAAATTCATTTTTTTTCACATGAAGTGGCACAGATGCCACAAATCATGGAAGCAAACAATAAAGCAGTAATGCATTCAGTACCACGGCTGCGCCCAGGATCTTTCAAAATTCTCTACGCATAACATAGAGTCATCTTAAAACAGTGCTTCAAAAAATTCCTCTTTCATCTTTATGAATCCAGTTTTAAATTAAGATCTTAAAAATTTCCGACTTAACATTCTTCTCGCTTAAAAAAAAAAACTTCAAAGCTTTAACCGAGCTCTTATCATCTTCTCGCGTGCATAGATTTCATTCCCCAAACATGTCTCTCATAATCTAACAGTCAATAATAGTAAGAAGCATAAGTCTGCTATTACCTAATCTCTTTAGAGTGTAGTAGAGAACTGCAGCTAAAGCTACCGCAAAGTACCTAACCATTAGAGTGTACAAATTTGCACTTGTCTCAACAGCGCGCCGCCCATCAAATCACTTCCATTATTATGACCAGCTATCAGACTATCATCTATGAGCAGCGCAGCGGCAGAAGTGACTGCAGTGGCTGCGGCATTTAATATGCAAGTGCAGTCAACAAGATGACAAGACCCAGTGGCAACAATCTGCATAATTCACTGCTGCAAGCAGCAGCAAATCATAATCATCATCTTCAAAAGCAGCGCAATCCACATCATCATCTTCAGCGTCTTTAGCATTGTCTTTATCATTTGTATCATCTGCAGCAGCATCTTCGTCATCTGCAACGCTTTATTCGTCATCTTCAACATAATCTCCCTAAACTTCATCATCTTTGTCAAATTCATCATCATCTTGGCCGAATTCATCATCATCTTCACTATTTACATCATCCACATCATCATCTTCATTGTCAGCTTACGTAATTATGATAAATGTGCCAAACCAAAGACCGCATAATGTTAGCTGCGAGCAGCTTTAGTTCGGGTTAGCATTTATGAGCTCATTTCATTTGCTGCGCACGAATTTAGAGCTGTATTTGAGCGTTTTCACCTGCCCATGTTTTTGACCTGTGCAAATACTCACGCATACATATGCAAGCTAACACACACACATACCCATTGGCACATTTTCAGTAGTTTCCACTCTGCCGCAAATAACTTTAACGCAATTATTATCGCCATTTTGGCTATGCTTTTGGCATGCTCAAATAGTTTTGCACGTACTCAAAAGTGCAAGAATAATAGAGCTCGAAAATCGCAAAACGTTAGCGTGGAATTAAATATGGCGGCTTGGTTTTTTTTCATCTTTCATTTGCGGAACTTGTGCTGGGACTTTAAATTCTGACATCTGCTGTTTGTAGCTTTTAAACACATTTATAAGCTACTCAACTAAGACTTTAGTAGTTTGTACTATTGTTGGCCATTTTTAAAACGATATCATCTTAAGTTCTTAGCTGCTGTGGCTTTTATATGGCTTATTGCAAAAACCGCAACTCTTTGTGTGTTTATTAGGGATTAAGTGTCTTGTGGCTTTACGTATTGACTATAAATTTTACAATGCAACATTGTGTTTGTATTTAGTCATCATCTCTTAATTTATGTTAAACAATCTGATTTAATTGCCATTTAGTGCAGATTACTTATTTACTCAGATTGCTTGGTTATGCGGTTAGTTTAACAAGCTGTAGAAAGCATTAAGAGATTTTATAAGTGCGAAAACAAACAACAAATGGTGGGGTACTTAGAAAATTCTCCTAGGAGAATTCTTTATATTCAAAAGAATTAATAGAAAATAATTTCTAGTTGATGGGGAATCTTTAAATGCTATACTATGCATGTCATTAGTTGTTATATGATTATTCTTAAAAATATATACAGAAAGTTGATTAATTTCATCATCTGGTGCCTCATCTTTGGTGGAAGACTTCTCTTTATTCTTCTTAGTTGATGGGGAATCTTAAAAAGCTATACTATGCATATCTTAATGTGTTATATAATTATTCTTAAAAATATGTACAGAAAGTTAATTTATTTCATCATCTGGTGCATCATCTTTGGTGGAAGAATTCCTTTTAGTTGATGGAGAATCTTTAAAAGCTCATACTATGCATATCATAATGTGTTATATAATTATTCTTAAAAATATCTACAGAAATTTTAATTATTTCATTATCTGGTGCCTCATCTTTGGTGGAAGGATTCTTTTTAGTCTTCGCTTCTATAACCCACATGAGCAGAAACAAACGAACTTGTATTTTTTAACTTCTTGGCTTTTGCCTATGAAAAGCTCTTCAAACCGATTTGCGTTCCTTACATAATTTAAAAAAATTAAGTGATACAATATTTTTGTAGCCAGATTCTTTTTGCCTTGAATTAACGTATTATCCAGTTTCTTCTTCTTAAAAAAGTATTCTTGGAATTTATCATAAGCTCCAAAAAATCCCAAACATTTTCCATTTAATCGTAATGTTGAAAGAAATCAAATGTTTCCTCTAAAACAAAGTCGAAAAAATTGTATATACCCATTTGAAGCTTATCTACTCCATCTCTAAAGCTTTTTGTAATTGCCTAATTGCAGGAAAAAACAATTCTCGGCTATTCAAAGACTGTAAACAAAGAGCTGCTAAGAAGTGCGGGCAAAAGTTTTGCAATTTAATTATCTGAAATGTACTTTTACCGTTAAAATAAAATAAAAACAAAAAAAAAAACGAAACCATCTTCACGTCAGAGCACTCTCAACACTCAGCATTTAGAGCTCAGTGTGTTGAAGTGCGGATATGCTCATTTTCAATTTGCATCTCCAGCAGCTTCCCAAACTCTGACTCTACCCCGACATCTTTTTATACACTGTACTTTTAGGGATAAGGTGCACTATAGATTTGTTGAGGGCAGGTAAGTGAATGGGTGGATGTCGAAGATCTGAAGATAAGCATTGGGATCCCTCATTAATAAATCATATTATAATAAATCTATATATTAGAGGAGGGCGAAAATTCTCGAAATCTGAAAATATCTCATTTTATGTTATTTTGAAATGTATATCGGCGAAAATAAGTGAACATCTCCAATTTTAATGATTTTCCTATTTTTGGTACAGCTACTACCGATAGCAATCACGTTAAATTTTCGATTATAAATCGAGTTATTGATACCTGAAATTTAAAAAAAATTCTATACATCTAAAAATGCTCAGAAAGCCACGAGTTTCTTGGATATTCGCGGTGTTGTGCATAATGAATAAGTTCAAGGGGGACAAAAGGAAAATAAAGAGTATTATGTGCCTGTTTGCGTGAAAGGGTCCGTCGTATTCGATTCGATTTTGCACGACGATAACGCGCCATCTCATCGACCCACGATTTTGAGCGCATTTAAGGCAAAATACTCGATAAATACCATCGACCAGGCACCGTATAGTCCAGATCTGGCCCGTGTGACTTTTACTCTTTCAAAAACTAAAATTGCCACTCCGGGGAACCCGTTTTAGTTCCATACCGACCATAAAACAGAATGCGGCGAGAGATCTGAACGCCATCCCGTCCAACGCTTATAAAAATTGTTTCGAAGATTGGAAGAAATGTTTCGAGTGTTGCTTCATAAGGAGCATATTTTGAAGGAGATAAAATAAAGATTGAAGAAGATTACTTATTCTGCTTTTTATCTAGAAATTTCGGATTTCTTTTTTTCACAATGTATTTACTTGCATTTTTTTTCTCTTTATATATTCATTAGGGTGAATCTATTTGTATAGCGCCAACAATATGGTTCAAAGGTTTCTTTTTTTTTCGATTTACCAAATGTTCCTAAAATCGACAAAAGTATTTGGGAATTTAGAAAAAGCGAAATATTTATAGATTTTTGCAACATTTTGCCGATTTTTAAATAAAAAAAAACGAAATAAATACTCCAAAACGCAATCTGGCGCCTCTTAAAATTAAAAATAGATTAATTTTTCGATCAAAAACCCATAATACAAATTTAAGTAACGAAAATAGTATTCTTGGTCTAATAATTGGAAAGTCTAAGTCGATTTTTTTATATTTTAATAAAAATCTATTTTGAAAAAGTTGCAACTCAAAATTTATTTTAAATCCATAGTTTCTTTGGCAAAATTTCTTAAAAATTTCAAAAACTCAAGATCGCTGAGAACCTTTATACCGAAAATAATTGATCTACCCTAATATGTATGCATATGGTCTGCCTAAAAAAAGAAACATGATATAAAGATTCCTACCTTCTAATATTCAAGAGATGGTGGGTGGAAAAAAAATAAGGTAATTTCTTTTTTATTTGTCAGGATTTTTTAAAATCGTATTTTCGATATTTAATACCCCTTTTCGAAGGTGCCTTAAATTTCCCTCAGTTGCTTCAAATCAGGAGAATACATTATATGTACAATATTTTTTTATTATGATTTTTATTTGCAAGCTGAAAAGCATTAACCATATTTTTTTTTTGGAAAGTAAATTCGAAAGGGAATTTTTTTTAGTTTGTTCAATTAAGAGAGCACATATTTTTTTTTATTATCATATTTTTCATAAGCAAGCTGACGAGCATATATACAATTTTTTTAACAAAAAAAGTTCGAAAGAGTATCTCATTATTCGTTTGCTTTAAATTTTTTAATTTGCCTGTCTTTGTGTGTGTGTCGACATGTAAATGAAATCAGAAAATTCCATCAACGGTAAATGCAAATGATACTTAAATATTCATTAGCTGCAACGATATATTTGAAATGCACTTGCAGCCACACACAAACACACAAAGATACACACTCATACACCCCACACACACACAGACACCTGGGCCACACTTACACTAGGGACACTCACACATTTACAACTTGACGCTTTGTTCGAAGGAGCGGCTTTTAGGGGTTGCTTTATCACCGCTCCTATATTGACAAGCGACGAAAGCCCGTTTTTACATTGAAATTCAATGGGAATCCTTTTATAAGCCAAATAAGGCACACACAGATACATACACACACACATACCCGCGCACGTGAGCTCAAATGGCATGCACTAACACAAATGCAATTACAATTAGAATCTATCGCTGCAAATGTTGGCAGAGCGCTAATTGCAAATTTATCGACTGCAATAAATGTCAACAGAGTTTCAGAGTTGTATTAAAATGATGCAGTTCCTGGGATTAATGTCCCACAGGTTCGATTTACTTGTCGCTACGAGCTTACAATTCCCCAATGTCAGTGTGACCATATAAACGATTGTGTGTGTGTTCATGCAGGTTAGTGTGACCATGTGACCATGTGCATTTGACAATCGGTTGAATTGAATTGTGGCATTGTTAATGCATGCATTTGAAGTTAATCGATATTGTGGCCTTGTGGATGAATTTTCTAGCCAAGTTAATGGCCTGACAAAATAGCTTTAAAAGCGAAATGTTTGAAATGTTTCTAAAATTTTCTAGCTCTTGGCTCTAGTTGGACAACTGCTCTATCACATTTTGCAAATTTAATTTAAAGTTTAATGAATTAGTTTATTAATTGATTATATATATAACTTTTAGTTTCAGTTGAAGGTTAGGTAAACTTGAACAGAAAGAGAATTTCTGAAACCCCATATTAATTTTGGAAATAAGTGTAGATCGGGAAAAACGTCTTTAATTTATGAAATTATTGGAACAGAGGTAGGCATAATTTATAGGCTCTAAGGAACGTCTAAGCAATGCCTTCTACTTTTATGATGTATCACTTGGAAGGACAATCTATAGGGTTTTCCAACAAGAGGTGTTATTTTGAATCATCCGGTATTTCGGTCACCATCACACCCCCCACACCACCATCTTGCTACGCCCCTGTCTCCCCTTCTATTCAATGTAGTAGTTGACGAGGTTATTAGAGATGTATGCAGGTCTAGGCGTGGGATTACGTGGAGTCTCACCCGTCATTTGGAAGATTACGCGGACGACATTTGTCTCATCTCTCAAAAGCTAAGCGATATCCAAGCCAAAGTGAATGATCTCGAGATCCTGGCCAGCAAAGTTGGACTCTGGATAAACGCATCCAAGATCAAAGCGATGCACCTCAACCACACCAGCCAAGGTAGCATAACCATCTGCGGGAACACTATCGACTTTGTCGATAGTTTCTCATACCTTGGCACCACAATTTCCACCAGTGTTGGGGTGGATGAGGATATAGAAAATCGTCTAAACAAAGCGCGATCAGGGCTTGGACGCTCTCCATATGGAGAAACTAGCAAATAAGCAGAAGAACAAAGCTGAGGATCTTCAATGCAAGCGTCAAGTCCATTTTGTTGTACGGCAGCGAAACGCGGATGGCACCGCAGAGAATGATGTCGAAACTGCAGTCATTCGTCAGCAAGTGGCTAAGGATTATATGCGGGATATTCTGGCCCAATAGAATATCGAACGCGGAACTGTGGCACTACACTAGTGAAGTTCTTATCTGTAACCAGATAAGGACACGCAAGTGGCGTTGGATTGGCCATGCACTGACAAAGGAGGGAAGCAGCATCGTCAGGATGGCCTTAGAATGGAACCCACAAGGAAGCAAACGAGTGGGAAGGCCGAAGGCAACCAGGCGTCATGCAACACTCAACGAATTGCCTCAACGCAACATCAGCTGGGACACAGCAAAGCAAACTACTACGGTGGTCTTAAGGCTTATAAAGTTCAGTTGTTAACCCAAGAACTCAAGCCGGCCGATCATCAACAACGTCGTGTCTGTGCTGATTGGATCCTTGAAATGCATGAAAATGATCCGGAATTCCATCGAAAAATCGTCTTGACTGATGAGGTAGAAATGGACCTCGGTGGCTACGTCAACAAGCAAAATTGTCGCATTTGGGTCTCGGAAAACCCAAGAGTTATTGTTGAAAAGCTTGTCCATCCTCAACGTGTGACTGTTTGGTGCTGTTTAAATTTCTTGATATTCTAAGAAAAATTACCATATACCATTTTCTTTTTCTTATGGGTATCAAGGTTATTTTGTAGGTCTTATTTTTCAGAGCTACAAGGATCCTAATTGTTGACACCCCTAAGGCTTATTTTCTTAGCTATAAAGTAAGCACTAAGATCCTTTAGAACCTCTCTAGAATTACTTTAGCTTTCGCTTGTCCCATTTAGCTTAAAAAAAAATTAAACTAGTTGGCCTCGTTCTATTTGTCATTTAGTTCCCATTTTCTAAGTAGTACTCTAAAACATTTGTAAGTTCATTTTACGTTTGCTTATCATCGACAGAGCACACAAAATTTTCTGTTAATTTATATTTTGGTTTTGTAAAAAATTTATTTGAAATTATAAAAAAATAAAAATAGTAAATTTAATGTAGAAATATTTTGGAAATGAAATTGTAAATCGTAGAGTCCTTTCGATGACTGGCTTGCGTCATGCAAAATTGTTCGTGTATCTGCGGCCAGAAGGATTGCGCACTTTTATCACGGAATGCAAAAGCGTAAAGGGCGTGGTCGTTGTCGTTTATGCGGATGATGGCAAATCTCAATTGACGGCTGTTGCCAAGTCGCTTGACAAGGCATTAGATGACCAAGGAGGAAGCGCTCATCAAGGAGCGTGGCATGACTGAAGAGCTGGGTTAAGGCGTCGTTTTTAGCGGCCTTGATGGAAAATACAAAGCAGTGACAGTTGGCGCTGGTGCTGCCGGTGCTGGCTGCAATGAGCTGAAGGAACTGGACGGGGGCTTTAAAATGAATCGCATAATGGCGCTCACGCTGGATACGTATTGCAAAGATGATCAGAATGTCTGGTTGCGTGGACTCTTCAAGGCCGAATCACAGACCCTGACGCGCCGTTGAAGCGATATCCCAGCGAATCAAATGACGCCCTCAATCTTCGCACAGGCCACTGTGGATGCCTTATGTCCGAAATGTGTCGATCTCTCAAGAGTGCTACCGATTTACCAGTCGTTAAAAAAATGTGCTCCTTTAGAATGCATGAAAAACACCATTGACACGAATACCTGGCATGATTACAAACAATTATTCGAGTTGGATGAACAGACTGATACGGCAGTGCTGCATTTGCTGGTAACCTGCGTAGGACCTGCTCATCTGGATATACACGGTACGGGCTTGTTAAGTAACTACAATACACCACCAGCGAATGGAACAAGACATGATCGGCCAGACCCACGTCCAGCATTATTCAGATCATAAGTTTTACTATACCAGTCCTTAAAGTAGCGAAACAATGTCATCCGCCAAATGCGATCTCAAATCATGGCACCTGCATTTTGGGACGAACAGTTCAATCTTCAAACTTTAAGTTAGTCCATATACATGTGGCACTGCCACCTAGACCGGCTTCCACACCTTATACACCATACCAATGTCTATGGCCATTCTGGATTTCCAAGTGTTCAGTGTATTTAAAAGAGGATCGACTAGCAACATCACTGCTGGTGTGCCTACATTCTTAATGCCCAAGGTAAAGCCGTTTAAAATCGTCACAACATCTACATTATCTGTAGCACTCTCGACAAAGTCTATCGATTCGTTTTGCATGAAATGTGTCCAACTTCTTTGTTCACAGGGTTGAGTTTGCCCTTGCGATCACGTGAGTCGTTGGTTTTAAAGCGGATCAGTGCTACGACTTCACGCATCTTGGTTACTCCCTGGCGTGGTACACGCTGGCGCAAGCTGCTAAACATGTGGAACATCTTAATAATCTTAAAACACACGCAAATATAATTTTAACTTAAAAAAATCTTCCAAAATAATTGTAAACTAAAAAAAATGTGTATTTTTGTTATTGTAAAACTAGAATATCGATGTGTTAACTCGACTGTGTTAGTTGGCCTGCTCCTAGAAATTGTTCGCATTAGAAACGGCAAAGCCACCAACCTTTGTTATCCACGTCCTAAATGTTTGTAAATATGTAACTTTTTTAATATAGTATACGATGAAAAAAAATAGAATCAATGGATTTCATAAAAAGTGGGACAGAATGTGTGTGTAAACGAGTCCCAAATTATATGGCCGAAAAATAGTTTTTATGAAACACATATGTATTTATTTTGAAGAATTGCCCCAGCAATGAACCCACTTTTGAAGATTGTATCCGCCCTTCCGCCTGACTACCAAGCTATCTGGTAGTTCTCCATGGACGTACTCGCATCGCATATTTATGGCTGGTAGCTCGGTAGCACTCTGAGAAGTCGACACATGGCACCTGCCTTTTGGAATTGTCCATAAACCGGTGGCACAACCACCTATACCAGCTTCCACACCTTATCCAGCATACCAATGTCTACGGTCATCTTGGGTTTTAAAAGAGTAACACTGCTGCTGGTTTGCCCACATTCTTAATGCCTAAGGTAACGCCGTTTAAAATCATCACAAGATCCCCGGATTTAACTGCCATGCCTGAGGGCATGTGCTCGCAGAGCGGAAACACGACGGTTATGTTCAAGGGTAGCGACAGGGCGGCTGCAGCACTCAGGATGCTCACATAGACGGCTGCACCACGATACTGATCAAAGGCCAACTTTTCCTTCAGATAGCTTGGACACTCCAGAAGCTTTCATTCAAATCAAATCGATTGAATTTGACACAGCCCACAATTTGTCGACTTCTCAGAGTGCTACTGAGCTACCAGCCATATATGCGATGCAAGAACATCCATGGAGAATCTAGGAGAAATACCAGATAGTTTGGACGCTCCACATGTTGTCATGCAGAACGCATCGACAGACTTTAGTATTTAGTATTCGAGGAACCGCAAGGCCATATCTCAAGTAGTGTCTGTCAGGCAGAAGGGCGGATAAAATCTTCAAAAGTGGGTTCATTGCTGGGGCAATTCTTCAAAATAAATACATACGTGTTTAATAAAAATGCTGTCCCAATTTTTATGAAATCCATTGATTCTATTTTTTTTTATCATATACAATTACATATTTACAAACATTTAGGACGTGGGTAATATAGGTTGGTGGCTTTGCTACTCTGGTACTGCTCCTGAATGCAGAACGGTGCTGCTACTTGGACTAGGCATAACCATTAATAGTGGTGGCCACCCTGTCGCTACTCTTGAACATAACTGCCGTGTTGCCGTTCTGCGAGCACATGACCTCGGGCATGGCGGCAAAATCCAGGGATGATGTGACGATTTTAAACGGCGTTACCTTAGGCATTAAGAATGTAGGCAAACCAGCAGTGGTGTTGCTAGTCGATCCTCTTTTAAATGCACTGAACACCCACAAACCCAAGATGGCCATAGACATTGGTATGGTGGATAAGGTGTGGAAGCCGGTCTAGGTGGCAGTGCCAAATGTTTATGGACTAGATTGATGATTGAATTGTTCGCTCCAAAAGGCAGGTGACATGACTTGAGATCGCATTTGGCGGATGACATTGTTTCGCTAGTTTAAGGAGCTGGTATAGTAAAACTTATGATCTGGATAATGGTGGACGTGGGTCTGGCTCATCATGTTTCATGGCATTCGCTGGTGGTGTATTGTAGCGGCTTGGCAGCGGCCGTCATTTCATATTCGCCATCATCCCCATAAACGCCAACGACCACGCCCTTTAGGTTTTTGCATTCCGTGGCAAAAGTGAGCAATCCTTCAGGCCGCAGTTATACGAACAATTTTGCATGACATACGCCATTCATCGAAAAGACTCTACGATTTACAATTTCATTTCCAAAATATTTCTACATTAAATTTACTATTTTTTTATAGTTTCAAATAAATTTTGTAAAACACCAAAACAGAAATTTTGATAGTGTTGTCTCGATGCCAAGCAAGAGTAGAATGAAAAACTAATATTTTTGGGTACTAAAGTTAGAAAAGGCAAACTTAATGACAAATAGAGCGATGCTAACTAGTTCAATTTTTTTTGCAGGCTATCAAAACATCCTTGGAAAATCTGGGAGAACTAAGCTATCTAGCTTGGGCACTCAAGAACTTTTCATGATAGTTCCCCCAGATTATCCATGGATGTGCTCGCGTCGCACATTCAACTCGGTAGCTCTCTGAGAAGTCGACAAATTTTCTGCCGTGTCAAAGTCAAATAGAAGGGACCTGAAGAATCAATTGATTTCCAATATATTGATTTTTAAGAATGGCTATGAACCAACTCTTGAAGATTGTATCCGCCCTTCCGCCTGACGGACACTACTTGAGATATGGCTTTGCGGTTCCTCGAGTGCTAAATACAAATTTATAATTTTTTTTTATCAAGAATGAAAACATGTCCTTATTTCTTCTCTAGTTGCACCACATCCTTGATTTTAGTGCCAAGGCCATAAGGTTCAATTAACACTCGGTCTTCGAAGCTGCACCTTTTGTAGATCGCTGGCTAAAACAATTTTTTAAATATTTTGATTATATGTTGCAGTTTAAATAAAAATTAGAGAGTTGCATAATAATAAATGAAAGGCTAAATTTTAAAAAAAAAAGTCTAACAACTTTATTAAACGCATTATTTGTGCATTAAATCAACTAAAATTTAATGTTCATTAAGAACTGTCAGTCTCTTGAAAGTGCATTCAAAACTGTTGAGCTGTTTTTAATTAACAAATTGCATATTTTAAAATATAAAAAAGTTCTATTATAAGCTGCGCTTAAAACTAAATTATAATCAACACAAAAAAATATTAAAAAAAAGTCCTACCAAAATTTATGCGCGTTGCTAATTTGCATTTACTGCCGCACAATGTAACGAAATATAATTACAATATAAAAAAAAATCCATGCGGCTGTCTATAGTAATATCAGGAAAAAAAGTTTTAGTATATACTATAAATATACATAATATAAATGCATGAAAAGCGCATTTTTCTCCGTACCACGCGGCGTATACGTAATCTGCATTTTGTGCCGCTTTGCATGCAGCAAAGCGTGCTCACAAAAAGTTATCGATTTAATTGGTGTAAAAATTTATGCGCGCTAAAATGCTCACGCCAGGTGCGACCAGTTTGTGAGTCAGTCGGGTAGGTAGGTAGGTAGGATATTCAAGCGTATCCTGCACACAGGACTAGGACCAGGCAGCAACCCAATCGTCCAAGCGTCAAAGCGCTGCGGCAACATTTTTCAAATTATGCCAAAACTTTCGGAAAATGTGCGATTGAGTGCAGCTCAAAGAAGAAAAAAAAGCGTAAAAAAATCAGGCAGTTAGGGTTGCCATGTAGTTAGGGTGACGTGACAACGTAAAGTAAAAATGTATACCCTACAAATTATAGGTAGAGAAGGTATGCTAGAAACATTGACATGAGTATTAGGCAGTTAAAGGAGGATGAGACATTTTCTGATTGCTTTATGTAGACTAGGGCAAACCTAAGATCTGGCAGCAACAAATTTAAAAAAAACATGTGAAGTGAACTGCTGCTGAATCATGTTTTTATCTTTTCACTTTCCTGCATTTGGGGAAAACCGCGATCGTAACGAACTCGAGGTGTTATTCTACCAAAAACTCAACCGCCTGACGCAAGGTATCAAGTCCGGAGCATCAAACTGCCAAGACGTAGATGGGAATCGGGTTACAGATACACAGAGAACGCTGAGGTCATGGAGGTAACATTTCTCCAAGCTGTCTGCAGGCGATGACGCCGCAAATGCCGCCATTGGGGAAAGCAACCCGATACCACCGACCAACGACCAACCGACCCATGAAGAAGTCCGAGTTGCAATAATGCGGCTCAAAAACAACATAGCAGCCGGTGCTGATGGACTGCCTGCAGAGTTGCTTAAAGCTGGTGGCGACGAGCTGATAGGGTGCATGCATTAGCTCGTCAGTGTCCTTTGTCCTATACTGAAGAAAGGTGACCCGACGATATGCGCCAACTACCGGTAAATCAGTCTTATTGCTATCTCATACAAGATCCTGTCAAGCGTATTATGTGAAAGGATGAAGCCATATGCCAACACACTGATCGGACCCTATCAGTGCGGCTTCAGACCAGGTAAGTCCACTATAGCCCATATCTACACTCTACGCCAAATCCTGGAAAAGACCCACGAAAAACATATCGATACCCTTTATCCCTTCAGCGACGCGCTGATAGGGTGTATGCATCAGCATGTAATGCAAAATATGGCTAGCGGAAGCATGTTCGGAGGCTCAGTGTCCTTTTTCCTATGCTGAAAAAGGCTTACCCGACGATATGTGCCAACTACCGGGGAATCAGTTTTATTGCCATCTCATACAAGATCCTGTCGAGCGTATTATGTGAAAGACTGAAGCCATATGCCAACACACTGAACGGACCCTATTAGTACGGCTTCAGACCTGGTAAGTCCACCATAGACCTACAGATCTACACTCGACGCCAAATCCTGGAAAAAACCCACAAAAAACAGATTGACACCCATCATATCTTCATCGATTACAAAGCTGCATTCGATAGCCCGAGAAGAGATCGCCTATACACCAACATGTCTGAGTTCGATATTCCTGCAAAGCTGATTCGTCTTTGCAGAATGACACTGAGCGGCACCATCAGCTCTGTTAAGGTAGGAACGGACCTCTCCGAACCTTTTAATACTGTTCGAGGTTTCAGACAAGGCGACCCTCTATCAAGGCAGACCCGGTTAGGAGAATCAGTATGTCCTATGTTCTCCTGCAGCCCATTTGTTTATGATGGTCTTGATTGTGTACTAACCAATTCTACAAAACGGCTCAGGAGATACAGTCAGGGTGGAGGCACCCTCTCGAGCTAGATCGTCAACGATCGTGTTACCATCCACCCGTGAGTGTCCAGATACCCAACACAGCACGACTTTGACACGGTTTTGACGATTACCTCATTGTTCTTCTTCATTCTTTAACCAACCAGGTGGTTATGCTCCAGGATGATAATGCCCTAATAGCAGCTTGACTATCTGAGGAAATACAGATGTTTGCTCCACAAGTTTCCTTGTGAAGGATGCTCGGGGCGCAGATCTCTTTGGCATGAATCTCCGCAGGGTCAGATGACCATTGCCGTAGAGATTCTGGTGTTGGGTCCAACGATTCCAACACCTACACCCTGTTCAGTTTTGGACCCATCCGTGACCATTGTTGGCACAGAAGCTGCCATCAGCCCAAGTCTCCCGAAATGGAAGAAGAGATCTAAATTTCCCTCTATCATGCGACCTCTTTAATTTCGTGATGGTAGAGGTACTGCGGAAGGCCGGTGTACATCGCAATGGTACCATTTTTTACAAGAGTGTCCAGCTTCTTGCATACGCTGATGATATCGATATCATCGAGCATTGTAAGCGAGATGTTACTGCTGCATTTTCCGTAATCGAAAAGGAGTCAGCGGAAGTGGGTCTACGAACAGGGACGCACGGTGTCTAGCTCCCGCTGTACTTTTAAAGTGGTCAAGGAATTCACGTACCTTGACAGCGCCGTTAACACCTAAAATGACATCTGCCTGGAGATTAAACGAAGAATCACACTTCCCAATAGGTGTTACTATGGACTCAGTAAGCAGATGTGTGGCAGAGACCTCTCTCGACCAACCAAATTACCATTCTACAAGACGCTCATCTTGTCCATGCTCTTATATGGCGCAGAAGCATGGGTTGTGTCACGGACAGATGCATCTGCTCTTGGGGTGTTTGAGAGAAACATTCTTCGTAAAATCTTCCGTGCCGTTCGTTTTGAGGATGACTATCGCATACGAATGAACCACGAGCTGTACGAGCTCTACGATGACATAGATGTTGTCCAGCGCATCACAATGCAACATCTGCGCTGGCTTGGGCATGTCGCACCTATGGACGATGGACGATGCTCCAGCGAAAAAGGTATTCAAAGCGAAAGTCGACGAAGGAAGTCGAAGGGGACGACCACGACTCGGATGGAAAGATCAAGTGGAGGAGAAGCTATACTCGCTTGATATTTCTAATTAGAGAAGGCGCGCGCAAAGCGGAGGCACCTGGCAAGAGCTTCTGAAGTCGGCCGACACCCGAGAGCGGGTTGTCATGGCCACACAATGAATGAATATTCCTGCATTTGATTTTCTTCCCTACCACATCCTAACACACCTTTTGATTACAGTGCATTTCATAGTCAGCACCCACCACGACTAATCCTAAGCACTTTTTTCTTATTCCAAATATTATTTGCTGCGTTGGGTAAGCGTTAATAAAATCTTTCTGGCAATTAGCATGGCTTTGGTTTGTGCCCAAAAAGTCAAAATGGCGACAAATGTGAAAAATTTCTGCAACTTTTTAGCGATTTTTCTATAATTTCTTTTTTGTTGTTTTTGTTTTACACACATTTTTTGCCGCTTGTAGCAAATGTGCGGCTTTAAAAATGGGTTCTGGGTTGCATGTGGCATTTGCAATATATGTTCGTACATATCTGCAAGTTTGTATTCATGAGTGTGTGCCACTGTGCGTATACTTGTTATTTTTGTTGCCGTTGTGCGCGGTTGCGGTTTTTGAAACAATTTTAATTAATTTCATTTGGCATATTGCCGACCCAACGTCAGTTATCGTTGTTGCTCTCGTTGTTGTTGTTGTTGTCCTTGTTGCAGTTACAAACAAGGACGACAACAACAACAACAATGCACTGCAATTATTTGCGCACTTTTTGAGGCTTGCTTGCTTATTTATTCAATTGCTTTTATATGTAGTCCTTGTGGTGGTGTATTTATTATTGTTGTTGGTGCCATAGCAGCTACTTAAGTTGTAAATTTCTTAAGCACTTTACACACACATACATAAAAAATGTCGAGGGCAGGTTAAAAAGTAATCAAGGTAGCCAAGAAATATTTTTTATGGTATAGTCAGTAAAGCAGTTTCTTGCGAGATGGTGCCAGCAGTAACGATTTTGATTGTGGCTGTCGGTTAAAGTCAATCGCCTTGACATTCTTTATCGATACTGCGTACTGGCCTATGCGATAACGGATACTTTAATAATACCATATAATTACGTCAAATTGCTCTAAAGTTGACATAGAAATACTTCTATGTAGAAGATTAGACGAAGCTAACTGAATGGTTACACTCGACCTGTTCTGACTGTGTATAACACTGTACAACTTACAATTCTGTCACTCAGATAAGAAGCAGAGGGCAGCATCTTGATGACTGTAGTACATCAGAACAAAATTTAAGAATGAATTAATTTCAATAAAGAATAGGCTACCATACAACCTACTACACATATAGAAAGAGGCTTTCAAAACTTCCAGCGCACCTACCGACGCAATCCTCTAACCCATACAATGTAGCCAGTGAATTAAGGGAAGATTGCTAGCTAAATTTTATCGAGCAATATACGCTAGTTAGCGCCAACAGTTACAACGTTCCCTTCTCACCACTGTGCGCAAATATCGTCTTAAACTTCAAATATAGTTTTGTGTCAAATATAACCATATTTTTCAAAGCAAGCGTACTATTCATACGAAAGGAACTTGAAAAATAATGTAATTTTTCCAACTTGCCACATTGTCAGATAAAGTTATGTTCCATCAAAATTCATTTTGACTTTAAATAAACAAAAAACATTTCGTTATTTCATTTCACTACAAGAGGTTGTAGAACTGAAATTCGGAACGATGTTCTGCTTGCAGAGGCTGTCAAGAGCCGCCATGTTGAATTGCATTGGGACTACAACACTTCCAATCAATTGTACAACTAAAATCGCATTATGCAATCTAACAGGAAGCTTGTGAAGTGTTTCTTATTATGTCACAAATAATTCCCCAATTACGCCTTCATTTCGTGCCACAATTGAAATAAGACACTTGATGTCAAAAGGTGCAGTTTAATAAATATTGCTAAAGATGTTTTAACCACGAATCGTAAGTCTTATAATTGTTTAGATAAAAATCAATAATATTTTTATACCCTATACCGTAACGGTTCACAGGGTATATTAAGTCTTGTACAAGTCGAAAATGTATGTAACATATAGAAGGAGTCGTCGGAGACACCCCAAAGTTACCTAAAATATGATCAGGCTAAATAGGGAAGTCGATATACCCATGTCCGTCTGTCCGTCCGTCCGTCTATCCGTTTGAGCGCCTAGATCGCAGAAATGGTAAGAGCTAGAGTAACCAAACTTTCACATTAGATCCCATATTATTCGTATAGAAGACAAGTTTATTTTATTTTTTTGATAGCGGGGTCAAATTATATAGCTCCCATAGGGGTGTTTCAGACGACGTCAAGAAAAAATTAAAAGTTTTAGATGAATAACTTCGTTTGTTTATAAACATATCGTAACCAAATTTGGCATTCGAAAGTTTTTTATAATTCCCAAGCATTGTACTAAATTTGATCAAAATCTATTGACTATATTATATAGCTCCATAGAACCCATCGGCAAAAATGACTTTTTTTAAACAAAATTCGTTATATTTATTTTTTTAATAAAGGTATCATAATTAGATTTGGCATTCAAAAGTTTTTTAGAGTACCCAAGCAATGTACCAAATTTGATCAAAATCAACTCACTATATCATATTGCTCCCATAGGGCTGATCTTCTAAAAAATTTATTTTTGGACAAAACTCGGTATGATTAGTTTGTTTATATAATACCTTTTTACCAAATTTGGCACACAGAAGTTCTTATAGCTCCTAAGCATTGTAAAAAATTTGATCAAAATCAATTGACACGATAGCTTACATAGGACCGATCGGCCAAAATAACTTTTTTTATACAAAATTCGTTATATTTCGTTTTTTAATTTTTTTCGTAACAAGATTTGGCATTTATAAGTTTTTTAAAGTATGTATGTAGCAATGTACCAAATTTGAACAAGATCGGTTGATTAGATTACATAGCTCCCATAGGGCCGATCTTCCAAAACAAAATCTATTTTTGGACAAAATTCGTCTGATTTGGGTTGTTTATAGCCTAATTTGGCAATCAAATGTCTTTGGTGTTTTAAGCAATATATCGAATTTTATTTCGAGGTACTGGTACAGGGTATCCCAAAGTCGTTCGCGCCCCTTTACGTACGCCATTTTTTTTATTTTTTTTTTGCTGTATTTGTCCGATTTTGTTAATTTATGACATACCGATGCGTGAAACCATAACGCATCAAACCGTGATAGGGAAAATATATTGACATGATTCAACAAACTTCATCTTTTGAGGAAATATGCGCACCAACTTGTAAAGTTTTGTGTCTCTAGCTCTGCTAGTCTCCGAGATCCAGGCGTTCAGACGGATATGACTCAATCGCTACCCGAGGTTATAGGTACAGGGTATAAAAAGCGAAAACCGGGAACATGGTAACCCTATTGTAAACATTTGTTTGAAACGCTTTAGTATCGTGATAAAGCCTAACAAATTACATTTATTTAAAAAAAAATACTTAATGGCTTCAACTAATAATTGTCGAACCTTAGACTTAGGTCTAAGACCAAGTTTTAGTTTTCGAGGTGGCTATTTTGCAATATCTTTGTTTGCTTTCACACATAAATTAAAATTTTGATGGCAATAAAATTATTAAACAAAAAAAATGTAGATCAAGCTCACAGGTCAATTCAGATAACAGCAATGACCGCTCGAAGTAAAAAAAAAAACAAAAGCATGACGTCTTAATACCAAAATTTCCTAAGAGATTTTCAAATTTCATTTATAAATTCTTATATACATACATATATAAAAAAATCTGTTGCTTTCTAAGATGTACTATATGACTGTTAGGGGTGTACGAATAAATTGTGTGCCTACTGTAGATACAGGAATGGAACTCAATGTCAAGGCAAAGGTCAGCATAATGGCTTAATCTGAACTTTTTGCAAACTAATTATATTAAAGCAATTTTAATATATTTCGATATAAATAAATATGTAAATAAATAAGTTAAAAATATTAGGCGCAACTCTTTTAACACTTGCAGTTTTGTATGTGAGTTAAATGTATAAAAATAGAATAGTATGGCTTACTCACTCGCACTTGCATAATTGTTTTAACTCCCAACGAGCAAACGTTTTTACATTTGTTGCTTTTACATACATATGGAAAAAACAACAAAAAACACGCACACATGTACACTTTACCGACGCACAGAACACAGACACAAAAAAAACAAGAAAAAAATTGACGCTCCGCTTCAACAAAATTTTTGAGCCATCACAAAAAAAAAACAACAAAAAAACGCAGACATAGCCGCACTTGCCGACGCGCACCAATACATAAATAATTATAGCCGACTTTTTAACGACTTGCACTTTTATTTATTGTATATAAAATATAAAACACAATTTAAAAAAAATTACACTTGTTGCACTTAATTAAATAGCTTCATAACAATTTCTAAAACAACAAAAATACACAAAGAAAAAAAAAAAAAAAAAATTGAGGCTCCGCTCCAACAAATGCTTTCAGCCACTATTTTAACCACTAACACTTATGTCAATTTTATAAACTATTAGCACTTATATTTTATATTTCAACAATTTATATTTATTATTTAAGCAATTCTATACTTGCAGCAACACATAAATAAATAATTACACAATTCATATCCGCGCTTAAACGTTTATTTGCCATACGTTCTTTTTACCGCACTTTTTCTTTTAGGGTTGTCCAACATACGCAAAGTTGCTTAGGCCATAGAGCAAAATTCAATTTCTTATTGAAAAGTGAGCAGCTGGCAAGCCTAAGCCTCTCTGAGCGAGCTAAAGGAGAGCAATAAAAACAAAGGCGTAGCTAGAGGGGTTCACGCTACCAAGCCCTCTTGGTTACAAACGGGCTACGCCACTGATGAACGAAAATCAAATCAAAGGAAATGCAAAGTAGATTTAACTGACGCTATCGCTCCACAGCAGCGCGGCTTTCGCATTGTTGTTGCTAGCTCAGCAGCGTCCTTTATGACAAGCGTAGACTTTTTTTGTTTTTGCTTTGGCGCTCTCTCTCAAAACGCTCAGAGAGCATTTTTGTCTGGCCAAGCGTTGTTGTTGTGCAAGCATGATCTCGAATTTGCACTTGTCTCTTTTCTATTCTATTCTTACCACCGTAAGTTGAGCTATTCTTGTACCTATTGCATTGGTTTTTTTTGTCAAATTTTTTGAGAGTTTAGCAATTAGCTCACTCAACTTGCAGCTGAAGCGGCTGCAGGTCTTATTGTCAGTTTGCTTTGTTCTTTTAGTTGCGCGCGATGTGATCCATATGGGCGGTTTGTAAATAGTGTGAAACTCGAGGAAAAACCTCGGAAAAGTGTAAAATTTGTTATAACTAAAATGTTAAGGGCTTAAGTATTGTGTACGTGCACTATTAAAATAATTGAGGTTATTGTGTTTTTCGTGCGAATTTTGTATGCAAAGCCAATGTAACGGTGCATTGCGCAGCTGCGTCGGTTAGCTGCGCGACGTGGCAGCAGCAAAACGCGTGCGTCGTCGTCGCAGTTTTTAGCGTCGTATGTGTGTGTCTGTGTTTCTTTTTGTTTCATATTGTTGGTTTCCTTTTTTTTTTACTTTTTTTGTTCTGTGATTTTATTAAGTGCGTTTAATAAATATAATAATAATAAATTAAGATCATAATGAAATAAATGTGAGAAAGCCGCAAGTCATTGCTGAAGCAGAAAGCCGCGCGCATCGTCGCCGCAGTCAACGTCGTTTTGTTTATTTTTTGTGGGCCTTTTTTTTAACATTTTTTATTATATGACTTTTCTAAGGTATGTATAAAAGCTTTTTTTAAATAAATTTATAAAGTTAAATGTGTCACGCAAGCTCTCTCTCTCTCTCATTTTTTCAATATGTCAGAGGCTTTTTGGATGAAATTAATTTTTAGACTTTTATGAAAAGAATAATAATTTTTTTGTTTCTTCTAAAAAAATTTATCGCGGCATTTGTGCTAGAAATGTAATTTGTAAAACTAATAATTGCTAATTGTTCTTATTGGTAGAGTTGGGCCAACAATTATTTGTTTAATTATTTACTATGCTTTATTTTCTTGATGAAACCAAAAATAACACAGGATTAGTGTGAAAAAAATAAAACTACAATTCTTTATTTTTTCATTAAAAAACTAAACTTATCTCAAATATTTGAAAAGCTATTATTTAAACAAAATCGTTCAGTCGAACACTGTCATGTTTAGTTAAAAAGTTATACTTTATAAACGTCTGATAAAAGTCACATTCCATAACTAAATATTTAAAATAAAAGTATTTTGGTTAAAATATCAAATATCTTTTTTAAACGCGCTATGTCGAATGACATTCTTAAAAAATCGATTTTCTAGATCTTGTTATTTAAAAAAATGGCGTACGTAAAGTCGGGCATGGATGAATTTGGGATACCCTGTAACACTAGCTTGCAATAAAATCCGGTATATTGCTTAAGAACACCAAAGACATTTGATTATTCTTCTTAAAAAAACCAAAAGAAAAGAATTTTAAAGCAACAAGTTTTTTTTGACCGATCGTTTCTATAGGAGCTATATGATATAGTGAACCGATTTTGATCAAATTTGACACAGTGCTTTGGTACCATGAAAAAGATCTGAATTTGGTTCAAATATCTTTACAAACGAAACACATAAAATTTTGTATAAAAAACGATTTTTGGACCGATTGGTCTAATGGAAGCTATATGATATAGTAAACCTATTTTGATAAAATTTGATACAATGCTTAAGATTTTTTAAAAAGCTTTCGAATACCAAATTTAGTCCCAATATCTTTACAAGCAAACGAAATACAACAAATTTTGTTCCAAAATCGTATTTTTGGAAGTTCGGCCCTATGGCAGCTAATTTATAAAAATTTTCCAAAATTTTTAGCGGCAAGATTTATAGTTTCTGGTAGAGGTGAGATCTTGCGTCACCAATCCTATAGGGACCATAACAAACTATTTATTTTAAATCGATGCCGCATTTATTTTCTACTTCCAGCATTTCCGGATAGTAGACTTCTTAATCTTCCCAAATTTCGAATTTCATAAAATTCGTGTTAAAAGAAACAGATCTCTAAAAATTAGGTAGCAGCCTCCACAATATTTGGCCAGTCAAAATTTAAGGAAAATGGCAAAACCATTGAGCTGAAATGTGACTAAAAACTATTCTACTTTTTGGGTAGACTAGTCAATTCTTTGTCAACAAATTTTAATACACTTCTGTCATTTGTACTGAAAGTAAAAGTAACCCGACTGAAATCTAGACCTCTTTACAACGGTATGAATAAAACGTTTCTGTTAAAAATTATGAAATACTGTTTTTGTAGGTATAATAAATTTCCCCACTTCCTCTATGGTACCTATTGAAAAAGTTTCCCCATTTTTATGGGCCATATTTAACTTTTTGTAAATATGAAGAAAAAAATACATCACTTTGTTCGATAGTACTTTCGATAGTTTCAACGATCTCTGAACTATCGAGTGGTGGCACTATTGATAGTATTCCCCCTATACTCTCTGATACGCAACTTTGTAAGCAAACAGTGCTATACATTTCTTGGTAATTGATACCTTTATGACGTCCGCAATTTACGCTAGAGGGCGCCAGCAGGAACAACGAATGAATGCTAAATAGTCTGCTGGACAATTTTTTTTTGATTCTGCGTACTGGCCTTGCAAAAGGAAATTGACAAAGAAATATTTCAGAAAATTAACGAAACTAAAAATTTTACAATCATCTTTCGCTGTTTCAAATATTTTGTATTAAATTCTTTCACTCCTATGAGGACCAGAGGGGCACTTGTGGTTGTAGTAATCAGAAAAAAATTTAAGAATTATTTAATTTGAAATTAAGATTGGGGTGCCGCACCTTCTACAATCCATATCTGGGAGGCGTTCGTAGAATATATGTGAAAGGATTTTTCGATGCGATCGATATTTATAGAAATAGAGTATCTTGAACACACCTAAGTCACGCGCACTGAAGGTCTTTCTATAAACTTTAAACACGCTTTTCTCAGAACCATGTTTTTCATTCGAATTTTAAGCACAGGTCTTGACCTATTGTTTCGATTCTAATTTTATTTCATTAAAAAACATTGACCGATGTTCGGCTTGCAGAGGCAGCCAAGAGCCGCCATTTTGAATTTCGTCGGGATAAAAATGTCCAATTATTGTACACCCAAAATCACATTTCACGATTGTGAAATGTTAAATTAACAGGATGTTTGTATTTTTGCTTTTAGCCAAATTTGAAAGAACCTCCTCTTAAAACATTCCATGTCCAGAGATGAAATTTATTATTATTTGATCACAATTTTCAATATTTTCCGTTTGTTCTTTTAATACATATGTTCAATAACATAAAGTTATGTTTTCGAATATATTTTTCACAAGGTTTAAAAAATTAAAAGAATTTTTATTCAAAATGGAAAGTTACAAATTGTTAATTATTTTACTATTGAAATAGATACATGAATTCTTACTGATATTAATAAGGCCTTAAAATTCAGATTTAGTTTATATTAATATTCCCAAAAATTCTTGAACCTAGTACCTTCATCATTTCTTTCCCAAAGCCGCCAATAATCTTTCCATAATCTACTTATAAATCATAAAAATTGTCAGTTATAATTCAATTTGTGCATAGTTTAATCCATTTGAATAAAATACATATTAATGAATTATGGTCCCAAAAAATAAAACGAGTTCTAAATCCTGCCATTATTGACACATGTGCAGTGGAAAAAATGGCGGACGTAAAGTCGGGCGCGAACGACTTTAGGATACCCTGTACCACTAGCTTGTAATAAAGTCCGATTTCTTCACAAAAAACCAAAAACAGAAGAATTTTTAAGCAAAAATTTTTTTTTTTGACCGATCGTTCCTATGGGAGCTATATGATATAGTCAACCGATTTCAATAAAATTTGACACGGTGCTTAAATACCTTAAAAAAGATATGAACGCCAAAGTTATTTCAAATATCTTTACAAACAAACAAAACACATCGAATTTTGTATAAAAAACGTGTTTTTGGACCGATTGGTCCTATGGGAGCTATATGATCTAGTCAAACGATTTGGATTAAATTTGGTACAGTGCTTAGGAACTATAAAATACTCACGAATGGCAAATTTGGTCCCAATATCTTAACAAACAAACGAAACACAACAAATTTTGTTAAAAAATCGATGTTTTGGAAGATCGGACCTATGGGAGCTATATGATATAGTCCACCGATTTTGTTCAAATTTGGCACATTGCTTAAGTGGTCTAAAAAATTTCCAAACGCCAAATCTGGTTAGGATATCTTTATTAAAAAACGAAATATAGCCAATTTTTCTTTAAAAAGTTATTTTGGCCGATCGGTCCTATGGGAGCTATATGATATAGTCAACCGATTTTGATCAAATTTGGTACAGTGATTGGGAACTATAAAAAACTTTCGATTGCCAAATTTCGTTACGATATCTTCATAAAAAAACGAATTATTCATCTAAAACGCTTTTTTTTTTTCGAGGTCGTCTCAAACACCCCCATGGGAGCTATAT
The DNA here is from genome assembly GCA_037043745.1 of Chymomyza amoena. Taxonomy (NCBI): domain Eukaryota; kingdom Metazoa; phylum Arthropoda; class Insecta; order Diptera; family Drosophilidae; genus Chymomyza; species Chymomyza amoena. The sequence continues at coordinate 28,844 of JBAMAX010002320.1, read as the reverse complement.
AATTTATCCCCGATATCAAAAAAATAAAATAAACTTGCCTCCTATGGAATAATATGGGATCTAATGTGAAAGTTTGGTAACTCTAGCTCTTACCATCTCTGAGATCTAGGCGTTCACACGGACGGACGGACGGACAGACGGACAGACGGACGGACAGACGGACAGACGGACAGACGGACATGGGTATATCGACTTCTCTATTCACCCTGATCATATTTTAGGTAACTTTGGGGTGTCTCCGACGTCTCCTTCTATATGTTACATACATTTTCGGCTTGCACAAACTTAATATACCCTTGGACCATACGGTACAGGGTATAAAAATGGCACCAAAAAATCCATATCCTGGCATTGTCTTAGCCAGAAAACCTGGCTAACATTCGCATAGTTTGGAGCAAAAATGCGCAACCTGTGCAAGATTATTGGTATAAAAAACCGATGCATAAATCAAGCTATGAACTGTCTGAGGGTTATTAATATGCCCGACCAAAAAGTATGCCATGATTTATGGGCATTACAAGCCAGAAAAAAATAAAACCAAAACAAAAACAAATGCAAACTGTGGCCAAGTTAAGGTATTAGTAAGGTAAATAGAAGGAAGTGATGGAGGAGCATAAGCGCCAGAATTATTTGCCACATTTGGCCAAAGGGATTAGCTGTACAGGGGCGTAGGTAAGCAAAGGGGATCAAGTTTATTAAATGGCTGATGTAGAAAAATATTATATTAGAGTCGAAAAAGCATTTGTCTAGATTTGCAGTGAAAATTAGATAAGAAATATAATACCATTTCTTATCGTAAAGCCAAAATATTTTTATTCATTTTTCCATATTTCTTCAATTGGCGAAAAAAAATTATTTGAGACTCAGCTGCCCATTTTTTCGGAAAAGGATAGAAAAAAATACGAAGTCACCTTTGACTTGCTTTATAGTTGAAAATTTACCTATAGCAGAGTTTTTCTTTTTGTTTTTTACCAAAAAGTGGAAATATCTTCTCTATTTGTATCGATCCGTAAAATGTTCTGAGCTTTCAATACATCGCTTTTCCCTTCACAAGTTATATTCGCAGAGAATTACACAAAATAAATCTGGGATCTCGGTAGAAGGCATTTGTACTTTCACGCTCTGAATCCGAATCACAAATTTGGCTAAATAGGTTTTGCTTTTAACCCATAAGCCAATGTACTTTGGAGGTACAAAAAAATCTATTTTAAGGTTCAGAGACCAGAGTAGTTTTATCCTCAGCTAAAAAAATATTTCAGGATTCTGACACAACTACAAAAAATCTCAAATGAGGTATTTTAGAAGTTATCTCTTAAAAAAGACATGCTGCTGTTTTTTAAACTCGAATTGGCATGAAGCGACCCCAAGCAAATATAAAAATAATTGTATGACATTGGGACTCAAAAAATATTTTACGTCGGGCTTTTGAGGTAAGATTATTACCCAGCCAAACAAAAATCGTTTGTCAGTTTCAGTGACCCGTCAATATCTACTTTATGATTTTGGGGTCTCTGAAATCGTATCCGAGGTTAAAGAGCCTCTGTAGATTTGGATCGTGACATAACCTCTCCAATCGCAATGAACTTAGCTACTCAAAGAACATATAAAAACCATCGCCTCTTTCTACCTTTTGTAAGCAAATGAGCAGCAACCGAGGCCACAAGACTACCAAAGTCAAGAACGTCAAGTACACCGGCGACAAGAAAGTCAAGGGTCTGCGTTCATCCCGTTTGAAGAACATTCAAACCCGTCACACCAAGTTCATGCGCGATCTTGTTCGTGAGGTTATTAGCCACGCTCCCTATGAGAAGCGTACCATGGAATTGTTGAAGGTGTCCAAGGATAAGCGCGCTTTGAAGTTTTTGAAGCGCCGCTTGGGCACACACATCCGTGCCAAGAGGAAGCGTAAGGAACTTTCCAACGTTCTGACTCAGATCCGTAAGGCTCAGACCCACACTCACGCCATGTCAATCCTTAGCAGCAGTGACAACAACTACGCTAATTCGCGCCAGTACGCGTATTTTGTTGTTCTTATCGACCTATCGAAAAAAATATTTTAGTCCTTTCTAAGGTTAGAATAGAACTTTAACAATTTGGTCCAATTCCACAAGTAGACTCAAATTAATCGCGTAGAAGTACATAAGAAAATCTTTGCCTCATTTCCAGAGCAGAACACTTTTAATTTACTTATAAACGTAATCTCTTCCCGTAACTAGAACTATAAAGTAGGTCCGTCTTAAGCCCGATCTTGACTTATGTCACTTAACTAACGGTGAAACCCTCAGCAGCAACATTGATTCTTTCAATCCAGTCCAATCGAGGATTCTAAGAACCATCGCTGGGAAACAATGGTATATTTGGATGGAAGTTATTCAGAAATTCCGTACAAATCGCTAGCGCCATCTATCGTAAATTGGCCAAATTATTAAGCACTACACTACGCTTGTAATGATGAAGTATAAAACTTGATACCCTCCATTTGAAGCAACCTACTACGTCACTGCTTACAGGTAATCACAAAAGCATACAGACACACACCTATACTAAGTTAAGGTGTGTCTATTTGGGTATGTGTGTTTGGTGTATTTGCGTCCTGGTTTGTGTGTTTGTGTGTGTAACAAGTCAATTTGTAAAGCAAATTCACGCAGTTTATGCAACACAAATCATTTAAGGTTTTTGCCAGTTGCAGCTAGAAACGCGAAGCGCGCATTTTAATGACCAATTGCATCCGGCCAGACCTTGCCGCACAAATATGGAGAATCTCTGTTTGTCTATGGATGTTTTTGTGTTGGTGTGTGTGTGTGTCCGTGCAGCTGCAACTGCACACGTTACCGTTATCCGGCTGTAAGTCGAGCTTTTTACTGTTGCTTCCCTAAAACTATGGTTACCTACTTTGTTCCTATGCCCGGGGCTTGGCTTGTAATACTTGTTATACATTGAGTAAAAGAGCATATTGGATTCTTCCAAGTGCATGCTACAGGAAAATGAGGTCGTTATTGATCCTTATATTTAAAATTGTTGGACAAATTCCTTATGAGTAGAGCAAAGTTTGTTATGTGATGACGTCATATTAAAACCATCTGGTGGATTTGATTATTATAATCAAAGCCTGATTCTATAGTGGCAAGTTTTTCTAATCACATAATAACCCACGGGGCTATGAAACGCAGCCACACTCATAGGATAAAGGTGATGGGGGGATGGTGGGATGATAGACGCAGTTCTTTTCAAAGCAACCGGTTGTGTCGATAAAGAAAGCGCAGATTCCTATTGGCAAGTACTTTAAACATCCTAGGAACTTAGGGAACTGTCCAATGTAGCCACACTAATGGGATGCTTTCTATTTAAACTTTGATTATCGAAGCGATGTGCATACATCCTGATACTTCTGAATTTTCTAAGAAAGTGACTTTTAGTCTTAAGGGCAGTGTTGACTGACATGTGCAGAGGTGATGCATGAAATATAATGACCTCACAAAACTAGAAACAGATTTTTTTAAACTAACCGACTCAGTCGATAATGAAAGCGCAGATTCCTAGTGCCAAGTTTTTTAAAACTCCGTGGAACTTACGGGACTGTTCAATTTAGCCACACTAGTAGGATGCTTCCCATTTAAACTTCGATTATCAAAATGGGGTACATACATCCGCTAGCCGATACTGAAAAAGAGGATCCCTTGGAGCAAGCTTTCAAAACGAAGATGGATGTGCGATGAAGACAAACATATTTTCGAACCATCCCAAGATTTCTTGAGGATTTGTTGAATGCTTACAATGTCTTCTTTATTACCTGCTAATCCTGGTATGAGATGGTGTAACATGTTCCTTTTTACCTTACGAAATCTTACAAAATCGATTAAAACAAAACAAAATTTCCTTGTACATTTTTTCAACAGTTCTTAATAGAATGGATTTCGCAAATGCTCGGCCTTTGTTAAGTGAAAAATAGAGGACAAGCACGAAGTCCACTCTGGAAGCCATGTATCTCCTAGGTTTCATGAGTAGTCTATTTTGATATTTCTGGCCGGACATCCCGAGGCCCATATATGCAAATCTACTTATGGATCGTTATTTTGTTGTGGAACAACCAGATGAAAGCTTGGGATATAATAACTCATGTTGTTGTTTTGAGTCTGTTCCTACTAAAGTATTAGATCTTGATTAAATTTTACCGTGCCCATAGAATATAGAATCAATTAATCTCTTAGTGAATGTCTTCTGATTATCATTAATTTTCATTTTGGTTCATTTTTCCTAAAACATGGCGGCCCTATGCTCCAGTGGGAGCTAAAGGAAATGATGATGATGATTCTAAAGGAATTTTCATATAATCCTAACCACGTATGCCGTGGGAATCGTTTATCTACTTTCAATTCCCTGCATTCGCTATTCAGACAAGAGTTATTAAGAGATCTTGGGTGTGGGTTTCCATTAAATTGATTGCAATAGATTGCGATCCTCCTGGTCAGAGGGATGTATATGCGCCGGGCATCCGCGACTGAAAAAACAAAGTGGAGAACAAGGAAGGAACCCACATCGGATTCCTCACTCCACAGAAGAAGAAGAAGAAGATTGTGATAGATTGCTTCTTTTTGCTGATCTGACTAGAGTTGTTTTGACCTACCTCTACTGGGGTGACACCATCAACGAAACACTCAGTCAGTCTTAAGTCTTACCTTGCTGCTGGCTCTTAGCTAAACTTCTTTAAAGATATCCCAAAGTTGTTTTTGTGTATCGAATATAGATTTGTCTTTAGTAGCACAGATCGACTTTTGCTTAACTGTTCGGGATCATCAATGCAGTCAAGAGTACTTAAATACAGTACGATTTGATTAAGATCCTAAAGGCCTTAAATGTCGCACTTTAGAGATACCAGAAATAAACTTGTTGTAGGGAAAGTGTAATAAGTCCAATGGAGCACCACTTAGATCAGAGTATTTGCCAGTCGATGAACCCTCTCTTAAATACAAGCAATTTTTTGGTCTTGTTTGTTTGCGGTTTTCGAATATTTTGGTGCTCAACTGGCATTTGCCGTTTCCGCCTAGCATTACCTCGGTAGATCCTGCCCCGCTGCGCCATGTCCCAACCCCTGAATCTTGTTTATGATTGCAGCAGGAGCATTTTGGCAACAATTATTGCACTGAGTTCGGTATAAGGGTTAAGGTGTTTCCAAAAAGGGGCGAAACATAATGCGCTTGGTTTAGTGCCATTTGGAAATGTTGGTGCTATTGCTTTTGTTTTTGGCGTTGAGCGGTGCAGTTGAGCATGAAATATGCTTGAAGTACTAAGCGAGAGAGAGGGGAGTGAGTGAGTGAGTAAGGAGAGAGGACTGTGTTTGTTTGGCCAAAAGTTGGATTACAGTTTTGTAGTCAGCTCAGTTGGATTTTGTTGGTCAAAGGCGGCTTGGCAGAAACACAGAGACAAACACACACACAGATGTAAACAAACACGCTTACAAAACATAACCCAACTGACATTAAGTTGACAAAGGGCAGGTTGCAGAGAGCAGAGTCTAAAGGCTAAGACTTACACCTGTGTGCCAGTGTGTGTGTGTGAGTATGTTTGTGTGTATGTGTGTGTGTGAGCATACTGTCAGCCATTGACCGAATTTACGCCCGATATCAACTGCTTCATTTACTTAAGCAAACATTGAGAGAGACACACACACACAGATACTCACAAATATACATACATACACACTCATTAAACAGTGGTTCAGACCTTATTTTATCTAGTTGAAAATTTAAATATTTAATAAAGGTCTTTAGGACGATTTTGTTAAGTAAATTTTTGAGGAATTAAACAGTGATAAAATTTTATTAAATATTCTAGGTCCACTCGAGTAAAAGCTGGAAAGGTTGCTTCAAGGTTAGTTGTATTTTGTTCGTTAAATCGATTATGCAATTTTTTGAATAACATTTTTTTTGTTAATATCTTAACGTTCATTTCTGGTCTACAAACCTGCAGTTGACTTGACGTTGTGAAAGTATCTGCTCTTAAAAAATTTTTCGTCGATACGTCGTTTTTGTGTGAGTTTTTAATTTTTTTCACATATTAGCGATAAAACAAAAATTATTATTTATTTCTCGATCTTCTAAGTGAATTCAGAGTTTCCCACCTAGTTGCTTTATTGAGATCATTCATAAGCTACTTGATGCTCCAGTGAGGGAGGAGGGTCTGGCGAAGTGTCACGAGTCACAAAAATCATATGGAAAACCTTCAAAAATTTTTCGCTACTTTGTCACAAGGGGAGGGAGTTATCTATTTTGACGAAAATCTGCATCTCGTAGTTTATGGAGGATTCCTACTTTATAAAGTATTGACCTATATTGAAAACTTTTATTTCATAAAATAAGTTTTCAACCACTGTACTCGCACTTATATAGTTCACATTTAACCACTGCATTGCAGCTATAAATTGTTACAAAGTTTCTCCAATTAGATAGAAATATGTTGTACAACCTGTATTGCTTACCGCGTTGCACAACACTAACAACAACACCAACAACAACACAGACAACTTTAAATACAAAAACAAGAACTTTGTGGCCAATGTAGAAAATAAATAAATGCACTTGCATGTTTAAGCTTCATATTGCCAAAGAAAATGGCTGCCAGGCCATCATCCTTTTACGGTGTTTTGTTAAAATTGCAGCTGCTCTACATACCATTCCTACAGCTTAAATACCTTTTTCTATTATTGCAACTCCAGCTGGAATCCAACTGGAATTAGTAAGAACTTAAAATAAAACAAATAAGCTTTAAGTATGGCAGCGATAACAAAGCGGAAATAGGTAAACAAAATGGCTGCCAGCAAAATCCAGCAAGGGTAAATAAAATTAGTTAAATTGTGTATTTAGATAAAATTCTTAGCGATAAGAATATTGTGAAAATAATTGTGGATAATCTTTATTAGAATAGTAATTAAAATATTAGAAAAATGATGAATTTTAATGGGAGTAACTTTGAAGTAGAGGTGGGGAACTATCGATAGTACTATCGACACTATCAATGGTTGAGCACTATCGAGCTACCATCGATAGCATCCAGACATTTACGATAGTGCCGATGATGTTAACGATAGTTCTCCGATAGTTTTCACAACACCAAAAAGTACCATTTTTAGCGTCTGCTAAAAAAATATTTGTGAAAAAACAGTGAAAAGACAGTGATCCCCCAATAAAAAGAAATGGCTCGCTTTTTCAAAGAGGTATAATGCTAACTATTTAAGTACAGTATGAACTCGGTAACCGCAAGTAATAAAAATCTAGGCACTTATTGAGGAGGTTGCAACCACCGAAGAAAAATATGTAAATAGAAAAATATTTTTTTTAAACATCGATTATTGTTGTCTGCACTTTATTCTTATTAATGTTTATTATAATAGCCATCAGAAAAAAAAATTACAATGCTATATTTCTAAGTGTTGCAAAAATTCAGGAATTCCGTGTATCGAGGGTTGCGATTACCGAGTTCATACTGTAGTTATGAAGTATTTTGACTATGTGTCGAATTTAAGGTAAACGTCGGGACTTCCTCACACTCAGTGGGTTGAGGGCTGAAAGGCAGGCATGCAATTGCAGCAGCACCGACTAGGAGAAAGATTTGAAGATCCAAAGGCAAACACAAAAAAGAAAAGTAAAATCTTAATCTTATTATGATTAAAGATTACAAATCATATCCTTATTTGTGTTTATTATTTACCCGCTTAATCTCAGAGTAGCACGAAATCGCAGTTTTGAGATTGGATGAGGTTAAATGAAACCAAACTTTTCATTTTTTTTTTTATCATATTTAATAAAAGTTCAAAATTTCCGGATCACCATGAATCAATTCAACAACGAGTTCATGAAATCTATGCTCGAGGCCCAACACGCATTCTTTCCGTGCGCTATGCATGTGCAGGAGAAAAGGGTGCCGTTGGTGGTGGTAAAAGACTGGTTATTAGCTTTTACTCAAAGGAAGAGGGTCCTTTTGACCCTAAACTGGATGCCAGCGGAGCCAAACTGAACGAGCGTCTCGGTGGTAAATTGGCGGACCTCATATGCAGCACAGGCCTTGATGGACGGCTTGGAAGCGGCAAGGAAACACCTTGCCGCTTCCAAGCCGGCAAGGAAACTCTGTCCCAGAGTATTCAGCCTTGGCCGTCGTCGGCGTAGATGTTAAAGGCATTGGCTTCAATGAAATTGAAATGCTGGATGAAGTCATGGAAAATGTCCGCATAGCTGCCGGAGTGGGAACACGCACGTTACAGCTAGCCGGTTGCAAGGAAATAAGTGTAGACTCTATGGAGTATGCGCAACAGGCAGCGGAGGGTGCAGTCTTGTCGGTGTATCAGTATACAAAACTGATTACAAAAACGCAAATAAATATGCCCAGCATTGGGCCTTATGAAACGCCCGACCCAGAAGGCTGGGCCCGCGGCGTTTTCAAGGCTGATGCACAGAATCTGACGCGTCGCCTCAGTGATGCGCCCGCAAATTGCATGACGCCCACGTGGTTTGCACAGGCTACCGTTGATGCTTTGTGGAGTTGCGGATTGACTGTTGATATACGGACCATGCATTGGATTCAAGCAATGCGCCTTACTTCATTTTTGATCATAGTGACCATGATCCTTTATCATGCGAGCCACCTGTTCTGTTAGATACTGCTGCGTAGATCCGACTGAGAAGCCAATACTGTTTGCAGCCAAAGGTATAACTTTCAACACTGAAGGCGTGAATTTGCGGCCTTGCAAAGTTATGGAAGAGCATCGTGGCAGCATATCGGCAGCCGCGTCCGTTCTAGCCATGATGCACTGCGATGCCGCACTATCTCTTCCCATCAATGTCGTATGCATTATACCATTGTGCGAGAACTTACCCTCTGGCATGTCCTCTAGACCAGGGGATGTTATCCAACTGCTTAACCAAAAATCCTTGGCTATACGTGATTTGGACGAAGCTGGTGTCGTTGTGATGACCGATCCCCTGATTTACGGACAGCAGTTTTACAAGCCACGTCTGGTTGTGGATGTGGCAACTCTGGGCACGGGTGTTAAGAAGGCGACGTAACGGGAAGCTGGTCCAATTCCCATTATGTATGGAAACAATTCCATAACTGGTGATCGTCTTTGGCGTTTTCCATTGTGGCTTTACTACAAACGCCAAATTAGCGATAAACTTGATTATGATCTCTGCAATAATGGTCGAGGCTTGTCCAGCTCTTCGTCTCGATGCTGCCATATTGCACTAGCTATGCCATGTTTGGATTGGTCCCAGTTGGATACCCGTGGTATCGGCCTTCTGTCCAAGAGTGGATTAATACCTTGTTTGTCAGCAGACCGCATGACTGGACGCCCTGCTCGAACGCTCGTTCAATTTTTATACCAGCTGGCGTGCCCTGTAACCAAGGAGTAAGGTTGAGCTGGCGAACTTCGTTGTGTAATTTTTGGCTGTGCCAGTGTGTTGTTATTAAAATCGTAAAATAAGTATAAACAAAAATTTCGAAAATAATTTTAAATGTCATATATGTAGGATTGATATTTATGTAGGATTGATATTTATTTGTTTATTAATTAATGAGTATAATGAACAATAACAACTTTAAACGACTTTAAACGACTTTAAAACGACTTTACAACTTTTCTTGACTACCGCTTTTCGACTCTACTCTGTTCTGCACACGCTGCTGTTGTACGCCCTGCCAAGTTTCGCTGTTGATCGCGCTGCCAACTCCCGCTGCCAACTCCAGTTGTTGATCGGGCTGCCAACTCCAGCTACTTATCTTTACATTCGGCCATTCTGATCCTCGTCGTCTGTCCCAGACGACTGCAACTCCTCATTTAAATCCAAATATTTCCACAACTTCATAAAATCTGCGCTTGATGATGTTACACTTGGACCTTCTACTTGAGCTGCTTTTCTCACATCGTATCGGCCGTTGCGCTTCTCTTTCGTTACTTCGTACGGACCCAGATAATTACTTGCCAACTTTTTACCAGCGACGAATTGCGAACGTTTTATAGCGACCAAGTCTCCTTCCTTGTAGACGGCTTCCTTTTTACGCTTTTTGTCATATTGCTCCTTGTATACCTTCTGAGCCTGCTGAATTTGAACTTTAGCCTCATCTCGCATTTTCTTTCTCTCATTGTCAAAATCTTCAATTATCTCTTTCTCAAGCAAGGCTATAACTCTGTCACTTATCATGTTATGCATTTGAATTCCAAACATAAGTTCAAACGGTGATCTCTTTGTTGTGCAATGTACATGGGAATTAATTGCTCTCTGCACTTGTGGACTCTCCGTTTGGCCAACTAATTCATCATTATTTCGCTGCAGCCTGCGTACTTGATTCACAGCCGAATCCAGTTCATCCTCTGCTTTATATTGCTCTGCTTGACGTCCAGCATGACCTAGCTCCAGTTCTAAATCAGCCAAAACTTTCTTTAGCTTGGCATGGGATAGCTTAATGTCACTAATCTCTTTGTTGCGCTCAGAGAGCTCTTGCCGCAGTGCACGCAGCTCGACGTCGTTTGTTTGCATAGGGCGCCCCTTACGATCCGAATATTCGCGCAGCTCGGCGCGCAGCTCGGTGCGCAGCTTCTTATTATCTCGCTCTAGTGCCAATTTCTCGGTTTCTATAAGCTCCCGTTTACCCCTTCGGATGCATTTTCCGCCTGTATATGCTTTGGCTCCATGCGCAGCTCAACTGCACGGCGCTCTAAACTTTCACGTGCAAAAATTTCCTCTTGCAACGAGTTGTTGACAAGAATTATTTTGCCAAGAGCCAATACTAAAAAAAATACAAAATACGAAATTTTTTTTAAATTTTTTTTACACTTACAAAATTAAATCGCACATAAAAAGCAATAGACATAAATGCAGATTAGAAAAATGAGTGGGGCGAAAAATGTTTTTTTCTCACACCTGATTTTTACTGTACGTTTTTTTTAAATGTATTTTTTCTCAAGCTAAAAATATAAATAATTTCTTGGATTTTATTCATCAATAATATAAAAATAAGTGAATTTTTATCGGCATAAATCTGCCGAATTATCATTGAAACTGCTTAGCACTGAAACCAGAAATTATTCGGTTTAGTTTAGTTGGTTTAAAGCAAAAAAAAAGTAATACATTTTTAGATAATAAAAGTAAGTAGCTGCATTATAGTTTTCACAATTGGATATCTAAAAGAGACCTTAGATTTAAAAAAAGCCCATTTTTCTGAAAGATAATAATATCATAATATAGTAAGTTGACATAATAAAACACTGTTTATAAACTTAAACCCTCTAGTAACTGTTTTGCCTCTAGTATTTATTTTTAAATCTATCAAAGCTATTAATAGCTCGATCTCATTTTCAGGACACGGATCTCCAAAAGGGTTCGTAAATTTCTGTGCTTCGACAGCAAAACAACTCATAACCCCAACACGAAAAGTAAGTTCTAATTTTTTTTTTTAATAAACAAGCAATTTAAATTTGAAAAAAAGTGCACGCAGGTGGTACTTATGGTCTTTACTGGGACCTACTAATGACGGCGCCATTAAATGTCTCTTGGCAACCCAACCAAAAATGTAGACATTTCATTTCAAAATCTTTTTTTTATATGTTAACCCTTTGCACTCGAGCCTAAAAAGCAAAAGTAGCAACCAGCAACTCGAGAGCTTTTTTTATAAAAAGTGAATGCATTAATGCAGCTAAACAAATCAATTTATTTTTACATATATTGTAATAAAGCATATTGTAGCTTATATTCAAGACTAAAAGGAAGAAATAATTATCTAACATAAACATTATCTAAGAATCAAGAGTGCTTAGTGAGATAAATAAGCGTGGCGCAAATGCGGCGACATTCGAGTGCAAAGGGTTAAATATTTTTTCTTTAAAGCTTTTTTTTAAGAATTTTAATGTTTGCGTGCAAATATATGCTCGAATTTTAATTATAAAAATATTCAATGGAAATATTATATTTAAACATGCCATAAAAAATTAATGACAAATTTGAAAATGAAATTTTTCCTTAATATCCAATTAAATTTTAGTCCCAATGCATAACCCCCTGAACCACATTACTATTCGAAAGCTTTTGTTAAAGCACAAATTTTTTTTTAAATATTTCACACAATTCTGTATAATCAATTTTGCTATTAATAATAACACGATAATTCAAAATATTAATTTTAATTAAACTGCTTTTATTTATATGTTTTTTTTTATTATTTTGGCACATAATAGAACAATTAGTTGAACTTATTGCTAACAAAAAAAAGCACAAAAAGCTTGCTTTAACAAAAACTCCTGAAAGTATGCAATAAAAAACTCAAACAAGTTGACATCATAATTTATTGGCAAAGTTCAATAATGGAATTCCATTCAGTAAGCAATTATAAAAATTAGTGCGTAAAATAGAAAACTATTGAAATAGAAAAATGCTAAAAGCAAAAAAAAAAATAAAATAATACAAAAAGCAATACAGGAAAAATGTTGTATAAAAATGGGCCAGAATTGCGAAGTAGCATGAAATTCATTGAAAAAGTAAAATAGACAATGCATAGAAAACCCAACTATAAATATAAATAACAATAAATTGTCATTTTAACCACAATAAATATAAATAAAATGAATTCAATGAAACAAAAACTAGATCCGTAGGAGACATACAGATAGTAATACAAAACAACAGCTAAATTGAAATATTTGTGGATGAAGACGACTTGGGTATGCACTATAAATTTTTATTCTCCAAAAAAAAGTTCTACTGCGCTGAGATGCGAAACTATAAATATTATATAGCATTATAATTATATACCCTATAAGTGACATACTTTTACAATTTTACTTGATATGTATGATTAATTTTTGCTAAAATTTCAACATGGCTGTAAACTATGCAAATTTTCTGTGCAATCTATTAATAATGCATTTTTCTTAGTACATTTTGATACCTTCAAGATCTATATGCTATCGATATCAGTTCAATCCATATACAAATGGGCTTGTTATTGAGTTTGGATGTACCTCTCTGAAAGTTAATTTTATTTCGCTATATAAAGTAACGAAATATGTTAAGCTGTCAATTTTTAAAAACTTTTTTTGTAATTCACAAGCGGTTTAATCACAAAATGTCGTTAATAGTAAAAACGTTATAATATTTATTGGTCGCATTTGATTTTTTTAAATTTTTGTTTTTTATGATATTTAAAATACTTACTTCGATTTTTATTGAATAAAAATCACAATGTGAGACGGTCACTTCGAGTTGTTTGATGTGTAACTACATTTGATTATTCACAAATATCATCAGTCAGCAAAAGAATATATTAAATACGCCATGTCTACGTCAAGTAATAGTAATAATAACCATGCTGACTAGAGATGCCACTATCGGTCTGGAAATGTTATCGACAACTATCGATGGTATCTTGAAAGTTATCGATAGTTTTCCTCTTAATTACATTTTCGAACAGCAAGTCAAAAATAACAAAATATCAATCTTTATCATCTATTATCTTGTTAATATGTTTTATTTATTATTTTGTTTGGAATATAAAGTATGAATTATCTTGTTCCTAATAAAAATTCTTCTTTATTGTAATATTGATAATTGGCTTTTTGCTACCCGTATCACAATCGGTATATTTGTGGATTTATATTACCACTACGTATTCGGTCACTCTCTTTCTGCCGCCAGACGGCGACTGGGGTCATCTCCGATCCACCACATTCTTTTCTTCCTTAAATTACCCGTGAACAATGAATTCCGCGTTTTGCCTCAAGAACATAAGCTTATTAACGATATCAGGAGACAATCTGGATCTTTTATCGGTAATAGTATTACCCGCTGTCGAGTTGACTCGCTCGGAAGGCGCAGATGAGCCGGAACAGACAAATGCTGTAGAGCAAGTTCCCGAAGCTCATCGCATTTTCTGTACTGCGTCCAGAATTGGATGATATCAATGCTCTTATCTTCTAGAGGCTCTTCCAAGTATGCATTGAGATGAACTATCGCTTGCGATAGATTCGGAATGACACTTGAAGTTGATGCTTTTGACGTATAGAATAGGTCCAGAAAATCGAAAACACCTGTCAAATACTTGCGGTGTTTTTATTTTTGCCTTCACTTTTTCCAGGTGGATTATTATCGACTTCGTTGTTGGTATGTGATCAAAACAAAAACATGATAAAGCATGCCAGCACACAGGATAAATTTATCGAAGGAATCTGTTTCTCACTTGACGTGACAATAAACGTGTAAATCCTAATATTTCCTCTCTTTTCTCGGACCATGCGATTGTTATCGTCGAGTACCGGGTCTAGGTTACGTTGTTCCACTGCCGCCGAATCTACACTTTTAGACACATTACTTTTTTCACTTTGTCCTTTTTCACCCCGATCCGACACTGCTTGACCGACCCGACGAATCACAGTAGGCAGCCCAACGTGACAAGCATTAAAATGTTTTTAAAACTATACAACAAATGTGAATGTGAGGAATGTCACGCGTAATAGCAATGTGATTCTACTCTGTTCTGCTCGTGCCGCCAAAACCACCGAAACAGTAAAACCTCGATAGAACGAGCAAGTCGGTAGACTATCGATAATATCGGAAATACAAAAAAACTATCGATAGCTTTCGATAGTCCCATACTATCGATACTATCGTAGTATATCGATAGTTTTGGCATCTCTAATTATAACCATGCTGACATAGTTCTTATGGATTGGATAAAGAACAATTGTGCGATGTGGTCCTCATCTCGGGCCTAGACAAAAAACGTGTGCCGGCCCATAGTTCGGTGTTGTACGCCAATAGTCAGTTCTTTTCGGCCATGTTTACCAATCCTTGCATGAAGCGAAGGCGAATGAGGTGGCTCTAGGCGAAGTAAACCACGATGTTCTACAAATTCTGGTTCTTGAAGTGCATGAAGAGAATGTTGGAAAGCTTTTTATAACCGATCCATATAGGGCAAGTGGACTCTGCAGTCAGCAAAAGATGGATTGAAACCATTTAAAAAATTTTTTGCGAAGAATATCCGAAGATCTGCTTAAGATTTTAAAAAACTTAGCAGTTTTATTTTGAAAGGTCTTTATATTTAATTGGACAAAATTGATATTTTTATCAAAAAGAAAAGTCATTCAGTTTATAAAGCAGTTTTATTTTATTTTATATAAAATTATTGACAAATGGGACAAAATCTATATTTATACGAAAAAAATGGCCGATCTTCCTCTGGTTAGAAACGTTTCTCAAATCAAATTATCTAATAATATCAATTGCACCTTAATTAGACAAATCAATTATGGAGTTGAATTGACAAAAGGTTGACACCGTTTTGTATGTAAGACCCACTTAAATCCTTAAGAAACTTACATCTGATTATATTATTTTACGATTCAGAACAACTTTAATTTAAAATATTTAGAATTCAGTGTGCGTAAAATAATAAAAAAAAAAAGTAAATTTTTTTAGGGACAATAATGTCAGCAACATTAGCAGTAAAACATATCTAATATGGATGAAAATTAGTAACACTTATTGCAGGAGAAACTTGAACCATATGAGGAGAGTCCACTTTTCTAATTTACTTGGCATATACCTCATAAATATACTAAGACATTACCTAGATTATGCTCTTTTCTTCCTGTTACAAGCACTATAACGAAACCAATATGCTCTTTTTTGCCTATGAGGAAAGTGTATAAAAAGAACTATAAGAATGACACAGAAAGGGAAAGTCAACAATTGTCATTGTCAACTGGCTGCCAATAAATTGCATTATTAAAGCATACATTTAGGGGCAGCTCCTGTGCCACATCCAGAAGAAGCAGCAGCAACAGCAGAACGAAGCAGCAGATAACATGTGAAAAACTGTGGAAAACTATTTGTAATACAATGGGCTACAGCTCTGGTATGCGTTTATACACTCCTCGACACTTGAATAGAACTCAATAAATTATAAAAAGGGAATTGAATTAAGGCAAAGCAATTGAATTTTCAAAACAAAGAAAAGCAGTCGGTACAGTGACTAATGGAGAAATAACCGGGACCTATTTTAGGAATAAATTGAAGTTTGTAGGTATATTCAAAAAAGGAAAAAATGGCTTAAAGGTGTGATGTGTGGTTTCATGAAAATTTAACGTGGCGTTGTACATTAGGACAAGCTTTTTGGCCCACGGTACCGCATCATTAAATACTACTGAGTTTGGTTGGAGCTAGTCGGGAAGGTATCCTTTATATGATACTAGTGAGCCCAGCAGACGTTGTCCTGCCCAAACTTTTTGAATACTCTTAAAATGAATAAACATCGTAAGATTCTCTAGTTAGCTTATCTGGAAAAATATAAGATTTTTAGATTAGTTTGCAGCTCGATTTAAACTTGCACCATTATTAGTCGAATATCGCGCTTCACGGGTCTGGCCTAACCGAATTCTTTCACGTTCATTGCGATCTTCACGTTCCTGTGCAGTACGATTAGATTGATAATTAATTTGATTCGTTGCATTTCTTCAAATTTAGATACTTACGTCACGCATTGTTCGATTAGGAGACGGCATTCGCAATTGTCCTAAAGCTTTATCGCCAAGCATAAATCCTCAATATGAATTAAAGCTTCTTTGCAAACTACCGGCATAAATTTCATCACTGGCTTACGTTTTGCTTGACGTACTCGAAACAAAATATCTTCTGATAATTAATCTTGATATTTTAGCCACAATTCAGGTGGATTTGATGGAAAAAATGTTGCCAAAATAATCGCAAATAGAACACTTACATATTTGATATGGATGAGCAGTAATAGCTGCATCTGCTTAAGTTTGATCCCAGTGCAAATCATTTTCCAACAAATTCAGTTTTTTGACATGCCTCTTGATACGTTGAACACAATACGCCATTTGCTGTTCTCAATGATTGAAACGATGTTGGACCTCGAACATTGATTAACAACAATACCAGTTTTTGTATATATGGCAATATACACACAAAAACCGATATTCACAAAAATGAGTATATCTCACAAAGAAATACAACCAAACACATCTAAATAGGCTTAAAACCTCCGTGCTGGCAACCTCTAACACACGCAAAAATCAGACTTGAAATTTATGGACGCGTTCATAAGAACATCCGTAACACGTAAAACAGAAATTTCTTTTTTATATATAGATATACGTTCATAAGGTTTCAACTTAAGAGAAGATCTTAAGCTTTTTTTTGCTTTATTTTTGAGAAGTAAAAAAAGAAGTGATTTCTAAAAAAAATAATGGCTGATACGTTTTTTGTAGACAGTCATAAATTGCCTGCAAAAGATTAGTTTTAGTAAACCAAATTTTAAATTAAAAAAAAATATATTAAACAAATGCCAGATACCATAAATAAGGAAGATAACTTGACTGATTTTACATCAAAAGGACATTCAAAAAAGTCGGAGACTCGTATATGAATTTGATCTAGCCTGAAGTAATTGATTGAAATAATGAAAGCAAGAAGTGGCTTTACTCTGGTATGTGATTTTTCTTCAAGAATTGTGTTTTAATATCCTGTACCAATCTGTTTGTACTCGGACAGGCCAGGTGTCTATTGAGTCTCTCGAATCACACTTGAAGTCGTCTTTGGAGGAGATGACTCAGCAGTTTTCAATCCACCCCGGATCTCAGGACATATAGATATCAATGGCAATTGCATCGCGAATGAACTGGCTAGAGAAAGAACTATGTTCATCCTCCTTAAAGACACGAAAGCCTAACTATATCTAAGGCCAGTTGTAGACTGTAGTTATGAAATCACTTCACCTTCAACACATGCAGGATGTCACGCCAAAATGGGCAGACTTTTGCAAGAAAAGAACAAAGAAACGTTGCTGTCTTGATAGAACTAAATGCTCGATCGAAATCCGAGCAACTATTGGACCCTGGCTGGACTTATTGCTGCTCATCATGATTTCTGCAGAAGCTGCTGTGTTGAGGAGTAGCTGTAGACAGTTAAAATCTCTTCTCTTACTGTGCTGGACTGTATCTGAGGTCTTAGAAAAGAGTTCAAGAAGCCTCTTGGCGTTTATTCAGGTCACCGCATGGACGTGACTTTGAGATCATATAGGAGACCTGCGAAGTGGAGAAAAGCTGTTGTAGGATCCACCCAGTATGCCGATTAACTTTTCAGCTTTTGCTTTGCATTTTTATAAAATGAATCTTAATTTATTTGCTGTTCTTTCCATTTTTACATACAAACTAAGACTAAAATAAGTCTTGAACTCTTATCCAAGCTTTCCAACTATAAATATAGATAAAAGCTTCTCCAAGCTTTGACGCATTATCTTAAATATCTCAAAAGCTAACTCAAAACGTATTAGGTGCAGGTTGAGTATAAGCTTTCTGTTTTGTTCTCATACTCTTACTGAAAGTACGTAAACTTGCATCTAAAAATTTTATCCATTGAAATTCTCTACAACTTAATATAATAACTTTTTTATTTCAACCATTTTCTGAAATTATTTACATAGCTTATATCTGAATAGTATTATGCATGTGCCCCAGAGTGTTTGTCCTATGCATGGTAGAGAGTCCTATATATTGCCGTGCGCATTTGTTACAGCAATTGTCAACATAAATAAAATTAAATAAATAGAGCAAGGTGCACGCACACATATACATAAACACAAAACACAGATACACACACATGCACACAGAAGCTGTCAGAGACTGTCAAAGTGACCATTTTATATAATATAGATACATTAAGACATCTTTTGCTTTTGTTTCCAAGCCCCACAAGTGGAAATTAAACGCAACCAATTTATACGCACACACACATAGACACAAACACACTCACATAGATACTCACACACACACCCACACATACATACGTAATTATAGAGCAGAGTAATTCCGAGAATTTCTTGTGCGTTTTTCGTTGATTATTGAAATCTGCCAAGCCACCAACTCACACATACACTCGCTCTTACACTCACACATTCACACCCAGCAAAACAAAACAAACACACACACACACGTAGGGACACACACTCTCACCAACACTCACACACATTATTGCGCATTTTCTGGCCACAAACAGCATATCAGCTTAAGACGCCATTTGCCATTTTCTTTTCTTAGTCCGTCTGTCCAGCAAGTTTCATTGGCTCCGCTTTCTTATGCCTTAAGGCATTGAATTTTCTTCATTTTCCTTTCCTTACATTTCTTATCTTTTTTTCTTTTTTTGGTTTTTCTCGGCACTTTCATTACTTTTGCAGTTTTTGTGTGCTTTCTCTCTTGCATTGCGCTTTTATTGAAAGAAAATCGTGGAAAAAAAAATTCTATTTAAGTGAGATTGGGTGATTGGTTGGTTAAAGTAGATGACACTCTGAGAAATGAGTGGATAGAAATATTCGTAGAATTTATAAGGACGTGGAACATTTTGTTGATAAAAAATATTATTCAACAAGTATTTGATTTAATTTCATTTTAGTGAACATTTTGGCATTTAGATATATCTAAAAAATAAGGTTCCGAGAATAGATCTATAGAGACTTGACAAATACTACAAAGATTTAATTAAAAGATATATAACTAGATTTCCTAATGTGGGGTTGGGATCCATAAAGATCGGTCAAAATCTCTATCATGAAATATGATAAAATAATGTGTATTGAATAAATTTCAGAAACCTTGGCACAGGTTTTACCTTTTAAAGATAAAATTTCCAATTAAATCTGTAAAGCTACACTAGAAGAATTTGTTCTATTTAATTGATTTTGGATTTTTTGGATCTAAATTAAAATTATAAATAACGTTTTACTCTAAGTAGTTACTTTTTTATTTCCGATTAAACATCGGACACAATTTGATTTTAAAATATTCCATAATGTTTCATCCATTAAAATAATAAAGCTTGGGTTTAAACGGAGAATCTGCAAAAAATTAGAAAAGGTAGAAATTGTTTTTCGAAGTTCTTTGAGGCTCTATGCTCCACTTAGTAGTCCAGAATAAGTAGTATTAGAAGTTCTATGAGTAGAGAACGTTGCCGTAATAGACTCGTTGCATAATTCTCACATTAGCGCCTCCAAGATCTATATGTTATCGATATTAGCTCAATCCACATACAAATCGGCTTGCTATAAAGTTAGGATGTACATCGCTGAAAGTTAAATTTATTTCGCTATATAAAGCAACGAAATATGTTTAGCTGTCAATTTTTATAAATTATTCCTTGTAATTCACAAGTGGTTTAATCACCAAATGTAGTTAGTAGTAAAAATTTTATAACATTTCTATGTAGCAGTCTTTTTTTTTTTAATTTTATTTATAAAACAAACCGTTTTTTAGATATATGGACGGTTTATCTTCGTTCTGCACTGGTCAAACTAAAGTTTAGGTTTTACAATATTTTTTTTTGCTTTTGTGTCTATACGTTTATATATGTTTATATCATATATAATCTCAAAATTCAGGTTTGGAATTACATGTTCTTCGAAACTATTGTATTTAAATGCGTGATTTTTGAAGTAATTTTATCATAGTCTATTGTCCTTGTTGGGTAATCTTGATGTAAGTCTTCTTTCTCGTTGCTTTTTTGGTGTTCTACATAAATTTTTTAAAAAAAAATCAATTAACAATAGTTCTGTTTAAAATAATGTAGCATATGAATTCACTTGCTGCCATTTGGTAGATTTATTTAATCAGAATCAAAATCAGAGGAAATCATTATCGGTTGAGTAAAAAAATGTTATATCATCAGTATTCAAATTGAGCTTGTTAATTGTTTGGAGTTCTTTCATACATGCTGCCGCATGCCGCATGTCCCTATCGATAAACTTCAAACGTATCTGCTGCTTTTTCAACCAACCCTTCAGTACTACATTTGATTCCTTTGCTTTGATGGCATCGCGTAGTTGGTCAATATGGATGTGCAAGACACTCTTGCAGGCGGCGGCCGATAGCAAAAAATCTTTGTAAAGGTTTCTAGACTTGGGAGGCTATATAAAAAGTAGAATAAAAATTACTTTATTAAAATCATTATTACAAAAATGAGATAAAAAAATAATAGGAAAAAAACTAAGTAAAGTTGTGATAATTGAAAACGTTTTTGGGACAATTTTTCTGATTTTGAAATCTATATTATGGTGCGTATTAATTATAACAAGAGATATTTTCGAAAATCCAAGATTTCTGTAATAAGTTATATTTTTAGAAAGAAGCGAAAAGTTCAATAATTTCAACAGCGTTTTGAAAGCATGTGAACCACTGTAAGGCTATTGTCATTGGCTTTTGTATCAAGCTTTGATGCTAGGTTTACACTGCATTACACTGTGCAACAAAATATTTGAGAAATTGCGTTACGCCTCTGATTATGTGGCAAAATATAAACAATGAACTAGTTCCTGAACGAGCACTAAGTGCCAGTTAGTAGCAATAATTAATTTTAAAATAAATTATTAAATTTAAACGCATTTTTTAGCCGTTTAAAGTAAATTTCTGGAAACTTTTTCATATTTTTATAAATACTATTTTCAAAACAATATATGGACCGTTTTACAAGTTCAAAAACATACTGATTATATTAAAACATTTTTGTTGTACAAATTTCAGAAGATCTGCTTAAAAATATGAGTAATTTCAGAGAAAAAAAAAAAAAAAGGATAAAGTTATAGGAATAGAAAAGCGTGTATATTTTGAAATCTTTCGCAATTAACTGCATTCGATGATAGAATCTAGACATTATGTCTTTGAAGATGCGTTACGTTTTGTAAAAGCAAAAAACGTAAAAAACCAACATATTATCATTAGATTCTGATTGGTGTGACCAAAGATATGCACAAGAGATTGTCACCAATGTACGATGGATACAGAACAACTGAAGGAAAATACAAAAAATAAGTTTGAGCTGGAAAGATAAACCTGTTTGAAGGAGTTTTCAATACTCATTTACAGTATCAAATTTAACGTAAAGCCCCTTTTATGCTCAGTAATATGGATAAGCTATGGATTATGAAACTTTTATATTCAACTTTCAAATGCTTCTGATCTTAATTCAGTACAATCGATAAACTTCAGGTAAAAACTGTGAAATAAAAGATAGCGTACGTATAAGTCGGGCACGAAACGAGTTTCGGATACCCTCGCCAGTATCCTCAAATTTAAATTTTTTGCTTAAGAACTCCAAAAGATACTTATTTGTAAAATTGGCTTCGCTATTTTATTTGAGAAAAAATGGCGTACGTTAAGACGGGCGCGGACGACTTTGGGATACCCTGTACCAACTAGCTTGCAATAAATTCCGATTTCTTCACAAAAACCAAAAACAAAAGAATTTTTAAGCAAAAATTTTTTTTTGACCGATCGTTCCTATGGGAGCTATATGATATAGTCAACCTGATTTCAATACAAATTTGACACAGTGCTTAAATACCTTAAAAAAGATACTGAATGCCAAATTTATTTCAAATATCTTTACAAACAAACAAAACACATCGAATTTTTGTATAAAAAACGTGTTTTTGAACCGATTGGTCCTATGGGAGCTATATGATCTAGTCAAACGATTTGGATTAAATTTAGTACAGTGCTTAGGAACTATAAAATACTCACGAATGTCAAATTTGGTCCCAATATCTTAACAAACAAACGAAACACAACAAATTTTGTTAAAAAATCGATTTTTTGGAAGATCGGACCTATGGGAGCTATATGATATAGTCAACCGATTTTGTTCAAATTTGGCACATTGCTTAAGTGGTTAAAAAATTTCAAACGCCAAATCTGGTTACGATATCTTTATTAAAAAACGAAATATAGCGAATTTTTCTTTAAAAAAGTTATTTTGGCTGATCGGTCCTATGGGAGCTATATGATACAGTCAACCGATTTTGATGCAAATTTGGTACAGTGCTTGGGAACTATAAAAAAATCTTCAATACCAAATTTGGTTACGATATCTTCTTTATCAAACGAATTATCCATCTAAAACTTTTATTTTTTGTCGAGGTCGTCTCAAACACCCTATGGGAGCTATATAATTTATCCCCGATATCAAAAAAATAAAATAAACTTGCCTCCTATGGAATAATATGGGTTCTAATGTGAAAGTTTGGTTACTCTAGCTCTTACCATCTCTGAGATCTAGGCACTGAAACGGACAGACAGACGGACATGGTTATATCGACTTCTCTAGTCAACTTGATTATACTTTAGGTAACTTTGGAGGTTCTCCTTGTCTCATTCCCTTTGAACCATATGGTAAAAGGCATAAAAATTGCACAGAAAACCCTGAATCTTTATTAGTTCGTATTAACAAATTCCAAATTAACACAGAGTTTCTCTAATTTCATCTTGTATAGTAAATCCGGGTGAAGCCCCACGCGTTTTAGTAAGTACTCAATCTACTAGGTAACCTAAAGCTAAGGTAGTGTTTCTTTTTTTGATTTCCGGAGTCCATGGAGTTTCGGACATAATTTTTTATTAGAGGATGAGTCCCATGCCTAGTTCTATTATGCATTCTTGATTTTCATATCATATTCACCATTTGTTCTATTTTGATTTATCCAATAATTATTTCCCCAATAGCAATGCTTTATTGGGTAAGATTTTACCTTTTTTTTTATCATGTCGACTTACAACTTGGCACATGTGGGGTTAAAAAAAAATAGCTCTTTTCCGGTACCAGCTTCCAGAAAACGTTGGGGAGAACAAGTGCTCTTATTGGGAATTAAAGAAGAGAATGAACCGAATCCTCAATCGCTATGATAATGATGGTGAAGAAACAAGGATGCTAATTCGCAATAATTTAAAAAATTTTCAAATTGAGAAATTATGTTAAAATTTCTAACATTTAATCCAAATTTAAGAGAAAATATTGTATATATACTCACATATATTTATCAAAACCGCCCAGGAAAAATTTGTACTCATTTCATTCTGCCCACATTTCGTACATCAGCGACAGTTTCCATTAAGGACCACAACCGGCGCCAAGTTTTTTATATTATAGTTTTTCATATACTATATCCTTGAGGTCAAATTTAGAAACTACTTAAGGCACTCCTTAGGCAACATGAACTCTTCTACACACACATAAGTGTTTGTGTATTTTCTTGCAGTGCACTTTGTAGCCACCTGACTTTGAAGGGTTTTCTCTCGGCTTTCAGTTTTGTTTTACTCCTTAAACAAATACGGACGTACATATATAAGCACGAACACACAAAAAGTGGATTTACACACACACACACATACACTTACACGCACACAGGACACTCACCCACTTATACAAATACAAATGGCCTTGACATTTCTTATGCTTATCGCTGTCAGTGCAGGCGTTGAAATTGTAATTTGTGTAATCTCAGTGGGCACAAGAGCTTCGGTGAGCCATATATAAAAGAGAAAAGTGAAGCTTATAACAAGGAGAGAGAGAATCATAAAGGTGAACGTGGTCCATAAAGTAACTAAAACAAGGAGACGTAATGAGCACGTTCGTCATACGGCAGAGAAGCGGTATTTTAGCGAGTGACGTCACGAGAATTATGTCGGTAGCCTGAAATTATAGAATTAAGTGATTTTTTAAAATTTTTTTAAAAGAAAGGAGTGGCATTGAGCGCGTCCGTAATGCGGCAGAAAGGCGTATGACGTCACGAGAATAATGAAGGTACCCTAAAAACATAGTCTCATGTGGATTTATTTTTTTTTATTTTATTTGGACAGCAAAAAGATTAAGGAAGGAGAGGCATAGAGCAGGTCCGTATTAACTTAGAGAAACGGAACTTTAGCGAATGACGTCAGGAGAATAATATTTTTTTATTTTTTTATTCTTTGATAAAATTGTACATCTAGTTGACAATGTAGTTACTCTGAAAAAATAGGCTCAAGTGATATCTTTTTAGTTTTTGACAATAATATGGAACTACTTGAGATAAAGGAAGGAGACGCATTGGGTACGTCATGACAATTATGAAGGTGCATTAAAATCATAGGAGCAGGGAATATCTGCAATCTAGCTTACGGAGACGTCAATAACAGAATTGCTCCCTTTTTAAAAATGCTAATAAAAAACCATCAACTTTTTCTTCGGACATCCCATTTATTAAACATTAATCTTAAAAATATATAAGCATTTAAAATAATTTTTGTATTTTTTTTTTTTGCCTTTCATAAATTATTTGATAATTTTAAACATCCCCCAAGACAAGTTTTTCTCGTTTATAATCTGAGCCCCTTGGATCGAGGGTATACGATTTTATTTAAAAACAATTTATATAATTATTATTATTAAACATTCTGGAACTAGATCCAATATGAAAGTATTGTCGATCTATGGCAGTACGAAATTCTTAGATATATGCATTAACACTTCGCACAGAAAATGCTTCAAACTGGTTTTTAACGAATGTGCAATAAATCCAATCTGGAACTAGTTCTTTTGCGGTGTCAAATGCTTAGAAATTAGTATTAACACATTAAAAGCGGGGCGGGTAAAATTACCCGTTGTGAAAATTGCTGCTTATAAGCGGGCCGGGTATTTTTACCTTTTGAATGTATGCACTTCAAAAGCGGGAGACGGTATTGTTACCGGATTGGTTTTCATATAAAACTGAAAGTATTATTTCATATAATTATTTTAGTTTCATAAATTTCAAGTTTTTCATGGAAATTGTTTGTTTTGTTGCATTCAAAACTCAAATCAACAATTGTTCACGAAAAATGTTGATATGACTGCCCAAGAAACATTTTTATTATATAGTAACAAAATTAGGAAAGGGAATTGTTTTTGTTTTGTATGGGCATAAATAAATAATAATATTATGAGGATCTTTCATCTCATTTGACACACTTCTCATTATTGCGTATTCTTTCATGTTGTTTTATATTTATAAATTTATTACTCAATTGTTTTAGCGACTTGTCATTTCATAACTATCAACAGTTATTTGCGAGCTCTGGTAAAATGTGAAATAATAATTTTAAATTCAGTGTTTAGTCGGCTTTAGACAGTTGAACATTTCTTTTTATAAATTATTTTTCAATTATTATAAAAATGGACCCTGATAGTGATAGTGAAGTTTACGCAGATAATTTATCGCAAATTTCCAGTGATTCTGATATTACTGAATTTGAGAGTGACTGTGAAAGTGATGAAGACTTCTTTCATCCTAGAAGACGTAGAGTTTTACCAATACAGTATAGCGATTCGGAACAAAGTGACGATGAAGTATTGGAGTGGTCAGAACATGATAATCCTCCAATTATTGAACAAATTTTGGGACAAAGTGGCGTTGTTGAGATGCCAAATAATTCATAAAGTGTGGATGAAGTGGTTCAACTTTTCATAGGGAACGATTTGTTCGATTATATGGCAGAAGAAACTAATCGTGATTATTCACAAAATGTAGATAAGTTTAAAAACAGTGCAAAATCTGATCGCCTTAAAAAAATTAGCCCAATCGTATCTTATTTTTTTAAAAAATTTGAACAAGTATATAAGCCTCAACGAGAGTTGTCATTGGATGAAAGCATTGTACCCTGGAGAGGTCGGCTATCATTTAAGGTGTATAATGCTTCCAAAATTCATAAATACGGAATTCTTATTCGAATGGTTTGTGAAGCAAGAACAGGATATATATGTAATTTCCGAATATATCATGGTGAAGGAAGTCGACTTCAGGAGACAATTTTACACCTCCCACAGCCGTATGCAAACTTGTGGCACCACGTCTACATGGACAATTATTATAATAGTGTCGATACGGCTAAAGTCTTGTTAGAAAATGGATTCCGAAGTTGTGGTACGATACGTACAAATAGAGGTCTTCCTGCATGTTTACAAAATGCAAATTTAAAAAAGGTGAATCTATGTTTCGTCGTCAAAACGATATTCTTTGACAATGCTGGCAATCGAAAAGAACAGTTCGAATGATTTCAACAATCCACTATCGTAGAAAGTGCAAATATTGATTGGAAGACGAGAGAAAACATTTGGAAGCCGAAATGCGTTATCGATTACAATAAATATATGAAAGGTGTCGATCGCGCTGATCAGTATTTGTCATATTATTCAATTGTACGACGTACAAAAAGGGTAGTGATGTTTTTGCTAAATGATGCTCTTTTCAACGCTTTCAGGGTTTTTAAAGGTTTAAATACCAATTCAAAGAAAAGTTATAAAAGATTTTTGCACGATGTGGCTTAAAGAATGGATAAGAGATAATGGTAGAGATAGTGTTGATGATAGAGTTCCCAATAATCCTGATGATCCAGTACCCAGCACATCTTCTACATGTAGAAGAATCGATTTTCCAAATAGATTATTGGATGCAAGAAAACATAAAATTAAAAGAATATTTACGGGAGGCAAAAAAAGAACCCCCAGAAACAATGTTATGTTTGTGCTTCTCACAAGAAGAAGAGTTTAACCTGCTTTATGTGTGAATATTGCGACGTGCCCCTTCATAAGGGAGAATGTTTTTTTAAATATCACACATTTAAAAAATATTAGTGTTAGAAAATACAATAAAATATTTTATACACTACTTCTACTACTAAACTACTTCTGTATAAAAATGAATTTACAAGTATTATATAGGTTTAAAAAAATAAAACATTTTTGACTGGCAACGTCTTAAATTAGGTTTGTATGGGAGGCACCATTGAAAAAGTTAACGATAACCGTAACGATAAGTCTAGCGATAAATAATCGTAACGATAAGTGGCATTTTTATTTTTGGTTTGCGCTCTGCTCTTATCTATAAACGAACCAGCGACTTTTTGTGAATCGCAGCAACAAGCAACGCACAGCGTCAGCCGCACCGCTTAGCGCTCAGCACCAAACCGGCACTTCTCACAGCGGTGGCTATTTTTAGTTTTGAGTGAGCGCAACTGATTAACGCCCAGCGGCGCATGGCCTCTGCGGTCTGCCGAAATACTGCATTACCTCCGCAGAAAACGTAATTGATTACAAGCGCTGCGTTTCGTTTGAGGGATTGTAAGCGGAGGCAAATAGAAAAGCAGTGATCTGCCAAAAATCTGCATTACAACTGCGGAAAAAGTAATGCACAAATAGAAACTCGCACTGCGCTTCCTTAGCAACACAAAATTTTGTTATTTTGTTTGCATGCTAACAAGCATAGTTCGGCCTTTCTTCTGTCAAACCATTCGTTTATACCTTTTTATTTATTATCTACTGCCGAGAAAATTTTATTTTATTAAGAGATACGAAAACGTAAAGTCTGACAACTCGTTTCATAATTTCATGAAATATACGTATAATCTTGATTGCGTATCAAACGTTTGTAAGTCAACTACGGTAAAAGAAACAACCATCGACTTGACTTTCGCAAGACACATTACAGCAGAAACACTTCCTTTCATTTCCTATTTCTCCTATCATCGTCCTATCCTCAACAAAATCACTCAAATAGGAATTAGTTAAGTTTAAGTTTACATGTACGATGTTTTAGTAAACAAAATATATTTCTATAGTTACAATTTGTGTAATTGTTATTTTCATTCAATTCCTTGTTCCTATTGTGCAATTTAATATTGTAATATTCATATCAATAAATATTCTACCGAGAAAAAGACGTTGTCACGTAAAATCTTTTTTACAAAATATCTATTGGTTTATAAACGTAAATTTGTCAATATAGTTGACATTTTGAAATGTAAACAGATAGGGTAGGTTTTGTTTTAGTACAAAACTTTTGATAAAATAAAATAGAGTATAGTTGTAAGTACTATATTACCAAATTTTATTAAAATCTAACCATTACTTTAGCAAATATTATTTATTTTGGATCGCGCAATTTTTGCTTGTTTTGCAAGAAATGCCCGCTACGCAGCATAGTTTCATATACTAGGCTACCCGCTTAAAATGTGT
>JBAMAX010002319.1:0-146787 GCA_037043745.1 Chymomyza amoena | reverse complement strand
CTGTTTGTAAATAAATAAATAAACATTTTTTGAGTACTTCGAATTTTTTATGTACCTCATAAAAAAATATAAACTTAAAAGATACATTTTATATCTATACTTTAAACAATTCTAAATTGCGGCTTCTTAAACTTTAAAACAGATCTATCTCTGCTGCAAATCGTAATATTTAAATTCATTCTCAGAATCTAAGTTATGAACAGTTTTTAAAATAGTTCTCTTGACAATCTAAGGTTTTCAAACTTGAAGCCTGACCTGACTTAAAATGGCAGCTACACGATTCTATGGCAATATTCCAGTTTATACAAAAAGCTATTATTAATATGTCAAAAAACTAGAAAGAAAACTAATCTGATGATTTGTAATCTAGTTTTCAAATAGTAGAATTGTAGAATTATGTCAGTAGCTCCAGTTTTTTTTTAATAAGAAATTAGCAAAACTCAATCATAAATCGTTAAGCACAAGGCTTAAAACGTGTTTGTGTGGTAGGTCCGACTTAATGGAATATTTTTTTATCGGTCTTAAGTTTATGGGACTTGAAAAACTGCAGTTGCGGTTTTCAACCTACAAGTTTTTTTAAAACAAACATAAATAACGTATTCTAAAGCCCATAAATCAACTCTACTCGTAACTATTTTTTTTTTCGAAACCTCACCGCAACTATGTATTTGCATTTAAGTCATATTTTTAGAAACGGTTTTGCAAATTCCGTGTTTATCTTGCAATCTATCGATTTCCAAGTAATCCTCTGTTGAAAACAAATGCCGGAATGCAAACATATTCTATACGATGATTGTATGCCAAGTCATGAACTCGATGAATGAACAAAACAAATAAATAACATTTGAATGCAGGTAGTAAAAATAATTTATTTATCTTACGGATAGCTACAATATATTTTATTAGATACTCGTGAACTGTAAATGAGTGCAATGGCTCGAAGTATCTGAGTATCTGATAGCTTCATTAACCAGTGGTTACTGGCTACGAACGTAACTCTTTGTACCAGGCTGGTCTTTTATGCTAAATATAAAATTTGCATTCTGTGGCTACATACTAAATAAAAAAGTAATGAAATTAATTTTAATTGTAATTAGAATTACAATTTATGATACAATTCATGATACAAAGAAAGCTAACGATATTACAATAGAAACACCTTAGACTTAAAAACTTGACGTCTCTATGATTTCCCGACACGCGTCTGAATTACTAAAAGACGATATTATGGCCCCCCTACCATGTGTGCAAATTGCCTTATTACCCGAAATCTCAATAAGGTCTTGGCCAATATGAAACGTGGCTATCAGCGCCTAGCCACAAAACCTAGGCAGCTGTTGTTATTATAATTCTTTTATTCTACTTTTTATAATTCTCGTTTTTGTTTCTGGTTCTATACACACGATCAATCGGATCACGTAGGCCCAGCTTGTGCCCATAAGCTACAACTTTGTCCTATAGTCTAACATAATACTCTACAAGAAGGTATCTTAACTTTTAAATTGTTTTAGAGGCGCTTTAAACGAATTGTGATAAAAAATTTGAAAAATGCAAGTTTGTAAAAGAATTCACTCAAAATTTGTGAAATAAACTTCTTTTAAGCCGAATCTGGCTGGAATTCGACTTCATAAAATTTTTGCGGACTATACTAGTACACTAGCTTACAAATTAAAAAAAATGGTACATGGCATACTGAAGACGAAAATAAAGTACCAAATTCTGAGATATTTAGCAAAAAGAAACACTTTTTTATAAAAAATGACGTACGTAAAGTCGGACGACTTTGGGATACCCTGTACCACTGCTTGCAATAAAATTCGGTTTCTTCACAAAAAACCAAAAACAGAAGAATTTTTTAGCAAAAAATTATTTTTTTTACTAATCGTTCCTATGGGAGCTATATGATATAGTCAACCGATTTCAATAAAATTTGACACAGTGTTAAATACCTTAAAAAATATCTGAATGCCGAATTTGGTTCAAATATCTTAACAAACAAACGAAACACAACAAATTTTGTTAAAAAATCGATTTTTTGGGAAGATCGGACCTATGGGAGCTATATGATATAGTCAACCGATTTTGTTCAAATTTGGCACATTGCTTAAGTGGTCTAAAAAATTTCCAAACGCCAAATCTGGTTACGATATCTTTATTAAAAAACGAAATATAGCGAATTTTTCTTTTTAAAAAGTTATTTTGGCCGATCGGTCCTATGGGAGGTTTATGATATAGACATCCGATTTTGATGAAATTTGGTACAGTGATTGGGAACTATAAAAACTTTCGAATACCAAATGGTTGGTTACGATATCTTCATAACCAAATGAATTATTCATTTAAAACATTTTTTTTTGTCGAGGTCGTCTCAAAAACCCATATGGGAGCTATATAATTTAAACCCGATATCAAAAAAATAAAATAAACTTGTCTTCTATGGAATAATATGGGATCTAATGTCAATGTTTGGTAACTCTAGCTCTTACCATCTCTGAAATCTAGGCGTTCAAACGGACGGACGGACGGACGGACAGACGGACGGACATGGGTATATCGACTTCTCTATTCACCCTGATCATATTTTAGATAACTTTGGGGTGTCTCCGACGTCTCCTTCTATATGTTACATACATTTTCGGCTTGCACAAACTTAATATACCCTTTGTACCATACGGTACAGGGTATAAAAATGGAGATAATAAATTTAACAAAATTAATACAATTGAACTAGAGGGATTCGCCCCTTCTCACGAGAGCCCCGGTTTTCTTTATTTAATTCAGATCATCCAGACAATTAAATACCCTACAATTCTTTACATCCATGTCCACGCCTCCTTCTGTTCGTTACATACATTGTTCAAATCTAGTATAGGGTATACTATAGGTACAAGGCATAAAAAAAATAAATAATAATTATAAATTTATCAAAATTTTCAAACTATTCTGGGAAACGACTGTCCAAGCAAAGAATTGAAATAATGTCAAGTGAATTAATTTTCAAGGCTTCCTTCCCATTGCTATTCCTTTTTTTCATGATACATTTTAGTATTTCGCATAAATTTTTACCTGCATAATTTCAATATTTTCAGGTAAAACTTATATTGTGCACACTCTATGAGATGTGGCTATCGCATGGTGTAAAGTTCACATCGATAAGTTCACGCTTACGCACACAATCGGTACCACATCGCTTTAATGTAACTAACAATAAAAAGTCAGCTTCGCCAAATCGACGAAGAAGTGCAAAAAAGTATAGAAAACGGGGTGCGGTTATTGTCATTGCGAAAATTTAGATGCATTTTTATTGTTTTTGTAATAAATATTATGGAATAAATTTTAATCTGGACAAAATTTATATCAAAAGACGTGCATTCAAATATTATTATTATAATTTTTGTCGTAGATATTGTATTGACATTATGCATTAGATCATGTCCTTTCTAAAGAGAATATAAAAAGATTACATATGCTAAGGTCGCGCAGGGTATACTTTGAAATGTCGTATAGCATCAAAATGCAATAAAATTCGGTATACTTAAAACTTTGGTATTTCGTTACTCAAAATTTCCACATTTAATTGCTTAATTTGCTTATAAAAATTTATAAATAATGAAACCATGCCCACAAATTTTTATTTTTTTCGCCGTGGTCTAAAATACTACTTTTGAAGCTTTATGATCTAAACCTGATATCGAAAAAATAAAATAAACATGCTTTCAGAGACATCATAATGTAGCTAGTCCAAAAGTTAAGTTGCTCTACCTGTTAACATCTTCAACATCTAGGCGTTCAGAGAAACGGAAAGAAGAGATCTTAATAAAATTGGATAATTTTGTTAAGCTCTATTTAAGATTATACAGTGAACTACCGTTACTTGGTACATTAAGACGTTCTAAATATTTCTGTTCATTTAAGTAGTTTCTATTTTACAAAATAAAATAAACCTGTTTTTCGTTACATCATAAGGGAACTTCTTCAAAATCCCTATAAAATATAAATAGCTACCAAAATAAAGCAACAGTTGGTTAGGGTATACACACTTCGCATCCATGTAGTAATTTACTCTAACTATGAACTCAACCAATTACACTGTCCAACAGTGATTTAGAACTTTTCAAGTGACTTAGTGTACGTTGTAGGTCTTGACGAGTAGATCACGATAGTGTGTTTCAAAATTGTCTAACACCCCCAAAATCGCAAGTTATCGCTTAAAAACCGTTTTTCGGGTACTGCGATCACTCCCACTATCACAACGTCGCCATTTTTCAACCGATTTTCGATACCTTTACGGGTTTGGAAAGAAGAAGATTCAAGCTTTAAGATGATATACACTTGATTATACTTCAGAAAGCAACTACGAGATTTTTTAAAAAATCGGTTGACTATATCATATAGCTCCCATAGGATCGATCGGTCAAAAAATCGATTTTTTAACAAAATTTGTTGTATTTCGTTTGTTTTTTAAAATATTGCGACCAAATTTGGCACTTGTAAGTTTTTTATTGTTCTTAAGCATTATACCAAATTTGGTTACGATATCTTCATGAACAAACGAATTATCCATCTAAAACGTTTTTTTTTTGTCGATGGAATTTTAATTTCCTTGTTTACAATAAGCGGCGTAACTTAAACATTTATCGACCGATTTTAATAAACCGTAACTTTTCTTACTCGGAATTAAAATTTCTTTAAGATTAAATGTAAAAAAGTAAAGGTGCTTTAACAAAATGTTATATAAAAATGACTTCAAAGTGTGAAAATCGAAAAAAAAAAGTGTAAATCTTAGATAACTTTTAAAAAATCTCGTAGTTGCTTTGTATGCAGTATAAACAAGTGTATATCATCTTGAAGCTTGAATCTTCTTCTTTCCAAAGCCGTAAATCAATCGAAAATCGGTTGAAAAATGGCGACGTTGTGATAGTGGGAGTGATCGCAGTACCCGAAAAACGGTTTTTAAGCGATAACTTGCGATTTTGGGGGTGTTAGACAATTTTGAAACACACTATCGTGATCTACTCGTCAAGACTCACAACGTACACTAGGTCACTTGAAAAGTTCCTTGATTTTTTTCAATTTTGTAGGACAGTGTTATTATTTTACAAAGTGGTTAACATTTCAGAGCGCTGTTATTAACAGCAGCTCACTGTTAACAGTGAGTTCTTTCTGCTCAGCCGCTGTTTTTGCATAGCTGCTGTTAACGTTAACAGTGAGTTCTTTCTGTTATTAACATTTTTCTTAGTCACTTTAGTTGTTATTACTTTGTTTATTATTGTTAATCACCTTTTAACTAATTTGTTTATTATTCTTGAACCTAGAGCACCTTTTTCCTGATTGTACAACTCTTAACTAATCTAAACTAATTGCAGATTTATAGACTGTTAATTATATAATATTTTGCACAAAGATTAATTGCTTTTACATTTTATGTCGTAAGCAATTCCGAGCTTTATAATTATAACAGAGCTGCCTACATGCTATGAGTAAACGCCTTAAAATCAAATCAAAACATATGTAAATACACAGATACACACAAATACAAATACAAACAGTCTATACCATAAAATGCATATCATAATATTATACAACATAAACAACATAATTAGCGTAAAAATTTAAATATTTACGAAAAAATGAAATAAAAAATAAAGACTTGGAAGATATGAATGCAATAGGCATAGATTGAGCGCAAACAAAGTATAAAAATTAAAGAAAAGAAAATGTAAATTAGTTTAGGGTATGACAGACTGTGGGATACACTGCAATTATAATACTTGTACCAAAGCTGAGCATTTTAGGGTAATATTTGATGCAGCGGGTGTTATAGTAGTATGAGGTAATAAAGACAACATTTATTTCTTTATTAGGCCTTCAATTTTTATGGATTCTTTTATTAATGAATGAAAATGGAATATTGTTACAGTTTAAATGGAAAGCTTTAGACCCCTATGATATCTAAGTGCTGATATCTTTTAAAGATTTCAAGCCGCATGGTTCTAGTTTCAGGGATCTACGCGAGTTAATGACTTCCACCGACAAACTTCATCTCAGCGCGTAGAGTGACTTTGTTTCTCTAAGAGACTTAAGGGTTATAGGGTATTCCAAAGAAAGCGCATCAAAAAATTCAATTCATTAAAAACTCATCCGGCATTTTGGATGCTGCTGGCAGATGCAACCGGGTGAAAGTTTTTTTTTCGACCTAATGAAATGTACAAATTATTAATAAAATGCACATTAGCCCACGGTTAGGGCCAAAAGCCGCAACGGATTTAGTTGAATGAATTTTCAATTAAGCGCCAAATTTGTTGTTGGCCAGCGGTAGGTGTTCGTCTTGTTGTTGTTGTTGATTTTGTTCGTGCTGTTGTTGTAGCTGAAGTTGGCCAAATGAAAGTGAAACCGGTTGTTGGCCAGCGGCGCGTCATACGCAACGTTTTTGACCCACATTTTGTGCAGCAAATAAAATTGGCAAGCCTGTTTTATAAATTAGACATCAGTCTTAGGTACTACATATATAACATATAGATATGTGTATATGGCTAAATGAATATCTATATTGGGTCAGCTTTATTAGCCAAAGTTGCTCTGACGAGAGCACCCGTCTTTTGTTTGCTTAAAACAGCTAAAAGTTAAATGTTACTTTTAAGAAACTTGTTGGTAGCATGTAAAATAGTCGAAATCGATTGAACGACTGTGAAATACTCTAAAATTGTATTTAGTCTTACGAGATAAATGTGTATTTAGTGGGATGAATCAATTGTAGGGATAGGTAAACATCAAGAAAGATTTCCCAATATTTCTCGAAATGATCCGTAGAATCAAAATTGTGATGCGCCTTTATAGATTTTTTCGGCCAGCTACAATTTGAACTACTATAAGATATATCTAAAAAGTGGGAAGTTCATAGGAATTTATTATATTATTTTTTTTTTCGCCTCCTGCTCGCTTATCTTACCAACCCCTCCATCGACGCAAGCGGCTCAGGAGGGCCCTCTTAATATTAAATTTGGCTCCATTGAAAAAAATAAAAGATGAGAAAAAAATCTTTTTTATATAATAGAGGGATTATATTTATATAAATACTAGCTGACCGCCTAACAGTCGATTCTCAATTTTTTTTTTTTAATACTTATTCTGCTATTTGGGGTGGCAACCCTTATCACTTAGGGGTATGAAACATAGATGTTGGCCGATTCTCAGACACAAAATTTCATGATAATCGGTCCATCCGTTTCGGAGGAGTTTGGTAAAAATTGTAAAAAAAATGTTAGTGGTGGCAACCCTGGGGATAAAAAATAGATGTTGGCCGATTCTCAGACGTACCAAATAGGCACACAAAATTTCATGAGAATCGGTCCAGCCGTTTCGGAGGAGTTTGGTAACAATTTAAAAAAAAAACACTTATCTCTTAGGAGTATGAAAAATAGATGTTAGCCGATTCTCAGACCTACTGAATACGCATATAAAATTTGGTAAAGATCGGTAAAGCCGTTTCGGAGGAGTACGGTAACTAACATTGTGACAAGGAAATTTTATATATTAGAAGATTTATCTCTGTTCTCAATTTCAATTGCAATATTTACAAGTCGATTTAATAATGCAGTTTTTCATTGTAGTCCTTTTATCGGAAAATTTCTGCAGTAGGCTTTGGGTAGAAGTATATAATTGTAAATCTAATGATAAACTTCATTACAAAATCGACAAGGCGGAATCGTAATCGATATCCAGAACTACAAAATTAGGTTTTAATGCACGGCTACATTCATCAAAAAATATATCGATGACAAATCGTTCGAAAAAACATTCTATTTTGCATGTATTTAGCCCGAAACTCAAGATCTCAAGGCCTTTAAAAATATCTAAGACAATTCAATGATAAACTGCACAATTAAAACGACAAATCGGAGTCGGTATAAGCATCCAGAAATGGAAATCGTTGAAAAATCGATAAAAAAAACTTTGTTTTGATATATTCAGCGACAAACTTAAGATCTCAAGGCTTTCAAAAGTATCTCTGACCATTTAATGATTAACTGCATAACTAAATCGACAAATTAGTGTCGGAATAGATATCCAGAATTGCAGAAAATTAAGTTATAATGTAGTGCCGCACTCATCAAAAAATAAATCTATGACAAATCGAACAAAAACTTTTTATTTTGCAAGGCTTTCAAAAATTTCTGTGACATTTAAAAGTTCGAAATTGGAGCGATTGCAATTAATGAAAGATCTGCAGTATATTCAGAGATCTTAAAAAATGTTGATAATTTTTTAAAGTTCTTTTTAAGATTATACAGTGTAGTATATGCCTTTTTTGATACATTAAAAGGTCTAAAAAAAATGCAATTCTTTTTTATAGCTTATATTTTAGACACTACAGCGATAACAAAAAAAAAACTTGTTAAAAATTGTATGCAGAAATATCCAAAGATCTTAAAAAATAATAATGATGATCTTGAGAGAAATAAAGAAATTGAACAAAATGTCTTAAGATGTAATAATGACGATCTTGAGAGAAATATATAAATTGAGCAAATGGTATTTACCTTAATTATATAGGTCATAGTCAGGACCGTAGAAAGAATATCAGGGCCCCGGAGGAAGTCTCGGATCCGGGCTCCTATCAATTTTTCTTAATTTATGAAAATACGTATAATTGTTGAAAAGTGTGAGATCAACATAAAGAAAAATAAAGAATGGATTTCTGATAGAATTGATGATTTGATGAAATCACTCTCGGAAAAAACTCTCGAGTCCGGTCCCTTCCGAGAGTGAGGGGGAAAAAGACACCCCCCCTCGACGGGCCTGGCCATAGTAATGGACTGGTTTTAAAGAATGATCTAACTAATAATGTATAACAGAATCAAAAGATTCCATGTTTTTGGGCTCTAAAACAGATTTGAATTTTACTCCTTAATAAAGAAATATATTCTAGTAAATGCAAAAACCTTTTTATAACCAATGACGACTTCACTTACCCATTGCTGATTTTCCAGCATTAGCACAAGACCTGTCCTTCATCTGAAAAAAATGAGAAATTAATACAATTTTTAATTTAACTTCACACAGTGCACCCAAGGACAGATTTAGGGTTAATAAGGTTTTAAGATTGACGATGACTAAATTATGTAATAATAATGGGAATATATTTTTTTTTAATTTATTTTATTTTTTGCTAGAAGGTTACAACCTTTATTTGCTTTGTTTGTTGCGAATTCAAATTTGCAGCAACTTGCTTGCGCCATCTAGCGACAACATGCTGGCGCCATCTAGCGACAAATCGTAACCACACTCTACCATCTAAACTTAAATGCATTATAGATGACAGTCGCGAAAACGCCCTCAAAAAATTGTTTTTTTATACCCTGTACCGTATGGTCCAAGGGTATATTAAGTTTGTGCAAGCCGAAAATGTATGTAACATATAGAAGGAGACGTCGGAGACACCCCAAAGTTACCTAAAATATGATCAGGGTGAATAGAGAAGTCGATATACCCATGTCCGTCTGTCCGTCTGTCCGTCTGTCCGTCCGTCCGTCCGTCCGTGTGAACGCCTAGATCTCAGAGATGGTAAGAGCTAGAGTTACCAAACTTTCACATAGATCCCATATTATTCCATAGGAGGCAAGTTTATTTTATTTTTTTGATATCGGGGATAAATTATATAGCTCCCATGGGGTGTTTGAGACGACCTCGAAAAAAAAAGCGTTTTAGATGAATAATTCGTTTGTTTATGAAGATATCGTAACGAAATTTGGCAATCGAAAGTTTTTATAGTTCCCAATCACTGTACCAAATTTGATCAAAATCGGTTGACTATATCATATAGCTCCCATAGGACCGATCGGCCAAAATAACTTTTTTAAAGAAAAATTGGCTATATTTCGTTTTTTAATAAAGATATCCTAACCAGATTTGGCGTTTGGAAATTTTTTAGACCACTTAAGCAATGTGCCAAATTTGAACAAAATCGGTGGACTATATCATATAGCTCCCATAGGTCCGATCTTCCAAAACATCGATTTTTTAACAAAATTTGTTGTGTTTCGTTTGTTTGTTAAGATATTGGGACCAAATTTGACATTCGTGAGTATTTTATAGTTCCTAAGCACTGTACCAAATTTAATCCAAGTCGTTTGACTAGATCATATAGCTCCCATAGGGCCAATCGGTCCAAAAACACGTTTTTTATACAAAATTCGATGTGTTTTGTTTGTTTGTAAAGATATTTGAAATAACTTTGGCGTTCATATCTTTTTTAAGGTATTTAAGCACCGTGTCAAATTTTATTGAAATCGGTTGACTATATCATATAGCTCCCATAGGAACGATCGGTCAAAAAAAAATTTATACTTTTCGATCTAATCATCTATCATGCCGAGGTATTAATAAAAAACTAGAACAAGTGCCAAAAACATGTTTTTTAATAATATCTCGGATTAGCATTTTAGTGATTCTCGATCAAGAAATTATCGTAATTATCTTTTACGAAGGTTCACTCGATGACCCTTGTGTAATTGAAAAACGTAAATGTTTCATAAATTTCCTTTCATTGAATTTTTTCATCTTAAGGATATTTGAGTTAACATATGTATAGGACTAGTGGCTTGACTCCACATACCCTAAACTACCCTATACTATCCCCTGAATATAAATTATTCCGCCTCCAGATTACCTATTTTATCATATATCAGATAAAGATTCAACAAACTTAACTCGTAAATTTCAAATCTGATATATAGAATAAAACTGATAGGAAGATACGCAATTCCCAAAACTATCTACTATCTATACTACCCTTGACCTGTTAAAAGCAGAGTATTAAAATGTTTACATGCCTACGTGTTTGCGCTGTGGCGTCTTTCAAATAAATGTTTTAACACTAAGCCGTTGAAAATGTAAATAGAGAGACCTTCAAAAAGAAGATACATAAGTTTTAGTTCGTTAAATTAAAATCTACTCGACCAAAAGATGTCAAGTTTTGCTGGATTATTCTTTGCTCAATGTCAGCCAACTTAATTAAACATTTCTTTTAGGCACATTTTTTTTTAATAATTTTAAAAATCCCCACGCAAATATTTGCAAAACTGTCATTTAAAAGTAATACCAAATATGATTGTTATCTCTGCAAATATTTATTTAGTCGCATATTTAATATAAGGTAGATTTTCTTTATAGACTTGGGCAAACA
Organism: Chymomyza amoena; assembly: GCA_037043745.1. Classification (NCBI taxonomy): domain Eukaryota; kingdom Metazoa; phylum Arthropoda; class Insecta; order Diptera; family Drosophilidae; genus Chymomyza; species Chymomyza amoena. Next base: position 135,602 of record JBAMAX010002319.1, on the reverse strand, counting down.
TTCTTCAAAACGCGCTTTTTGGGGGCACTGCGTCTAACTAATTTGCTTAGCTTATTTACCTGTTTTATGACAGTGACAACATTTGGTTATAAAAATAATAAATATTTTAAGATTAAGTTAAGCCAGACAATATAAAAAAAATTTGCATGCTATTTGAAAGTAGCAATGACCTTGAAATATTGCAACTGGGTAAATAAGATGCAAAACGTTTTGTACATATTTGCACTGTACATTAACCCAGTTTTTCGAATTTTTTTCAAAATAATAGAAGTTTAGTACTCTAGAAATTGTAAATAAAATAATTTTAATTCCTAAATTTATTGTAGTCAAAAACTTTGCAGTGTCCATGGGATCGATAATTTTCGAGCAAAATATTAGTTTCCCCAAAAATATAAGCCAATCTATCTCCTATAAAAAATTGCATTAGTTTCGATATATCGATACATCGATATCTGCTCTAGATCAGATCTTATGATCACGGAATTATTTCATAACAAGAAATTTAGATGTTTTCTCCCAAGTCGGGAGACTTGGCTGATGGCAGTCCTTGAGGAAATCTCCGGCGGCAACAATGGTTCACGGATGGGTCCAAAACTGAGCAGGGTGTAGGTGTTGAAATCGTTGGACCCAACACCAGAATCTCTACCACAATGGTCATCTGGCTCAACGTGTTTCAAGCGTAGATTCATGCCAGAGAGATACTTTTTAGGGAAACTAGGGGAGCAAACATCAGCATCTATTCAGATAGCCAAACTGTTATTAGGGTATTATCATCCTGGAGCATCTCCTCCAGGATGGGTAAAGAATGCTATAACCACCTCTAAGCCCTGTCCGCCCGGAACAAAGCTGTGACATGTTGGGTACCAGGACACTCGGGAGTGGATGGTAACACGATTTCTGAAGATCTAGAAAGACAGGGTGCCTCCACCCTGACTACATCTCCTGCGCCGTTTTGTGGTATTGGTTTTAAACAACCCACTTTTAGATATCATTTACAGAAAATTGGCCTATCGGACTCTTCAAATTGCTGACTCTGTCTAGAAGACGATGAAACCACCAGACATATTCATTGTGACTGCCCAGCGCTGGTATGGGACAGAGCCTGTCACATGGGAAAGGATGGTCACAGTGCCCACCTCTTTGTGAGGAAACCTTTCGGAGGGAAAAAATAAATATATCGATGTTTTTCAAGCACTGCTATACCGACATTTTTTCTAGGGAGCTTCGCTTTAATTATAGCTGATACTTTCCAACCCGGAGGTAAATAACCTCGTTGAGGGTCAGCTCGTATAAAAATTTATTCAGACAGACAGCCGGTAATTAAAAGACTTGAACATGCAGTGCGGTAACAACAAGTGAAAAAATGAATCTTTTAAATATCTTAAAGATATCGGAATTGGATAAATCTCGATGTAACAGTGGAAAATTCTCTAGGAGCAGATGTTGCAAGTAATACATTTGGGGTATTCACTTAATCGGGCACAAATGCATAATGGCAAAAATGCAAGTTGTCCAACAAATATTTGCACTTTTAAAATAAATTCAAAAGTAGAAAAAATTGTTTAATTTATTTATTATTTAAGTTATTATCGGGTTTCCAAAACCCACCCATTTCTTACTAAAGTTTATAGTTTATCTGCAAAACAAATCGGTGCAATTTATGAATAATATTTTATTATTTTAAAAGCAGTCTTACTACGTTCCCAACACGTGCGAGTTAATACAATGTATAATAACTCAATAAATTACTAAATGTTTTTGCAACTTCGTTGAACTCTAGTCTTAAAAGCCTATCATTAATTGAATAAATAAGTGCACTTTTTTTCTGATACAGTAAAATTAATAAGATTACAGTATTGGCTAACAGGAAACTTGTTAAATATACTATAATTATACTGGCTGATTTTGTTGAATCTACGTCATACCTGTTATGTAATTTAATATTGAAAAATTATTTACTTGCTATCCACGGATTGATTATAAAAGAAAATGACTTACGTTAAAGTCATGCGCGAACGACTTTGGGATACCCTGTATATTCCTTAAAAACACCAAAAGACATTAGATTGCTAAATTAGGTTACGATACCTTCATAATAAACCAAAAATATACAAAATGTATTAAAAAAACATTTTTTTATACCGATTTTGATTAAATATGGTACTGTGATTGGGAACTCTAAAAAACTTCTGGGTGCCAAATTCATGATATCTTCATAAATCTTTATAAAAAAAACGAATTATCCATCTAAAACTTTTGATTCTTTTCGAGATCCTCTTAAATACCCCTATGGGAGCTATATAATTTAACACCGATATCGAAAAAATTAAGTAAACTTGTCTCCTATGGCATAATATGGGATCTAATGTGAAAGTTTGGTTACTCTAGCTCTTACCATCTCTGAGATCAAGGGGCTCAAACGTGACGGACAGACATGGGCATAGTCGAATTCTCTAGTCACCCTGATCAATATTTTAGGTAACTTTGGGGTGTCTCCGACGACTTCTTCCATATGTTACATACATTTTCGGCTTGAACAACCTTAATATACGCTTTGTACCATACGGTACAGGGTATACAAAATGGGTTGGATGACAAATGCCTATATTGAATATTTTTTTTAAAGAACCCTGCTTGCCAACTTAGATTTAACAACAAATGGTTCGAAAATATTCGGTAGTTTAGTCACAATTAAATATTTTTTTTTTTAAGAAGCACCTTAAGTTTAAAAACTGAGATTCTGCGAAAAAAAAATGTTTACCCATAAAATCGAACTTCATCATTACATTTAAAAAATTATTTGGGGCAGCTTGCAGTGCTATTCATAAAGACCCTTTATAAAATAATTCTTATCTTAAGTATATCTTATTCTTACCTATAATAATATCTTGAGAAAAAAATTGTAATTATATTAAAATTTTGTGATAGTTGCCAATCCATTCTCTAACGATTAAATTATCTATTTTCCCATTAGCATTTTTGGAATTCCAGAAAAATTTCGCAGTCTGTGGTTCATTTTCGCAAGAAATGCTAAGAAATCCATTTCTAGCATTTAATATTTAATATTTCCCGTTTGTTGACTATTATTTTATTTTATTTTGATTATTACGATTATTATTATATTGGTTATCTTTGCTGAAATTGGGCTCTAATCGTTCGCTTATATTCGATTAAAAATTTCAGGGTCAACGTACTACATTTTTTAAGATTGCAGCTACACAAAAGAAAAAGTGCATGGAACTTTACATGTGACAGGGTTACCTGAGATCCAAATCCGCATGCGACTTTTAAAAACAACAACGCCCAAGGCTACTGAAGTAACCTCAAAAACACTGCAAGTCAGTGATATCTGATATCTCAGGATAACTGAGAGATCTGACATGCTAGTTTTTTGAAAGAATAGCCGATTTTGGAAAAAAAAAACAATTTCGAAAGAAATGATCAGGCAATGTTAAAAAAGGCGAGATAAAAAATATCGTTTTTTATGTTATGTTATATGTCTGATGTATCGAATAAATCGAAAAAAATTGTTTATTGTGCTGTCTCAAAATACTTGGGTTATAAAAAAAAAATATCGAAAGAAAGCGGTTGGGCAAGGTTCTGAGATTATCTCCAAAAAATATAATTTTTGATATTAGCAAACAAATTGAAAAAATCGAAAATGGTATTGGTGGAGTTTATTCCAAAACACTTGGATGGTGAGGGGTTTGGACCACGAATTCCGATTCAGCGGCTCAGAATCCCTATGAGTAGTTCAGCCAAATGTAGAGGTTAAAGCCATTTTTTTGGCTTTGGGCTTGTGTAATCAATGTGATTTAAGGGGGTCTTACTATGTAACAGTTTCAAAAAATCGATATTATTTTTTACATTTTTTTAATCTAAATAGTGTTAGCAATACGCTGGTAAAATGATTTACTGTGGACGGGCTCATTTGGCTGTGACAGAGCATTTTCCACGGTCATGCACGGTCGTTTTTCGTGTTTCTGCTGTACATATTTTATTACGTAGTCAATTTTTAAACGTGTTTTTCCGAAAGTCGTCTTTTTGGAGGAGTGGTGAACGTTTTCGAAAAATCTACCTGACCGATCTTGTCATACGAAACATTTTTAACGATCAGAAAACATGTCGCAACAGAGTATCGAGCTTTTTAATGAAATTCTTGTCCAAAAATTTTTAACAGTCTTGAGTTAGCAGAAAAAAGTACGAAAAAAATGTTTATCATTTCAAAATTCCGTTATAAGAATTTTTTGAATTTTTGAAAAACCTCGTGTCTATCCATAGCCAAGGGGATGAGAAAAATTAATTTTAAAGGTTTTTAGTTTTCTGATAATCTGATCGGTTATAAATCGTTCACCCCGTGCGCCCTGGACACTTTTGACGAGGACGCATTTTTGATGTAAAGCCAAAAAAACTATTTAAAGTTCAAGTAATCGAATGTTAACAGATACAAAAAACTGCTTCTCGAAACAATTGTGTCAGTTGTCTAATTAATACCAATTTTTGAATATAGCGCTCGGAAATGAGGTATTACATATGTAAGACCCCTTAAGGGGAAGTTCTTTCCAAATTTTGCCGATATGAAGGCGAAGTTTGGGAATTACTTGAAATAAAATGAAAAATGTTTTGTGTTTATTGAAATTAGTTAAATTCTCTATGGTTTATACGAAATCAGAATGAGTTTTAACGAAATATTAAGTGAAATGTGGACGTTCGAATAAAATTCTTTTTTTGTAATTTGACCTTTCTAAAAAATAACTTTTTAACAATTTTTCGTGGAATATTGTTAATAAAAGCAATTCAAAAAATTATATCTGTTCAAATATGCTTTAAATGAAGGGAATCGGGCAGACATTACCTGCGCCATGACGAGAAACACGGTTTATTGTTTTTAGAAAGTCCCGACTTAGATGCGCTCAAGACGCTCTATTTCTATAAATTTCGATTGCGTCGAAAAATCTTTTCAAACATGTATTTACGAATATGGGACATTCTTTTACAAGCCGTACGGATTTCGGGAAAAATATAATTTCAGATTTTTAAATCTCACCAACATTTTTTTTAAGGATCATTTTATGAAATAAGTGAACACGTGTATCGGCAAAATCGAGTTTCTCGACCAAATTTGAACGACTTTCTTATGCTATGGAAGATATTGGTATTTTTGAGTAAGCTTCATCTGCTGAGGAAATATGCTCCCCGTCTCGTACAAATTCGTGTCTCTAGTTTTTATAGTCCTCAAAATCTAGGCGTTCATACAGACAATCGCTACCCGAGGCCATGATAAGCATACTGAGGTCTGCCACGCCTTCTTTTGTTCATTACATAAATTGCAAAAATCTAGTATACCCTTTGTACCTTTAGATAGAGTATAAAAAATCAAAGAAAATAATCCACTTTTTATATTCATATTTACAGAGCGTAGCTTATTGCATATAAATTCCGATTGCATTTGTTATCGATTGTGAGCAATCGCGGCAACCTTGTGATCAGATGCAAATATTTGTGCAATATATTTCCCACTCGTTCTCGTGATAAGCCTCTAGTTCATTAATCCGTGTAATATTTCTGGGTTGTTGACTAGAATAAATCGTCCCAGTAGTTACTCATCAAATATGTTTCCTAATCAGAACCAAAATACTATTTTCCAATGTTTATTCATTGATAACGTTTTTAAACTCATCATTAGTTTGTCGTTTTAAAAATTAATCAAATCGAGTGACATTTATTATTTAATTTTAAGCGAAAGTTATTTTCTATCAACTCTCGCAAAAAATAAAAACAAAACAGGGTGACACTGCTAGCAAACAGCTGATAAAATAAAAATATATAAAGATGATGGCTACACTGTAGCAAATTAAATCAAATAAAAATGTATCTAAAATGTAATGTAAATAAAAGTTGTGGCAATCAAAAGTTACAAAGATGCAACAAAACTTGTCCGAATCATAAAAAAAAAACAAGATGCGGGGCTAAAAGAAGAAGAAGATGCGTTAACTGCGTTAGAGCGACAGAGAGAGAGAGAGGGAAGGCAGCAGCCGCAGCAGTCCAAAAGATACAGATGCAGACATAGATTGAGATACAGATACAGATACATAAAGTAGGTTGCTTGCAGGTTTGTTTTGCTGATAAGCTTGGGGCAATGCGATTAGCGGGTTTTTGTTATTGTTTTTGTATCTTTTTCTTGGTTCGGTTAACCCAACTCTTCTGCGTATTAGTTTGAGGTTTTTTTTTTATGGCTTAAAAGATTTTATTTTGTAACTTAATGTTTGTTTAGCTGTTTTGTGGGTCTTGTTTGGTTTAAAGCAGCAGGTTGTTGTTATTGTTATTATTGTTGTAGCTGTTTTCAAAAGAAATGCACTAAAACAAGATACTTTGCATTTTACAAGTTGTAGATACTTATTGAGTGCATTAGTTGCTACAAAAATACAACTTTTAATTATAAAGACATTTGTATATTAACCTTGTCTGAGCGTAATAAACGTTTTAGCTTAAATCTAGAGTTCAGTGCTCCAGAGCTGTTATGCTAAAAAATTTGGCTTTAAAAATAATTGCAAAAACTAGAAAACATAGCCAAGTATCTATCTCAAGCATAAAAGCCAACCGGTTGCTAGTTGTAGTAGTCATAGATACTTTTGTATCTTAGCTTCCGTAAACAGTTGAGCTTTTGGCTGCTGCGACAAAATTGAAATATTTTTTGTAATTGTTGTTCTCTAACTATGCATGTAGCTGCTGATTAATTTCTTATCTTGCACCAATATGCTAAGGTAAAGTATCTCAAAGATACTTTTCCAAAACTTTATTTAGTGCGCAAAATGAGTTCACACAAGCGCGTCTATCTGTTAGTCTATCTCAGTTTGATAGCCTTGCTCTGCACAATTTTGACTTTTCAAATCTTTAGTCAAAGGTTATCTACCCAAGATCTGGTGCATACCGAATCCCTAGATCCACTTTATCCACGCGTACGCATACTTTGTCTGGTGCCTTATCATTATTTGTATAGCAATACGGCAATGTATGTCAAACGCACCTGGGGACAACATTGCAATGTTTTGCTCTTTGTCAGCGGAGATGCGCATCCGGAACTGGAGCCCTTTGTGCCGAGCAAGAATATATCCGAGAACTGGCCCATGGTGCGTCTGGGTCTGCTCTATGCCTATACACGCTATAAAGCTGATGTGGATTGGTTTCTCAGAGTTGAGGATCAGAGGTAAGCTTAAGACTTCAAAAGTATCTCTAGTAAAAGTATCTTTTCTAAATGTATCTCATTTGAATTGTTGCCACATAAATTGCCGGCTCTCTGTCATGCTCTTTGTCATTATTTTTATCGCTTGCTTATTGTTATGACATTCTAAACATTTTTATTGTATCTTTGTGTGCTCTTTTATTCGTTGTGCGCTCTGCTCTTTGCATTTGACTTTTCATTGATAAAGTTATCAGCCTGCAGCTATATTTTTGTATGCCGTTCTCTTTCTATTCTCTATTATTCTATTTCTATTCTTTTATTTTTTATTTTTCTCACTGCTTTTGTTTGTCTGCTTCCTTTCGGCTTCTTTGCTGCTTTTGTGGTTTTTTCCTTTATCAACTTGCGCTCTCTGCTAAAAAGGAAGTATCTCTAGCTGCATTTTTATCTGTATCTCAACTTGGTGTATTTTTATGCATATGAGTTAAGTCTGATAGATGATTGCACTCCAGGGAGTTTCTCTTTTTATAATTGCTACAAATTTTCTGATATGTGCTGGGAAAATAGTTTCCCAGGCTGTAGAGTTAGAACAGAATTCTTTTACGAGTAAGTCGGGAATTTTTTGTGCATTAAATGGTATCCAAATAAAGCGTTTTAGGTAGCTCTTCTAAATACCTCATAGAAATAAGTATATGTGCATTCATTTATTGTTTGGTTAAACTATTAATAAAAATCAAATCATTATTTTTACTAAAAGTTCTTTATAGGGATTAAAATAAGAAACAAAAAGCTTATCAAAAAATTTTCCAATTGCTTATCGTTGCAAAATTAAAAAATAAAAAGATATCGCTCCATAAGAAATAAGTATATGTGCAAAATTATAAATTTTAAATCTAAAAGTAAGTAGTTAATTTTTATTTAAAAATAATAGATTATTCACCTTCCTTTAGTGTTTAAAACTTCCTTAATTCATTTCGAAATCGTTGTAACAAAGTTTTTCATCACCCTCTTCAAATAAAATTTTGTTAAGATCTGCGAGGGACTCAAATTGACGGCCCTTCCTGTAGCCCTGTTAGAGAGTATTCCCCATCGGTCTTCGATGGGATCTGAGCTGATAGACGACCATTCCAATAATGGTGCTTTTTGTCTTGTGGGCTTTATAGATTTGTTCGATAGTCCATTTCTAGAAGCTCTACATAGATGTTTTCTTTGGTATTGGAAAGAATAAAGCAAAATGACGACTTCCCTTCATACCCAAAAACGGTTTGGTATCAAGGTAACAAGAATTTTTAGCGTTAGTCCAACTATTATCGCACACTCAGACCTTAAAAGAAGTCTGCCGAGGTCTCAAATTTACAACCCTTCCTGTAGACCCTGTAGGAAGTAGTTCCCATAGATCTTCGATGTGGCTTAAGTCGGGCAGACAGCCAGGCATTATAATAATGGTATCTTTCACAAATAGACGCCAATATTTGTGGCAGGTATCAAAATTACACCTTGTTTCGTCTGAAAAACTAACATTTCGGAATTCTGCGTCCCAAAAATTTATATTTTTCGGCAAAACCCAAGCTGACGGTTATATGGCGCTTCTGTTACTTGGGAAGCTGCTCCCTGGAAGCATATTTAATGTTTTCATTTTCATTTAAAATTTGGTTAGCTCGTCTCCCAGATACGGTGGATACCTAAATAATATTCTATTTCCAAGCACTAAATAGTTTTTTTAACTACCAGACGATAAATTTGCATTTGAAGGTCTTGATTTTTTTCTCTTGATTTTTCATAACTATTTGGATTTTTGAGAGGGTTTGCAGTCGGACTTAATGACGGCTCTAGACCTTTTTAAGATAAGCCTTTGACCATGCCTTATTTCTGTTTCTGAAGGAAGCTTGCCTCGTGACATTTTAAACAATAAAGTCAAATTTAATATACTAAATTTGAAAAACGTATGAAAATTTATGTATTTCCTTGTATTTTCTCGAAAAATTCTACAACAAAAAAATCCAATATCTAAAATATTACTGTTTGCCCATATATTTATTTCGAAATTCAAATCTATCCGATCAAAGAAAATTTTTGCCAAGTCATTCTAAAAATTTATTATAATACCTTTACAAAGATAATTAAAGATGAAACAAATATAAATATTTATGCACATAAGTATACTTGTTTCTATGAATGAGGTAGCTCAGATTTTGTATGGTAGCTATAAGAAAAAGTGACCCAGTTTTCACAAATGTTTAGTCTAAAAAAAAAACACAAAAGACATAATTTTCTCGCGAAATTTAAAAAATTGTTTTCTCAAGTAACATATTTTTGAGCTCCTTAAGATTTAATATATAGTCAGATAATATAAGTAAAAATTTTGTGAACAAAAACAAAAATTTTACTTTTTTTTTTCAAAATTTTCAACCTTCGTTCAAGAACGGCTAAATGTGATTCCAAACAACTTTATGAAATTTCAAATGAATCAGGAACACGCTTTTTGAGATATTGTAAACAGAAGGTGGTATATTTAAGAAAATATGATTTCGAGATAATCGCGTAAGAATTTCTCCTACATTCGGGGCAGTCTTTTGAATATGGATTCGATGTGACCTATGAACTATTTTTTTTACTTGAGCCGTACCTAGCATGTGCTCTACACGATAGAATAATTTTACACGATGACGCAGAATAAGTTCTACAATTTTTGAATGGTAGCTATATAAAAAAATAGATCAATTATGTTCAAACTTTTTACAAATGTTTACACTACAACAATATACAATCGACATAATAATAATAACAATAAAAATACCTTAAATTTAGTCACGATATTTTAAAAAAATAAAAATTCGTTTTCTCAAGTAACTTATTTAAGGGTTTTTATAAGTATTATTATAACAAAGTTTTATACATTTTGATCAAAATTGGTGCAAAATTTTTCAGAGAAACACGAATAAGGAACACATTGCGTGTATTTTTATGAGTTCCAAGTAGTCTCAGCATTCGTGTGAAGTATGATCAAAATTGGCGCAAAATTTTATATGGCTACCATAGAAAACTTCAGCCAGCGCTCTCTTTTTTGCAGAGAGACACGAATAAGGAGCACAATTCGCATTGTTTTTAAGAGTTTTATATTAGTATAAACATTTCTGTGAATTTTATGCAAAATTGGTCTAATATTTAAGATAGCTACCATAGAAAAATTTTACTAGACCTCTCTTTTTTCAGAGAAAAATGAATGACGTACACATTTCTCATTGTTTTTACGAGTTTCATACCAGCCATCACATTTATGTGAATTTTTATCAAAATTGGTCCAATATTGCATATACCTACCATACAGAAATGGAGCTAACACTCTCTTTTTCAAAGAAAAAACACTTTCCACGATCTTATAATCGTTAGTTCTTGTTCACTGCCCAAGCTCTAGTATACCAGCTAATCAGCTTACTTCTAATCGTAAATGCTCACCTTCAATAAGTAACTTATCAATATTTTTTTTTATTATTATTTTATAGTACATAAACAAAGTACATCAAAAATAAATTATTTTTAACGCAGCTCCAAATCTATTTTCATCTAAATAAGTACGCAAAATGTTCTTATATTACATTTTCAAGCGCTCTGAGCTTATCAGTTGTTGTTATTTTTATTTTCATTGTCATTTTTTTGTTTAATATTTCATATCACTTTATTTTTCAGAATTAAAGTTTGTGTTAAAAGGTCAAGCTTCACTTTACACTACGTCATAAGAAAATTTTATTTATAGAGTCACACATAATTGTTAATTTATTGACAGCTTTTTTTTTTAAATTAATGTCAACACTGACCAAGAAACAAAATCAAATTAATATTAATTAATGGATTTGTGTCGCATTTAATGGAGTTTGTAATAGTTTTGCGATTAAAGTTGGTGGCTATCAGGGCTTTAAATTATTTTGTTTAGTGGGTTAAACAAAAATTGTAAACAAAAACTATTTATGAGTGGATTAGAATGACACCAGATAATAAATTAAAAATCGTGACAAATATCAGGTGGCAAAAATATGCGCCTCTAAATTACAACAAATTGCGCTGAAAACAATGCCAAATTATGTTCAGTAAGTAGGGCGCAGATATGGCTAGATAGCTTTGGGGCTTTGAGCATTTTATAAACAAGCAAATCTGTTTTTCAACTTTGGTGAAAGTGCTTTAATAGTTAATAATGATTAGCCTTCAGGAACAATTATAATTGGTTAATTATACTTTTCTAATTCAAATTAGCTTGTTCAGTTCAGCTCGATGCAAAACGTAAGATTCATTTTATTGAAATTGTCGTAAAAATTGTAAGGCCGATGTGCAAAGTTTTATTATGATTATATGCAAAATCACCTAGATAATTGGCTTAATCTAATTGCTAACGGAATTGAATCAGTTCCGATTTACCAGTTTCCGTGACGTACAACTTATAATATTGGAACACTGAACAACCTGCTTCTTCGCATATTTAAAGGCCTATATGGAGTACATCTATCAATAAACTGCCAAATTAGTGCAACAATTTGTAGACCCTCTAACAGAGCTGGAAAAATATTGATGTTGGCCAAAATTTTTAACATTTTTACATCTATGTTTCGATACATTTATTTTCATAAAATACATTTTCAAATTTATCACATTTCATAGAAAAATAAGCAAAGAAATAATAAATAACAATCCAAAAGTGGTATAAACAACAGGTAACAGAGCCATTCCTTATGGATTTTGAGCAGCCGAGTCCCAAGTTCAAAAAACTTTTGGGTTATGTATAACCACCAAAAAATCCCATAAAACGAGATAATTTGAATATTATCTAAGAGCCATTGGATCGGGGCTTTTTGGACTTCGGATTCAGATGCCCAAAGTCCTTAAGGCTGCCTCTATCACATGTAAAGTTAACACCACATTTTTTGTGAACCTTGGAGTTTTAACAAAAATTTTTTTTTCCAGCCAGAATTACAGTCTCATAATTTTTAAACTAATCTGAGATCCAATCATTACGGTTATTAAATAAAATCATGTCAACATGCGCTTGCTTTCTATGGATATTGCAGAAATACAGAGGTGTTTTTCAATAATCGAAATAAAAATATCGATAATCGGAAAAAAATAAAAAATATCGATGTATCGATGTTACTTCCAGCACCACCCTGTACCCTGTAAGGGTATGATAAATTTATACAGCAGGCAAAAAGAGGTATTGAAAGAATTTCAAATATTTTATTCTTCCTCCAAAATTTGAAAATAATCTCCAAAATCTTTGGGACATTAAAAGAATTTCTATTATTTTGTTCTTCCACCACAATTTAAAAATAATCACTAAAATTTGCGACCTTTTGAACTTAAACCTATTCAAACCTAATTCTTCATACCTAATCGCAGGTGCAGCCAAAATTCTTAGGGGAACTCAAGTTTCTCAGCAAAAATTAAAATATGCTTAAAATAGGAAAGTGCTATACAGATCAGATATTTTGAATATGATCAGTACGACAACGATAATAAATATTCGACATCGATATTTTCATTCTTTTTCGAAACATTAAAAAATTTTGATTTGATAGGATGGAATCAAAGGTACAGGCATATACCAACATCGGTTGGCTATATCATATAGTAGCTCCCGTAGGACCGATCGATCCAAAAAGTTTTGATTGCATAGCTCGATTGTTAATAAAAATATCAAAATTTGGCATTCGAAAGTCTCTTAGAGTGTTCCATCGATATACCAAATTGGTTGGCTACATTATATAGCTCCCATAGGAAAAATCGGTCAAAAAACGCGTTTTGTTCAAAATTATACTCGGATTTGCTTGAAATATGGTCGTATAGGGTATCCTAAAGTCGTCGGCGCCCGACATTAATAAACGCCATATTTTATAGTATAAAATGTATTGAGTATACATATTGGAAACTTCCTAGAATAAAACTTTAAAAATTTGAATTCAAAACTAGATAGCTCCACCCATGTCGACCTTCTACCTCATTTCGGGGACTACTTATAATATCCCTTATAGTTGTCTGATTTGAAAATAATTTCTACCAACGCAGTTTTTATAAAAGTTTATAAAAGTAAATAAGTTCCCATCGGATTTCATATAAAACTTACACACGCGTATGGATTTGGAAATAAGAAAGGTATACGATTAATTTTGGCTTGCTTAGAAATCCAATAATACAGTGCCTAGCAGTTGTATAAGTATAGTTTTAAATAGTTTTAATAGTTTATTCGGAAAATTTTGCAATTTTTATGAGATTAAAAAAAGTGATAGCTGTGGCAAGTTTTGATCAAAAAGATTTCGCAAACAACGAAATTCTTAACATTGAATTCACAAACTTTATTTAGGAACCAATAATATCTTCTGGTAATATTTAGGCTCTATACTTCTTATAATCTGAGTTCCTTTTGTTAATATGGAAGACTGGAGGGACAGATACATAGGATACAGCCATGATTAACTTGGCTATTCATTCTGATCAAGTACAGGGTGGGCCACCGTTGGTTTATGTGCAAATTTCATTTCATTCGTATAATTTCCCACAAAATTTTGCCAATGTCGTCTGGACGTTCTCTCAGATATTTACGTATATTACGATGGATCAACTGTTTTCGGTTTGAAGGGTCACAGAAATTTGGGTTTAAAATGAATTTTACCCACTTTTTCAAAATATATTTAATTCCATCCATTTACAAGATAAGAAACGTTATTTCCTATAGCCAAATGTCTATTTTGTGGTTTTTGGAGTCAAAGAATCCATATTTGATATATTTTGATCGCCACCAGAGGGCGCTTTTGTGTAATTTTTTCGGTTCATTTATTTTAAATTTATACTATGTTGCGCAAATGGACTTATATTAACCTTTTCATAGATTTGAAGAACTGTTACGCATTTCGTCGATTTTCGCCACATTTTGTTAATTTAAAAAATCACAAATAGTAATATAAAAAAGCTCTCTCTGGTGGCGCTCAAAATAAAATATAGAGATAAGTAATGTTTTTTACCCTTTTAAATGCAAGGTCTTAGTTAATTTTTTAATATTTTGATAAATCTGTTTTGTAAAAAGTGGGCGACTCAAAATTCATTTTAGACCCAGATTTCTTTGGGCAAAATTGCTTAGAATGAATCAAAGAATCCAAATTGCTGAGAGCTCCAAACCGTTTTTTCGGTCCCATACAAATTGATCCGCCCTAATTTGAATACTTTATGGGTCATGCCACTCCTCTTTCCATTAGTAACGTATAATTGCATGAAACTATAATACCATTGTTGCAAAGTATCAAATCAAGATAATACAGAACTACATGCTGACAGATACTCTTCCTAGTTTTAACTATTTTCCAAAAAGTATCAGTTTTTATTCATGTCTTTGTTTACTATCTAGTCTTAAAGAATTTACTTTTTTATTAGTAGCGAAATATCTTAAATAAAAACTAATTTCTACCTTATAGAGCAAGTACAATAGCATGAATCATTTTTCATCGCCTCTAATCCCTCGACGAAAAAAAACTTTGTAAACAAAGTACAAATTTTGGTACTCAAATCTAAGGTCAGCTTGAAAAAAAAAAGATAATAATTATAATAATGAAATCCCACCTTCCATGAGTTCAGCTTAGCGATTTGACAAACAACATAACAACTCTATTAATTATACGCATTATATAATGAGCTAAAACTCGTGGAACGTTTTGAAAGTGAAACATGCTTGACAAATTTTAACATACTTAACTTTAAAGTTCTAGAGACCCCATTACCGGTTTCAGTTTCAACAAAAGTGAAACAAAAATAAATAGAGAATTATTCCATACATGGAGCCAGAGCTCATTGTCAATGCTGGCTGGCTGGCATTACCTACAATTATTATGGCTTATTTATTTAGCCAAATAAATCAATATGGATGCCCAACTAGTGTCTGAAATCTGTGGATGGGTCTTGAGTAAACAACGAAAATACAAAAAGATACGAAAATTTTGTTTGTGGTTTCTGTTGACAGCCGCAGCACATTTTGCGTTCCGAACTTGGATTTGTTTACACTACCAAAGCGGATCTCTACTCTTGAGTTGTCGATTTCGGGTTGTTTTTGTATTGTGGAAATTTGTTGTCGGGTCTGTTGCTAAATAAGAATTATTTGCATTTGGGCTTGCATTGAATTGAAATTTAAATATTACTTCAAGTTGGATGTCTTGAATTTGTATGCATATCGGATCAGCACCAAACTGCGACTTGTCAAATGATTGATGCGAGTTTTTTTGCCATTTTGTAAATTTCCTCAAAAGATTATTGCTTTTTTTATAGCTTTGTTGTTTTGGAAAATCTACGTTATATGCTGAGAAACTATGACCCGGGGCTGCCCATATACACGGGCTATAAACTAAGGGATAGGCATACAAATGAGGTAAGTTTTGCACTCTTTATTTCTTGGTAGATGTTACCCTAACTAACTTTTATCAAGTCCTTTGTCTATTGGAAAAGCGGCTATGTCCTGAGTCGGGAGGCGGTCAGACGTTTCTCAGTGGAGGCCAACAAGCCGGAAGGCAAATATTGCATACACATGGAACCAGGCTTTACGGAAGATCTAGAACTCAACAACTGCATGCGGCATGTGCAGGCTGTACTAGTTAATAGTTTGGATGAGTTTGGTCTTGAAACATTCATACCCGTAACCCTTAACAATCAATTTACCAAAGGTTTTGCGAGTGTGCCTTGGTTACAAAATATGTCCTGGAATAGAGTGCAGCAGGTAAGTCCTAGGAATATGATGAAGTGAAGATTATAATCAAAGAATGCTTGCAGCATACGGTGCCCATGTCCAAGAAGGCTATAACTTTTCAGTTAGATTATCCGGCTGAGATGTACAACTTGTATTACTTTATATACCGTGTGAAACTTTTTGGTAGCAATACTTTGGCTTAGAAATAAACAGAACCATAACCATAGTAAAAAGAAGAGATCTTATTATACCTTAAAGAAGGGAAGGGAACACGGCGGCATGGCAGATCATAAGCTCTTTAACACTAAAACTATCATAACTAGTGTGACCAACTGGCCCGGTAAAAGCGTGCCAAGGCTCGGTTTCAGAAGCAACGTCCCACGTCCCGATGACTACCTCCTGATGGCCAGAATTTTCATAGTATGCGTTGAATTTTACAATTTTTTTTTAAGAACAGACAATATTGCATAAGCAAATATAATCTCAAGATGAATACGATTTTAAACCAAAGGAAACAGAAAAATATATTGAATTTATCTGTAACACTTCAACCGTATAAATAAAAGTTTAATAATAAAGTTTTTTCCAAAAAAAATTGGCCCAGTTTGGAGTTCAAGTGTTCCGAATTTTTGTACTTTTTTCAGCAAATATCCCGATATCGCTAAAAATTTAGTTGGTCACTCTAATCATAGCTGCGGGGGTGCAATTGAGCCTTGTCCGTCCGACTAACATCCTTCCATTAATTTGAAGAAATACTAAAAAGAACAATGTGGTGTAAAATTTTTATGTGACAGGGTACCCATATGGATTTCGAACTGCTCAATCCGAGTTCGAGATCCAAAAAACCCCAACACCCAAAAGTTTAGTGATAACTTTTAAGAAGCCCATACAATGTATTTTTAATTTATTTTTTTTAAAGATTTTTTATGTATTCTTAGGGTTGCTGAATCCAAGTTCAAGGCCCAAAAATATCTATCATGTGTAGGTTCTGATATAGAATATGCTGTGGAATTTTGGACGAATTTGAATTCAGTGTTTCGAAAAACATATATTTGGGCATGGTTCGAACTTCGAATTTGAAAGTCGCTGTTTTTTGGGAAGGGGCTTCAAGAAAATCCTTAATTTTTAGCGAGACAGGTTGTTCGGCATTTTTTATATATTCTTGGGGTCGATATATCCGATTCCAAGGCCCAAAACAGCGAGCTCGTCCTATTTCAAAGGCAGAATACAAAATGCTTCTTTTTAAAGATTATTTCAGAACCCTATGCAGTGGTTTTTTAAATCACGAATTTGGATTCCGTGATTCCAAAAACATATAGTTAGTCATTGTCGCACCCTCGTTCTTGAAAGTCGCTGTTTCCTACAATATTTTTTTTGCGAGACCGATTGTTTGGAATTTCTTATATGTTTGTCGGGGTGGTTAGATCCGATCTCAAGGTGCAGAAACTCCAAGCATGTCAGCGTTAAAAGATAACCCCTAAAACACATATTTTTCGAGGTTATAGCAGAACCCTGTTTTGCTGGGATTTATTAGATCTCCCATGCGGATTCAGCGGTTCCAAAAACACAAAGCTAACATGATTTGACCTTCGAATTTATAAACCGTTCCATTCCTATAAAATTTGACTTAAGCTCGCTTGGAAGACTATAGGTTTTTTAAATATTTCTGATCGCTGAATCCAACTAGATGTCAACAAGGTCAGAGGCCTCAGAAAATACATATTCTTTTGAGTTTATCTCACAACACAATCGGGATGGCGTTTTTAGAGCTCAGATTCGGATCAGCGGCATCAAAAACGTGCTTAAGTTGAATTCAGAAACTGTTTTTGGGACTTTGTATTCGATTTCAACGCCTCACAATCCATATAGGCCGCCCTATCGATATAAATTTATCTGTCCGCTATTAAAGAATTTTTTTTCATAACGATGTCCTAGAACTTTCCGCTGTAGAAGAATGTCGCGCTTTACTTACTCAACATAAAAGCAACGCGGTCGAAATCTGTATCTTGCTATAGGAAATAATATGTTTTAAATCCAGTGGCGGATCCATAGAGGTTTTTTTGGGTCCGAAACCCCTAAAAAGTTGGAAATGGGTTGATAGTCTTTTACAACTTCTGTTATATGTATATTCACTTCGAAGTGAGGACTTCCTCTAAGTAGGGTTACCAGATGATTCAAGTGAAAAAAGGGGACATTCCGCAGCAGACCGAAATTCTTGAAGAGGGTTAATCTCTCCAAGTATATAAGTGCTTAATCTTTAACGTTGAAAGCTTGATTTCCAAAATGATCACAGCATCTCGATCTTCACTTCGGTTTTTCAAGAGAATATTTGTAACTTTTAACGACAAAAGATTTTGTTTGAATCAGTTGCGCATTGACATGCAACCAGAATCAACCTCCAAAGTTTCCCAAATGTTGATAGAATCTTCTTCTAACGTTCTATTCCAAAAATTCAGCACGAGACCGAAAAAGCGATCTTGTTCATTTAAAAGCGGATTCATAACCTTTTAACCTAAGACCAAACCTGGATTCGCACCTATCTGAATCTCTTAAGAGATAATAAGATTTAAGAAAGTTATATCACATTTAGACACCTTCATAAATTTACTTTGTAATCCTAAAACTCAATGACACGTTTAGACCATACCCCCTACTGATGGAAGACCTTTCCCTGGAACATGCCAACAATTCGCAACATAACATATCAATGCAAAATTTGGCGCATATAGTAATACATTTTTTTGGGAAAAGAGATTGCAGAGAGAGTGCCCGGCATCCCATGCTCTTTTTTGTGCTTACGTCAATGTTTCATTTACTAACGACTCGAATTACGAGTACTTCCTTGTAACCCACATATCAATGAGATGCCACAAGCTGCAGCTACTTAGTCTCACGTTTTCAGCCATTATTCGTTGCACATACGGGCTACACCTATCGTCGTTTGTGTCTCTGTCAACCCACACAGATTGTGCCACATTTACGTGTTCATCAATGAGCACAACTCAGGCTGTCTGTCCCGTCGCCAGCTTCGTTTCCCATGGCTATTGTCTTGGACCAAACGAAATTACTTCCGTTTTCCTTGTTGCTCCGCAAAGTGTCATTGTTGCATCATGCCCGTCGTCGTCTGGTCTCCTCCTTTGCTCATTTGTAGTGCTCGGTATTCATCTGTCGTCATCTGTCGTTTACTTTACCCTACTCCCGGTTTGTAGCCGAATTGGCAAATTGTATGCAATATTGCGCTTTTTTTCGTATTCAGTCTGCCTGCCACTTCCTGTGCCTTACTTTAATCATGTGTGTTGTAGGCCTTTTGTTTACCAACGAGTAACCTGCAACCTGTAACCAGTTATCCAGCATTTCAAACAAAACGACATCACACACATGACGTCACAGACTCTCATCTCATCTGGTAATTTGAACACGTAAACTGAGACATTAATACCCTGTAGCTGGGATGGGGCTTTGTTTCGGGTTCATTTTGTCTTACATTCATTCACCTTTTGACAACCTTTTTCTCTGCTTTTTTTTGACAGTTTCGCATGAAATAGTTGTAACACGAATAGTTATTTATTTACTTGTATGATCATCTATGTACTCATTTGAATGCCCTCCCATTGTTGTTTCCAAACATCTTACAACACTGGCAACAAAAGGTTAACATCTGAGTTATGTTTCGGGGCAATTGTGCTTGTGTTTTTTGTGCAATTGTTGGAACAGATATAAACGTGATTTTATTTCCAAAACAAACCAAAATAAATGTTACGATGTAGCTAGCTGAAAAGTTATTTTTGTAGTTCATAAAACAACAGTTGCAAAAATGTACTGGTAATAAAAAGTACAGATTGCTACTCCGGTGAGTGCGAACTAGCCATTTTTGAATTCGACTTCTAAGATTTTTAACATCTTTCCCTTGATATAAAAATGCATTTTTATAATCTGTACCTTATTTCACACGTGCTTTGATAATTATTATACAGCTACACAAAAACAACTATCTCTAGCTTATGGGGTCGCTGAATCAGAATTCTAGGTTCAAAAAACTCCAACAGCTCAACACACAAAGAGTTTATGGAACAACAGTTGCAAAAATTTACTGCTGATAAAAAGTACAGATTACTATTCCGATAATTTTAAATTCTGAAAGAGACGTATATAAGAGAAATCGACTTCGCAGCTTTTCAAAAGGTTTATAATAATTAATAATTTCCCTGACCTACTATGGAGGACCGGATTCAAAGAGAATCTAAACGAAGGCGTCTTGAATAATAGAGTTTATTTTTTAAGAAGTTAAGTACCTATAGTATAAAAATTACTTTTTTTTACACAGCCACACAAGAATAAAAACAGATTTTATGTGTTTGACGTCACTGAATTAGAGATCCAAAAAAAAAACCGGACACATCAACTAATTAATGAGTTCGGAGATTCTAACAAGTTGTTGTTGTGTGTTTCAAATGCAGCAACCCTGAAAACATAATAAAAATTCGTTAAGTTTTCGGATGTTATGCCTAGCTATAAAAAGAAAAATCTCTGTTAGACCTTGAACTCGTATCCAAATCCGTTTAGGATCAATAAATATGAATCCATTATCCCTCTGTGGACCTCGGATTTGCATTAAGCGCCTCCTAAGGTATAGGAAAAACTTGGTCCCATCGTATTGTAAAAAAGTTAAAAGTCGAAGTGTTCTAGTTTTTTTAAATCTTTTTTTCCTGAAAACGATCTTTTATCTATCTATATATATAAAAGAAACTTATGTTTTACGTGTTACGGTTGTTCTCGTGCACGCGTCGATGAATTTTAAATCTGATTGCGTGTTTTAGAGGTTGTCAATACGGAGGTTTTAAGCCTATTACGATATGTTTGTGTGTAATGGTTCGTGAATATCGTGAATATAGCATAGTAGAAAATTTTTAACACCGGGTATAGGACCTTAAGTGCAGACAGAAGCGTAGTCGCAAAGGGGTCGAAATTTAGTTTCTGTGGGGCATGAATTTATTAGAGAAGCGAGCTCTCTTAAGAATACTTAAGTTCGTCCATAATGCTTTTAAGAGATTTATGAAAGTCAACTAACCCTAAAATCTTATGATTCTCTAGATAAGCTAACTAGAGAATCTTACGATGCTTATACACTTTAAGAGTATTCAAAAGGTTTGGGCAGGACAACGACTGCCGAGTTCACTAGTCTATATATAAAAAAAATTTATGTTTTACGTGTTACGTGTGTTCTCATGAACGCGTCGATGAATTTAAAATCTGATTCTTGGGTGTGTTAAAGGTTGTCAATACGGAGGTTTTAAGCCTATTTTATGTGTTTTGGTTCTTGAGATATACTCATTTTTGTGAAAATCGGTTCGCGTGCCGGAAAACCATCTGTACTGTATATTTATACAGAAAACGAAAAAACAAAAAATATTGTATACCATAGATTTTTGCAATAAAATTGTATTATTTTAATTGATTCAAAATTACATGATTTTATTTATAGATTTTTTTTAACGCTAGTATCCTATAAACAAGGATGTTAACGAATTGTGAAATTTACTTTAAAGACGAAGAAAATCCCAATCCAATAGACTAACGCTAAGTACACGAAATATTTGATTTAATAAATAAAAATGCGAATTAAAGATGTTTATCGATTTTTATTGATAGTAGAATTTTCTGGCTGAGCACAACACTATTAAAGCTACAAGGTCCACATAATTATGCACCCTATATTGCCCGGAATGGTATTAGACTATATTAGACTATGTACTGGAAGTATAGGGTGTATAATTGTGCTTGCCTGAAGTTTAAATTTTTCCCAATGGGTAACCCTGTAACCTTTTCGACCTATGATTTGACTTATATCTTTAGTATGTTCCACCCAGCTGCGGATTTAGGATTTGGCATTTGGTATCTGAATTCGTAAAAGACTTTCAACCCATTTTTTTTTTTAACTTTTGGGGTGTCGGGACCAGAAACCCCCCGATATCTGATTTGAGTGACATCTTTAATACGTGCCACCTGGGTGCGAAACTGGGATTTGGTATTTGGTATCAATGCTCGCAAAAGACTTCCAACCCATTTTCTCAACTTTTGGGCGGAGTCTGAAACCGAAACCCCCGCTTATCGTGGGTCCGTCTCTGGTTCCAGCAACGAGTCGAAGTTATCCAAATTTACTATGCAAATTCAAAATAACTTAAGTCTACGGACGACACAATCCCCCAAAAGAAAGTACCATTCGTAGGTTGGTAGAGAAATTCGAGTTCACTAGATCGATGTTGGATGCAGCACCCCCATAATGTTCACAAAAAATTACGATGAAATGCGGACTTTGGGTTGAATGTCAAAGGTAAACGATATCAGACGATAATCACCGAATTTTCGTAGTCCCAAATGGAGTATATAGACTTATAGGATATAATGCCCCAGCAGAAGAATACGTCGCGGACACAAGCCATGAAACTACCAAAATTTTGGGCTATAAATTCCCCTGTCCCATTATCTCGCCATACCTATGTCCATTGCCCATCACGTCCATGCTATTTAACGCTATTGGATTTATTTATTTCTTTGGGAATATACTGAATCACTTGTCTACGCAAAAGCTGCGAAGAAACTTCAGGGACTCAAAAACAAGAAGCCGCAACTATGCGAAAATGTGATACGGCTAAATGAACGATTTGGAACATAACCCAACATTAATGCCATTCATAGGGTTTTTGATCGATAAAAAATTTTCTATGAAATTTCAATCCGTTCTTTTCTTATATAAATTTGAGATTTAGGAGCCCCCGTTGAACAAAGATATTAATCTCTATCGAGATGTCTCCAAATTAATATAGAATGCAAATGTCGGCGAGCTGCCTAGTTATTATTAAGATCGAAAGATAACTTAAAATATATAAGCTGGAGACTGCACATATGATATGTAGATGCAGGTGAGCCTAATCACCGGTGATTTTTTTCTCGATTTCCCACTCCCTAAGGCAGCCTCAAGCATACATTCAACATGTTGTAAGTGTTGCAGGGTATTCCATGGTCGAGCATCCCCAATATAGCGCTAGCACATTTGAAAAACCACAAAAAAAGTTGTTTTTTAATATTAATAAGTAATTAATAATTGAACTAATACCGACTATCGTTATCCCATAATATACATTGTATCCATATATCTCGTTTATCTAATTTTCTTAAACTTGAATATGAAATAGACAACCAATATATATTCTAAAATATTTGCATATTCGCATACTTTCATTTATTATAAATTAAATTAAAATATTTCTATGGAAAATAAATCAAGCCTTATAAATAGGTTAATTTATGTAAATTGTTTATATTAATCATGACTTAATATAATTCCCGTTTATGGCTACGCTTATTTATTAGCTAGCATTTTGTAAATGCATTTTATGGTTACAATAGTAAATCGGATTAGGGGATAAAATAGTTTTAGTGGGAGATTAAAAAAAATTGTAATATTAATATGACCAAACCTGACCAATTTTAAAAAGATGCAGCTCTAAATATGTCCCTTAATTCGCAGAAGAATTTGAGAAGACTAAATTAAAAATTTTTATATTAATTACACAGGTCTATAAATACCGGGGTCATGTCAGTTGTTGGAAAGAAAAGGATGATTTCCGAAGTAATTTGCTGCGTAGAATCCGAATTCGGGGTCAGAATTGGCCAATCACGTTAGGATTTTGGGATATTTGAGGCTATGTACACGAAAAACGATGTTTATTCTTATTTTTGGAGATCTTAAGCAATATATCGGATGTGATTGCAATGTTCAGCGCATCACAATACAACGTCTGCGTTCTCCCTTGGTATTTCTAATAGGAGAAGGCGCACGCAAAGCAGAGGCGTCTGGCGAGAACTGCTGAGGTCGGCCGTAAACCGAGAGCGGGTTGTCATGGCCACACAATGAATGAATGATTGAAATGATTGCAATGGGCAATATGTACTGCCAGAATCCTACGCTGACTTCCCTAGCATAACCCTTTGACCTTTTAAAAATACTTAAATGCTCAAGCTTTTAAGAAAAATGCTTTCCACACTGCAGATATGACAACATATTGATTTTTGTAACATTGCCACAAGCATGTTGCAAATGTTAACCCCCAAGCTGCCGAGAAGTGGCACTTGCCACAAATATTACCCCTCCCCCATACCCACACCAACCTCCGCAAAACATCAATTCAATAAGTTATGCCTTTGTACTGCATGATTGCATGCCAAGCATAACTTGCAGATATCATTCATCCAAGTGGGCAGACATGACGACACACCTTGCACCCAGTTGTGCCCACTTGGCATTGCATTTGCTGCACTTGCGTCGGTTGTGCTACTCGATTTCAAAGTGGAAACCAAGCATAACCAAAGTTAAGCAGCGACTCCAAGAAGCCCATTATCAGCAGCCAAAACGTTGCTCGTCAAGACGAAGCGTCCGGAGTCCGGACGCGCAGGTAAGCTAATATTTCTAATTGAAAAAGCCAATTTGTATGCGGCAAATGGCGGCGCAATCAAGCAGGGGCCAACCAACATACAAAAGCACTCAATATAATTAAATTGTAGCCGGCTGGGTGGGAGCAGAGAGTGCAGCTCCAAGGTAGCTGATAGCCAGCAGCTCAATCAGTTGGCAAAAGTCCACACGGCCAGAGTATGCCACGGTTCTATTTGTGCGGCAGAAATAAAATTAGCATTTTCAATCCGTGTCTCTGGCAGCTGCTGCTACTCGGTGTGATCTGCTATTTGGGTGCGCAGCACTTTTGCGGTCAACAGGAGCCGCCCAAGCAGTCCAAGCAGTGGCAGCAGTTGGCATTAACACAACGCGTACGCATCTTTTGCGTAATTGTCACCTACGGCGCAAGGCATGTGCATGGTGCGGTGCATGTGAGAAACACCTGGGCCAAGGATTGCAATCAGTATGTGTTCGTTAGCGATGATTCAGATGAGCTGCTGGAACCAGCGGTCTTTATGCATACCAATGATAAATGGCAACGTATGCGTGCCTATTGGGAGTATGTGTTTAACTATCATTTCGATGAGGGCGATTGGTTTCTCTATTCCAATGATGATAAGTGAGTATGCTGTGCAGGAGACTAATG
This sequence comes from Chymomyza amoena, assembly GCA_037043745.1. Classification (NCBI taxonomy): domain Eukaryota; kingdom Metazoa; phylum Arthropoda; class Insecta; order Diptera; family Drosophilidae; genus Chymomyza; species Chymomyza amoena. Next base: position 110,617 of record JBAMAX010002319.1, on the reverse strand, counting down.
AAGCACATGAAGCACTCTCTACCCTTTGAACATTTTGCAGTTTTGTGGTTGTGGATAACTTGCGTTATCTGCTGCAGCATTACAGCAGCAATGAGTCCATCTATTTTGGCTGCAAATTGAAGACACCGCAGAATCAGGCAAGTGTTGTCTAAAAGCAAACATAAACTCCAACTAAGTTTGGACTCCATGCCCACTTTTCCCCTTTTAGACGTATATGTATGATGGCTCCGCGCTGGTGCTGAGCAGCGCTGCTTTGCGTGCTTTGATGCTGCAGGCTTTACCTGATGGTAGTCTATGCAGTCAGGAGGATCATCATAATGATGCCAATGAGCAGCTTGGACGTTGTCTAACAAATGTGAATGTCACTGCCGGCGATAGTCGCGATAAATGGTTGAAACATACTTTTTTGCCCTTTGAGGATACGCAACATTTGTTTCCGATGCCACTGAATGCCTCGCTGGAGAAGCATCAATATTTTCTGGAACGCTCTTACTATGAGGTGCAAAATGTAAGGACACTTAATTTATGCACTTGAAAAAATTGATTTCATTTATTTTTTTGTAGTTATTTTTGCCTGTGTCCAAATACTCCATTTGTTTTCATATAGAGTATCCACCTATGATGCATGATCTCTATTATTTTATACATAAAGTGAAAATATTTGGCTTGGAGCGTCGCATTGAGGAGCTGGAAGCTTTTAAACTTGAAGCAGCAGTTAATAAGACGGAGTTGTAAAGCTTAAAAAAAAAGGATTACTATCAGCTTGATCAAAAAGTTCCCGGAATTTATTCAAATAATCCAAAATAAAAGATTATTCATCAACATCGGTATTGTCTCTTTCAAAGACTCCCCATCGACTGCAACGCACTTATGCCAGCTTGATCCAATCCTCGATCATGTCCATCTTCGATTTTCGATGACCTCATCTCGGGTAGTGTAACGCGTTCCACGGAGCTGTTTTTTGAGTCGCCCGTGTAACAAAAACTCGCAAGTACAAAAGACAGGTGAATTCGATCGCTGTTGGAGGGTATTCGTTACGTTTCTACCGAAATGGTCTTGGAAATCATGTCTATTGTTCGGTCTTTTTCTTTTTGCATGAAATTTAGGACTTTTGGCTCCACCTTTTGCAGCGGACACGTCTGACCTTTAACCTTAATGCCTTGAACGGATCCAAAAGCAATGCCAAACTCCTCTGCCAACTCTCTAATGATCAATTTGCGGCTTAAAATCATCCATTCTTTGATTGTGTTGATGTTTTCGTCGGTTTCCGATGTCTATGATCTGCCATCATCGTGAAAGGACTCAGGGCCACTTTATTCCTCAGAGTATCGTTGCAGAAACACATTTGTAATATTCCCAATGACGTCGTATCATTTTTAACGAAAAATGTAATACAAAGTCTTTGTTGGGAATTCAAAACCATTTTTAAAATTGTAAGAAATCGTAATCAGGCGATATCGCAGATGTACTCAATACGGCGTCACATTAACAAATATCAAGCTATCATGATGATTCCGGGAACTTTTTGATCAAGATGGTATATGAAATAAAACAAATATTTCAAATAAATATATTTTGTGCCATTTATTTAGACGTTGGTGACACGTCGAAACCAAAACAGCCGGCAAGAGTTATCTGGAACAGCACCGTATGACTAGTACTAGAGATATGCTTCGATGATAGCCCTTATCACTTAAACAGCCAAGTAGTAGAAACCTGCACTTTCATTTTCTACGCTCCCCAACCCAGCTAGCTTCATAGATTACTTCAAGAGTAACCCGCTGAACAATCCCACAGATACTTTTGTATCTTATGCTAATGGCCTGCTCACGCCCATCCAAAACTTTTCCAGCGCCGTCTGATTAACAAAACCAAACTGCCAACGCTGCTTTATATTGCTCTCATCACAGATATTCGCCACTACCTTCCTTTTCTCCAACTGCGCCTCCAGACAATGTTGTTGGTTGTGCTTCACACCCTGTACAAGCTGCTTGGAGCTGGCATTGTAATACCAAAATTGATTGCCTGTCTGGCCATGACACTGCCATAGCCAAATGGGCGCATTTGTTTGATGTACACGCAGTTCTAAGCAGAGATAGTCGGAACGCACTTCATGTCGATGGGTCAAGATCCACTTTTGATTTGTTAAAGGATACTTTAAGTCACTGCCACACGGTAAGAGTTCAGGTTGTCCAGACTTTTTAAGCGCTGTATCCAAGCAGAGTTCTGTGGCAGCCAGACTTTGTAGCGCACCCATGGCAAAGTCCGAGGGGTCCAATAGCGGAAAAACCTTCAGAAAATCTGTGGCTATATTATCCAAAAACCATTTAAATGGTTTGCAGTGCAGATGCTGACGCAGCGCTTTCTGTTTCTTAAGCGAACCCGTCTTGACATAGGTTAGGGCAGGTATATTGGCATAAAGCTTGTCCTTGTACTCATCCAGCCAGACCTCGGCGACGCGGCGGTAGTTCTGGAAGGTAGTATACTGTAGTTTAGTATTTATGTTACTTATTTTTTTAAATGGGGATTCTCACGCGTTCTATGGCCTCCCGCTCATCTTTGCGTTGTGTGTAGCGCACCTGAAAGTCACCATGCCGGTACAAATGTCCCACCCGTGAACAGGGCACCTCTAGTAGGCGTCCACCGCAAAGCCACAGCTTTAGGCTTAACTCAAACTGCTCAGCACCCCATACTTTGAGGCCCTCATCATAGCCGCCCAGCTCAAAGAACCATTGTCTGTTGATAGCAAATAGTCCACCATTCATGATGGGATTAACGTGCGGCGCGGGCAGTGCGGCAGCCTCTGTCGCCAGCAGTGGCAGCTGCACATAGTTAAAATGCCAATTGAAGTAGCCACGCGCTGGCTTGCCACGCCTATAGCCAAAGTCTGCATAATCAATTGTATCTATGATGGGTGTCGTGCAGGTTTTATTATGCTCCGCCAGCGGTGCCAGCAGCGGTGGCAGCCAGCCTTTGGTGGCCTCCACATATGCATCCAGAAACACCAACAACTCAGTCTCTGCCTGCTTAGCGCCATGAACACGCGCAGCCATTAAACCCAGCTGCTTGTCCAAGCGCACATGCAGCAGCAGTTTGCCAAATTTCCATGCCACATAGCTGGCAAAGTGCTCATCCACCTGATCACTCCCATCATCCACCAATATAATGCGTTTGAGTAAATGCGCCGGACTTCTATTCCGCAGACTGTGCAGCGTGCGCAGCAGCACGCTCGACTGTTCATTATGATAGCTGATCACTATACTAACAGCTGGAAACTCTTTCCAAGCGTATCTAAGCTTTTTGCAACTGTAAAGTAAGTTTATCAAACTCTTATACTCTCTCTCTCTCTGTTTGCGCTCTCAGTACTCACCGACGATGTCGCATGTCGTAGAGCGTGCGCTCAGCTGATATGCGTTGGGAGAGCCAAGCATTGTAACCCGTTTCATTGAGAGAGCGTTCACTGGCCAGCTGCTCATCTGCGCTCCATTTGCGTTTTGCCGGTTTACCCATTGCTCCCAAATCCGGCCATATTTGTGTCTCATACTTGGTCTTTAGGTAGCTGATTTTACTCTTAATTGTTGTGGTTCCAGCGCTGATCGTTGTTTTAGCCACTTTTCCAGCTAACTTATTTGTTTTAACCGCATTTAGATAGTAAATTAGGCTGATAATTACAGCGCACAGCAGCAGCAACCAAATTGTCTTTTTTTGTTTAATTAAAATTGGTAAAAACATAGTACGCGGGTTCGGTGGAAACTTTTGGCCGCGGCAACGTCTTGGCCAAGACTGAGCCATAAACATGGCTTACCTGGCAGCTGATCATGGCAAAGCACTCTTATACGCTAATGGCTATATATCAAGGCCATGACAACAACCGTGCAACTCTTTTTGCTCTCACTATGCGACGTCATTCAATACTATCTAAATGAAAACAGAGATTGTGACGTCACTAGGCTTAGCTTAAGCTACAGTGTGGAGCTGCCGCAAAACTTAGCAAGTGATAATTCATTTAGGCCTTACATAATTGGCTTACTGCGCTACTTTGCTTGTTGGTTAGAGCGCTTATATCATCATTATAGCACGTACCTTGATATATCATATTCGTATTTGGGTTAGGGATGCGCGATGCAGATCCGATATTTTGAATATCAAGAATATCGAAGTGGATACTGAATATTAGTTATCGATATCTTGGTTCTCGATGTAGCCTCCGCTGCTATAAACTATTTATATCATTCTCACCAAAATTTATTTTATTGGGCAAAAATAAGAGACGCGGGTCACTTTTTCTCTCTTGGTTTTTAATGATTTTACATATTTGATAGAGCTACTAGTTCCGAGTACCTATCGAGTTATCGATAACTGAAAATTGCTTTTTATCATTTTAAGAATTGTTTTTGAGAAGCTTTTGCAAAATAGTTAAAGATCTGACAGGAAAATTTGGAAAACAAACAAGAACAAGAAACAAGAAAAGAAGGAAGTGCTGGATACTTGGCGGAAGAATGGAAAAATTTAAAAAATATGAAACCATACAGATAATAAAAATTGGAAAAGCCGCCGGACCAGATGAAATAGCCCCGGAACTCATTAAATATGGTGGTCCAGTGATTCAAAAATCCTTAACTGAAGTGTTCCAAAAAGCATGGGATGAAAATAGGATACCAACAGACTGGAAAGTAAATCGGACAATACCAATTCACAAGATGGGTAGTAGCTACGACTGTAACAACTACAGGCCAAAAACTTTATCACCTACAGGGTATAAGTTATATACCAAGGTACTGGAAAAGCGACTTAGGCCAGTAGTAGAGGAAGACCTAGAAGAGGAGCAGGCAGCGTTCAGACCGGGTAGACAAACACACTTCTTCACTTTAAGAGCCATCATGGAAAAATGGATGGCTAAGGGGAAGGATCTTTTCCTAGAGTTCGTAGACTTAAAAGAGGCGTTTGATGGTGTGCCAAGACAACATGTATGGGAGGCACTAAAAACTAAAAATGTTTCAGAGAGACTGATAAACGCTATTAAAAGTGTCTATGACAAGCCGACGGGGAAAGTAAGACTAGAGTGGGAGAAGTCAGCAGTATTTGAAATATGCAAAGGATTAAAGCAAGGAGACAGTCTTAGCCCACTACTGTTCATCTTATTCATGGATGAAATTGCTCAATCGTGTAAGAGGCAAACAGAAAAAACCAAGATTGGAAACTGGAGACTTCAACCCATCTACCTGCAATTCCTATTAAATGCGGACAATATTGTTATCATAGCAAACAATCCGGAAAGGCTACGAAATGCATTAGAGAAATGGTCCAACAATCTAAAAAGAAAGGGAATGGAGGTCAATATAACAAAGAGCAAAGTAATGTGGGTCTCTAAAGAGGATAGGTCGACAGAGAATCAGCATATAACATGCAACGGCAGAGAATTATAGAGAGTTAAATGCTATGAATAAGGAAAAAATAGACTAAGAAAGCGGTCTCAGCTTACTATCAGATTCGTAACACATTAGTGGGTAAACGAGAGATAAGCACAAAAACAAAACTCAAGCTTTATAACACGGTTATAGTACCAATAGCACTGTATGGTACCGAGTGTTTGTCGCTATTAGAAAAACATCTGAGTAAATTTCAGGCAACAGAAATGAAGTACGTACGAAGGGTCGCAGGAAAAACCAGGAGAGATATGGTCAGAAATTAAAGAACACGTTTAGAAGTTGGACAGAAGAAGTCGATTCTACAAGAAATAGAGGAGAGACAGCTAAAATGGTCGGACATCTACATAGGATGGACGAGTCAAGAAAAGCCAAACAGGTACTGGAAATGAGAACGGAAGGCAATGCACCTAGAGGAAGACCCCGAAAAACTTGGAAAAATCGCATCCAGGATGTGGGAAGGATAAGGGGCAGAACCCTGGCAGAGATGAGAAGAAAGAGCCGGGTCCGACCTAATTGGAGAAGATGGATATCCCGAGGCTTCCCCGACGTCTAACAGCAAATGGGAATTGAAGAAGAAGAAGAGGGTAGTATCTTCGAGTTATCGATAACTGAAAATTACCTTTTCTCATTTTAAGAATTGTTTTCCACAAGCCATATCCTCTAAGGCATAGGGCCTAAGCTAATAAAGATATTGAAGATTATTTTGAATTATAAAAAAAACGTATGATGTAGAAAAAAAATGTTTTAACATTATTTGGGAACTTTTTAAAAAAAAAAATTTATTCCCTATGGCATTGTATGTAAAAATCATCCAAGTCGAAGAGGTCGAGTAAAAAAGTTGCTTGATTCACTTATTTTCGACGAATAGAAAAGAAAAATCCTTAAAATTTTTTGGTCCACAAATGAAATGAGTTTTTTGCACCTAGGCCCAATAAAGTCCAAATCCAAATTTTGATCCCCACTGCTTCCAATAAAAAAAAAGTATTTTTATTTTGCAAAGTATCGCGTCGTTTAAAAGTTTTTCATTTAATTTCTGCAACACTAGATTGATATAGCTAAATATGCAAGTAGAAATGTTTTCAAGTCCCTTACGACTTTTACTTTGAAATCAACGTTCCATTTTGTAGTTCCTGCGCGTATAGATCTAAATCTAGTGTATTGACGGATGTAAAGGACCACTGCTGCATTGGATTATTCTCAGCACAATCGTTTAGCACCACTCTGTGTTCCTGAGGCATTGCCTCTAGGCAACGCCTTTGCTGCCCAAGCTCTCCATGTTCCAGGCTATGCTTATTATAGTCGTAAAACCAATACTGAATACTACTTGCATAGTTACAGGCCTTTAGTAGCACATTCTCACTTGGCATACCTCTGCCCGCTTCCAGACATTTGTCATTCTGGCTAAGATCGCGATTGGCGGTTAAAGCCCAGTATTGACTAGACGCAATACGTTTAAGTCTACGCAATTTACATGGACGCAAACGTAGTGCTGTAGTCATATTCTTAACAGGCTCCGTGCTCAGGCATAGCTGAGAATCGAAGAGCATGCTAAGCTCACCATTGGCATAGTCCTTTATAAGTTCAATGGGATTTTGCTGCACTATTTCGGGCGCAACGTGCTTGAAAAAGTAAGCAGCCGGCTTACATTCCAGACGTCGGCGCAAGACATTTTGTGCTCTCAAATTATCGACATTAAGATGTGTCAGTTCCTCCTTTTCAGTATATATCACACGTTTATAATCATCGAACCAAGTTTCCAATAGATTTTTAAAGCTCTGTCGAAGCGCAATAAAAAGTAGTATATAAAGTCGGAGACGTTTTAAGAGTAAGTCAAACACCTACCATACACTTGTCCAACCAACTATTCAGCTCAAGGTTTTCGGGTGATGAGCTGCTGGATTGTCGTTGCAGTAATCCCACATGGGAGCAGGGCACCTGCAACACTTTACCGCCACACAGCCACAGCTTAAAGCTCAACTCCAGCTGCACTGCGAATGGATTATAATATTCACTTTGATAGCCACCCAAATGCCAAAACCATTCTCGTCCTATGGCCAACACTTCGCCTGTTAGTATAGGGGTTTCAAATGGAGCTGGATAGTGTCGCACCTCATCCAAACGCAACTTTGCTGTTATCTCATGTAAATGCCAGTCAAAGAGCAAATGCTTGGCTGTACCCGCTTTATAGCCAAATGTCAAATGATCGATTTTATTCAATAATGGCACTGTGCTGACTCGGTAATTGGCTTTGATGGGCGCCAGTAGCGCTGGCAGCCAGCCCACTCCAACCTCCACATAGGGCTCCAGGAACACCAGCACCTCAGCTGTAGCTATCTCTGCACCTTTTAGACGTGCACCCCATGATCCTAAAAACTTGTCCAGACGCACTAGTCTTAACTTTTCTCGGAATACATTGTACACCTGTCTGCGGAAATGACGGCTACTTAAATCTGGCAGCTCGCTGGCATCATCGATTAGTATAAGCTCCTTAAGGAGCTCTGCCGGGGTTTGTGCCTTGATGCTGTGCAAAGCACGCAAAAGAACGGTCTCATCTATATGGTGATAGGTCAAAATAATGCTCACCTGCGGCAGATCTGGCAACATCGAGTTGTTGCAACTGTAGGAATAAGGAAAGTTTGTTGTTTAAGAAAGAGTATCTGTAGAGCTTAAAAAGTGATTCCGATACGAAGGCTCAATATTTGGCCGATAGTTCCTCTGGCAGCTAAATGATATGGTGGTTCAATCTAGTCTATATTAAAAATGATTTTGTTCCAATTAGAGGTAGAGCCTGGCACAAGCTACTTACTAAGCTTTTCGAATTTTCGCAAAAAAATTGAGTTGGGACCTCTATAATCGGTATTATGTATTGGTATAACGATTGTAGACTTTATTTGTTACTCCTAATCGAATCTTTTGATTTAGACCCCTTAGACTGCCTATTGGTGAAGCGTATTTTAATACATATAATAATAAAAGCATCAAAATCGGATAAGCCCCGATATGTAAGGAACTACATCGATATGATCCAAATGAAATGGTTGAAACCTCCTACGAGAAAACGACGCAATTTATCAACTTAATTCAAAAAGCCTGACCTGATGAGGTATTTTGTGCATGTGTTCAATCACCCTCCACTAGGTACCGGGGTGTCCCAGCTAACGAGAAGACTGATGAGTGCGCTAGGAACGGTTCAGTACACACAGAAAGACCTGTTCAGTACGTTGTATCGCAAATCAGGGTCCCGGCCAGAGCTCTAGCGGAATGAGAATAGGACACTGTAATCGGTTGTCGCACCTCCCGAGCACTCTGGCCAAGGTATAATCCAAAGCGAACATCTGAACTCCTGCGCTTCCACAAAAACAAGACGAGGATGGTGGTAGGAGTTGTAACAGGGCACTGGCCATATGGCTGAGATGCTGCAAGTTCCCCATCACGACTTCTGTCGTAGTTGCGGTGACGAGAAGACAGAAAGCATCCAACACCTGCTATTCGGCGCTTTTGAGAAGACGATCCCAATTTTTGTGTAAACTTTTCTTTGAGGACCTTGGTAGACTAACTTATGTGCCCATAGTGGATCTGGCAGCGTTTGCCGAATCCTCAAAGTGGTTTTGCAATAACTGAGACTTAGGTGACTAGGGATGCCCTACAGTTTTGAACCTCCTACAACCCCTCCACCCCTCCCCCAACCTTCTCCAATTCCTTACCTCCTTCTTTCACAATTAGACAACACCGTGGACCTCATGGTCTCTGGGTGATCTCATTCACTGACTGAACTGCCTGTTCAACCTAATCTAATCATGTGCATGTGGGTAAATTCAAGGGTCTTTAGCTTCTGAGGGCTCCGAACTCTAGATGTTCATAGGGATGGAAGGACTTAGCTCAATTGCCAACCTGTATTATATTTTTGTAAGGTCTGCCACGTTTCCGTATGTCTGTTACAAACATTGTTGAGACTTAGTTTACCCTAGACCCTATGGGTACTACGTATAAACCTCGCGTTACATACCCCTTGTCATACTCCAAACCCTATTGTCCTTGTCGACCAAACCCAGATACCCTCTCTACTACTTAAGCCTACTTTAACTTACTCTTTATGCCGCAAGTCTGGCATGGTTCGATTAAGACAGGTGCGTTCCGATAGCCATATATTATAGCCAAATTCCTTAATTTGCTGCTGTATTAACAGTGTCTCGTTGGCATCTGGAGTAAAGTGTTGACCCTCGCCCGAATCATATAGGTAAGAAAATGTAAATTCTCGTTTGGACTTGGCTTCAAAGATAACGACATAAGTTTCAAATAGTACTAATAAAAAGATGATTAGTAGCACAAATAGACAGGTATTTATCCAGGTACAGTATTTCCTTTTCTCCGTTGACGAGATTTTGCTTTCAGTTTTCATGATGTTTTAGAACAAAGTAATTACTTTAACTATGGAGCATAGTATTAGACGGAATTTGTTACGCAAATTATTAAAATGTTTTATAAAATAGCATGAAAAAATGTAAGATCTGATATTGGCAATAGTAAGAGGCAGTGGCGTAGAGAGGGGTTTGCTGCCTTTAAGCTTCCAGCACTAACACAATTGATTCCCTTAATACCCCGTTAGATTTTGTTTTCACATAAAAAATAATCGGCCAACAAAATTTAATGAAATAAAATGAATACAATGCCCCAACCCCATTGGAAAAAGCTATCTACGTCACTAGCCGAGCTTAAGAGAATATTTTACACGATACAGCCAATTCTCTATGCTCTTAAATAAATTATCACAGCTTCAATTTCCAATTAGCTATACTCGGCTCATCTTGAAAAACGTAACTAGATAAGTTCCCAGCATGTTGGACTGCAGAAGGCGGAATCGGCGCAAAAAGAATCCTTTATTATTTTTGCTGCTACTTGTCTTGGCTTTCGTGATTTTAAACGTCATCTATATATGCCGTCCATCGCGAACGCTCTTCGACTATGAAGTATTAGTCGTACCAGGTCTAGGCTCAAGTGGTCTAGAAGCCTACTTACACATGACACCCAATGATGAGAAGCTCTATCAATTGCAATATGAAAAATATTCCTATAATGCTTGGCTTTCGGAACGCATAGCGCTTAAGCGGGTACTTCCCGATATGCGTGATATACGGTATGTTTGGACATGAATAAAACTATCTAGTAATAAGCTCCCTTCCACAGTTGTCCCAACAGCAGTAGCTACGGCGCTCTATCCAAGGTCAGCATTATTATAGCATATCATGAGGAGCATCCTCATACGCTGTTGCGCACACTTTATAGCATTTTCGAGCGTACCGAGCCGCAACTGCTGGAGGAGCTTATTCTGGTAAACGATGGTCCTGCCGATGCAGATTTGGAGCACTACATGACGAACAAATTTAACAAGCTACGCTTAGTACATCAGACAGGGCCACACGGCATGGTGCCAGCACGTCTAACTGGCGCCCTACTGGCCAAATCGGATATTTTGGTATTTCTCGATGCTCATATGGAGGTCACAGAAGGCTGGTTGCCTCCACTGCTGGCACCCATTATGCTTAATAGCAGCATAATAACCGAGCCTGTCGTGGACATACTGTCACCGGATACCTTTGAATACCAAAAAGTGCCTTTGACGCGTCTGGCATTCGATTGGACTTTGATGAATGCCAGACTTCCGCTGCGCACACAAGAACTCGAATCTCTGCCAGCGCCCTATGAGTCACCCATGCTGAGTGGTCAAGCCTTTGCCATTAGGCGTCAATACTTTTGGCGTTTGGGCGGCTATGATGCGGGTCTGACCAGTGAGGATGGTGCAAAGCTGGAGCTGAGTTTTAAAACTTGGCTTTGTGGCGCTGGCATATTGAGAGTATCCTGCTCCGTTGTTGGACATGTGCAAAAACCAGACAATGAACCCGCAAGACGCGTAAGTATTTATGCTAATCGATCCAAGAATAAATTTTAGCCCCAGCCTACTACTTTTCAGGACATTAAGCGCGTTGTCGAGGTTTGGTTTGATGACTTCAAGAACTTTGTCTATCGCAATTTGCCGGAACTGCGCAACTATTCTACGGGAGCTCTTTTCGAGCAGAATGAGCGACGCCGCCTGCTGCAATGCAAGAACTTTGACTGGTTTATGGATAAAGTTGTGCTAGACTTTCGGGAAAATTATCTGTCTCCATATGCGCCGGATTTTGGTTATGGTGTTATACAGCCGTTAGACGACACCGATTATTGTCTGGATGGCTACAATAATCCAGTAACCTTACGTAGCTGCGTTATTGGCGAACCCTCACAAAACTGGACCCTATCCGATAGCTGTCACTTACGACTAGGTGATATGTGTCTGGGTGTAGTCAATGATCAACCGGTAATGCAACCTTGTAGCGAGATCTTTTTCGAGGAACATTGGTTTTATAATTTCGAGTACAAACTATTTCTTAAGAATGAGGATAACTGCTTGCATCTGGATGATAATAGTGGAAAGGTTTTTCTTGAAGGTTGCTTCCACAATCACGAGCAACAACAATGGTCCTTTAAAGGTATACAGGATAGTAGCATGGATGACGCTATGCAAAGATGTATGTATTTACATCAGCAAGTTAACCAAGAGATAGACCATAGTAAATTTAAAGAATTGAAAGAATATCTAGCTGATTTATATTCGCAGAAAAATTAAAGATGTTGATTTTGTGTGCGATTGAGTAGAGAAGGCAATGGGAACAGATTATGTTGATCAGTCGAACTAAACGATTCTGGGAAGGAAATGATAAATGAGGAGGGTCTTTCAGCTCCTTCTCCCTGAGTACAGACCTGCTTTCCGTATAAATATCAGAGGCTCTTTAGTTTATGTAGACTTTAGATGGAAGGGACTGAGCTGATAGAACTTTTAGCATAGTAATACTTCAACTTTGCTAAGGAAATATAAAATATCTTCATATTTATATGAAATTTTAATTAACTAATCAAATTCTACGGCAAATTTCACGCCCAAAATTTGCTTGAGGCGTTCCAAATTTTTGCTCAACAGTTTGAGTCTAACATCGTGTTTTAAAGCATGTGGCGGATGCGAATAATTCCCAAGTTCTGGTATCGCATAATGCTGCTTATAGTCGTGATCTGGATACATTATGTTATCTATCAGTATTTAAAGCATTGGAAGATTAAACTGCTTGAAAACGATAAAACTCTAAGCACTGTTCCGCTTAATTCTTACCCAACAAAGTCCCAACGTATCTGGCAACAGAACGATTTCAACTTCAAGCTGGCGGAGCGTCTGCCTCTGAGGCGTCAGTTGAACGCTGTACGTCATAAGGATTGTAAATCCTACAAATATCAAACTGAAAAACAATTTTTTAGTATGATAGGCATTACTATTATATTTCGCAATGAGTTGCTGGAAATGCTGCTACGCACACTCCATAGCATTTATGATCGTACACCAGAACATCTTATCGACGAATTGCTGATTGTGAACGATAACAGTGCAATGAACATATCGGAACAAAACAATTTCGATTCATATGTTAGGCAAAACATCGATAACAGAGCACTAATTTTTCATTTCGAGAAACATGAGGGATTGGTACGAGCACGCAAACTTGTATTACAAATGACGCAGGCGAATATAGTCGTCTTTCTGGATGCACATGTGGAGGTTACCGAAGGCTGGTTGGAACCCCTGATCTTTCCCATAATGGAGAACGCGTCAAGGGTTACAATGCCTGTGCTGGATTGCATTGATAAAGTAACTTTGGAGTATAAATCGAAAAAGGAGCAACGTAGCGTGTTCGATTGGAGTTTGAGGCAGCGTGAGTTGCCACTGCTGCCGGAGCAGCTTAAGAGCTTACCGCAGCCATACAATAGTCCAATCATACAGAGCAATAATTTCGCCATAGACACGAGTATGTTCAGGTTCTTACAAGGCTATGATGAGGCACTAAACGATCCATTAAGCGCCAACTACGAACTAAGCTTTAAGATATGGTTGGCTGGTGGCAGCATTCTGCAGATGCCTTGTTCCAGAGTGGCGCACTTGGAGCGTGGCGACTGGAGGTATCTAAGAAGCTATGGTAATATTAACCAAATGGGCGCTCAACGTTATCGGGTAAGCATGCACCCAACACTTACGTCTGTTTTTCAATATACTCTTTATCATAGGATCTTAGGCGTGTTGTCGAAGTCTGGTTGGATGAGTACAAAAGTTTGCCCTATCAATACCAACCTCAGTTGAGGCTTGCCGTCGCAGGCAACCTTACACTACCGCATGCTGTACGCAGCAAGTTGAAGACCAAATCCTTTGGCTGGTATATGAAAAACATTGCACCCGATTTACTGCGTCCCTTTCCGCTAAAAGATAAACTGGACTACGCTCGGGGCACCATACGACCCCTAGGTCAAACAAACAAATGCTTAACGGCCAACTTGGACACAGGCAGCATTCGTCTTAAACGTTGCCGGTACTTGGCCACACAGAATTGGACTCTCAGTTACATGGGTGATATAAGACTAGGTGTGGATAAATGTCTGGACTTGCAGGAAACGCATAATGGTACAAAATTAGGAGTGGCAGTATGCCATAATATGGGAGGTTCACAGCGCTGGCGTTACTTTGTGCATACTCAGCAATTAAGCACTAGTCGAAAATGTTTGCAGTTGTCCCTGAAGAATGGTCAGGTCCACATGTCTACTTGTAGATCGGGCAATATAAGACTTAAGTGGGCTTTCGATAATGTGAAAAAAAAGGCTCTAAAGAAACTCAATAGTTTATATAATCGATGTAGTTTGTCACAATGATCAGTTGTGGCTTATAGTTAAATCCTTTATTACTCTTTCAGACTTTTAGCTATCATAATTTGTATAATAGCTTCTATTGTTGACTTCATTAAAAACTAAACTTACTTAATTTGCGCGGTACCTTATGGTATTTAACATGGATCAGGGGAAGTCGATGTTTTCCCTTGATCAAAGTGACTAGCATGGTCGATATAGACCGATTATTTGTTTATCTATCCTTCCGCATAAAAGTCTTGTCTCTTAGAGTTGAGAGAAGCAACCAAAGTTTGGACTTAGATCCCATATTTTGTAACAGAACCTTAAAAGTACAACTAAAAGTTGTAGGAGGGGTTTTTGGAACCGGACTCCCCAAAAGCAATACAAATTTGGATATACATAGATCCCACACCATCAGTGATGGAGGTTCTTGGGACCAGAACATTGGATATAGAGCCCACATTATATCACAGCTCCTCGAAGTAAAACCGAAAGCTGCAAGCTTATCAGGGACGGAGGTATTCGGCACCGGACACCCCCAAAAGTTAAAAAAGTGAGCTGACAGCAACCAAACTTTTGAATATACATTATATCGCAGCGCCTCGAAGGTAAAGCCGAAAGCTGTAAGCTTATCAGGGACGAAGGTATTCGGCACCGGACACCCCCAAAAGTTGAAAAAGTGAGCTGACAGCAACCAAACTTTGAATATATGTAGATCCCACATTATATCACAGCGCCTCGAAGGTAATACCGAAAGCTGCAAGCTTATTAGGGACGGAGGTATTCGGAACAGGACACCCCCAAAAGTTGAAAAAATGGGCTGACAGTTTTTTTGAAGTGACAAACCCACCATATGATCAATTCCTGAATCCACCGCCTGAAGCTAATAATTCATTTAACCAGGCAGATATCGCTCATATTTTGCTTCTTAGAAATCCCAAGCAGTGTGCGAAATATTGCTACGGACGTTTGTTTTTTTCTTTCCTTAACGGGTTCCTCACAGAGAGGTGGGGCACTGCGACCAAAAGGTCTTTTTTACCATACCCTTAAGTTAAAGCAGAAGACTTTCCGCTTTCCGAATGAATTGCAGTAGGTCTTTTGTTGGTATTGACCTGAGATGGAAGGGACTAATCCGTTCCTTTCCCATGTGACAGGATCTGTCCCATACCAACGCTGGGCAGTCACAGAGAATATGCCTGGTGGTTTTATCGTCTTCTAGACAGATTCTACACTCTGAAGAGTCCGAGAGGCCAATTTTCTGTATATGGTATCTAATAGTGTAATGGCCAGATAGGTAAGCTACCAGGAGCTTTAGGTCCACTCTGCCAAGACCTTTTGTCTTGATCGTATCCAGGGGCTTGACAAGCACTTATGCTTGACGAAGCCCCGGTAAGGAGAACCAGTATCTCCTAAGTTCTCTTGCAGCCCATTTGTTTATCATGGTTTTGATTGTGGACCAACCAATACCACAAAACGGCGCAAGAGATGTGTTCAGGGTGGAGGCACCCTGTTGTGCTAGATCGTCAGCGACCGTGTTACCATCCACTCCTGAGTGTCCAGGCACCCAACATAGCACGACTTTGTTCCGGGCGTACAGGGTTTGGAGGTAGTTGTGATATTCTTTCACCATCCTGGAGGAGATGCTCCAGGATGACAATGCCCTGATAGCAGCTTGGACATCTTGCTACGGAGGTAGTTCCTGTGAAAGTCTACGGCGGCAACAATGGTTCACGGATAAATCCATAACTAAACAGAGTGTAGGAGTTGGGGTAGTTGGACCCAAGCACCAAGTCTTTATTATAATGGGCATGTGGCCCAGCGTCTTACGTGGAAAGAACTAGGAGAGCAAAAATTTATATTTATTCAGATAGCCAAGCTGCTATCAGAATATCATCATCATGGAACATCCTGTAGGATAGTTGGCGAATACAAAAATTACCTACAACTCCGGTCTTCCATTACCAGAGTCGTGCTATGTTGGGTATCTGGACCTTCAGAAATGGATGGGAGCGAGATCGCTGATGATCTAGTACGACAGGGTGTCTCCAAACCCACTACATTGTGTGAGATATTGAAGAATAACTGAAACAAGTGCACAAAAACATATTTTTTTAAAAATTTAGAAGACGGTGACTAAGAAAAAATGGCGTACGTAAAGACGGGCGCGGACGACTTTGGGATACAATACAAACGAAATACAACAAGTTTTGCTAAAAAATCGATCAAAAAAATAAAATAAACTTGTCTCCTAGGGAATCATATGGGATCTAATGTGAAAGTTTGGTTACTCTACTTTTTACCATCTCTGAGATCTAGGCGTTCAAACAAACATACGGACGGGCAGACGGAGGGATGGACAGACGGAGGGATGGACAGACGGAGGGATGGACAGACGGATGGGTATATTGACATCTCTAGTCACCCTGATTATATTTTAGGCAACTTTGGGGTGTCTTCGCCCCTCCTTCTATATGTTACATAAATTTTCGGCTTGCACAAACCTAATATAACCCTTGTACCATACTGTACAGTGTATAAAAAAAGGCAACATTACTTTCTTTACGCCCATTATATTATACACAAAGAGTTCTATGACGTCATCGTTGTTCTATTCATAATTAAGATGGCGCATCAATTGCACATATTTAAACGTCATATTTTATAAGATAACTAAATTGAAATATGTAAAGTTGGTAGTTGGAAGACTATTAAATTTTAAATACATATCTCAACATCTTGAAAACTGCAGTTATTTATTAGAGGAGTAAGCATATAAGGCATAAAATAGTCCCAAAAACCAATATTCTAGTCATTTTAGAATACTGAATAACAGAAATTGATCTGATAACTAGCTGCCAAAGGTGCCACCTTGATGCAGTCACAAAAAAGTCATATAACTAAACTCGAAGGCACGTAAAATATTTGAAAAATAATCGAAGAAGTATCTTTAGATGCACGTCTTTCGACGCCTTAGCACACAATCCTCTATAGCAATTTAATAGCTATGTACCTCTTGGTATTTGCTATCAAAACTTAAAAGCACACTTTAAAGCCAATATAAAGACTGGAGTTGGCACGTAGCTTGTGAGATGGGCAACCCCTCCGGATACTTTGGGTGGCTCACTCATTAATTTAGGTAAAATCCACTTAACTTTTTTTGGCTTTGGTTTGTACGCCCGAATGTATGCAATAAATTCCACAACTTTGCGCCTCATCAAACGAAATTAATGTTAAAATCTACCACGACCAAAGTCAGACAATAGAATAGATAGAAATCTACATAGAACGACGACTTGACGTCGCCAGCTTTTTTGGAACATGTGGTGTTATGATGAGCTCTGAGCTGGCAAGCAATCAACCACCAACACCACCCACCCGGGCAGTGGTAGCCAACCCCTGGCAGAGATGGTAGCAGACAAAGGGTAGCACTAAACTGCAATGATATGCCGGAGTCAGTTAGGAAGCGAGCGGAGCAGAGCAGAGCAATTTTTTCTGGCTGCTTTATAGCGAATTCCCTTAAAGCCTGGACTGGGTTTTTTGGGTACGTGCCGGCAGTGCGCCTCATGTCTGTCTCATGCCAATGCATTGCATAATTTTAGGCAATTGTCAAAGAAAAACGAAGGGTGGCATGCGAGAAAATTAGATTTTTACTTGCGCACAATTGCATAAAGCTGACAGTGTGCCGTAATCCTCAAAGGACTAAAGTGGAAGCGGGTAGCATTGCTAGAAATAAATATTCATTGCATACGCACAGGCGTTTGTGCCTTAAAGCTTTGGGTTTGGTAGCTTTTTCAAGGTTATTGCCAAATTTTGGGGCGGCAGCAATTATTTTTTCCACCCAGCCAATGTCCTTGTCACAGAGCCGCCCCCCAAAGCATTTATAGCACTCCAAGGGTGTCGAACTATAAATTGTACCTTTTGTTGCAGTTTTTGCTTGATTTGCGGGGGGGCTAGGCCAGGGCTTAAGCTCCTGTGGCAGCTACCCTTGCGGGCCTGTCATGTCTTTAATAAATGTTTGAATGTTTCGTTGGGAGATTAAGTGGATTCCTTTTATAGCTTGAGTAATGATGGATGCTTAAGACGCACGTATGTGGCATGTGGGGCAGACAGAACAGTCAGTGGTTGCATTTTTTCTATGCTCGCATAAATTTCACTTACTTATCGGAGAGAGTTGGTTTCAAAAAACAGACAAAAAGCTGACAAAGTTTATTGCATTGCGGTTACAGTCAAAAGCGAACTACGAGAAAATTAAATGTCTTTTGTCAACAAACGTCAAGAATGAAAACTCTGAAAAACACAAAACCAAAGAAAAAAAAAACAAGAGACGTCCAAACAAATGGCCAACAACAATGACGCACTTTTCGCGCACAACTTTTTTTGCCCACTCTGATATGCATTAAAAAGCCAAAATGGTATTCCCAAGCAACGACCAAGTCCAATGGAGCGCAGAGTAATCTCCATCTCTGCAAACTGGCATCATAATGGGCCACTTATCATGGCAATCACTCAGCAGTCTCCAGTAGCGGACCGCCTCAGTGACGTAGATAGCCACAAAATGCAGCTGCAGGCTATGGTCCACCCTTGGTATCTGCTCTTGGTTTCAACTTTGCTTTACTACTTTTCGATACTCAATCGTCGCTGCCTTTTAATACTTTGAGCAAACACATTAAATGGAAATTTTGTGCACTGAAAGAAAAAGACGACAACGACGACGGCAACGTCGATGTACAGTGGGCGAGATCAACAATCTTCGTGACAAATAAACGTTTTGTTTCTTTAGATAATAGAGTTGACACTATTCGCTTTGGAGTTCGATACCTATTCCAACTTAATCGATAAGGCTTTATATTGCCAAAAATCTACCAAGGAATTTAAGAAACAATTTGAATATAAAGATAAGCTTTTTTGTTAAGTAGACAAATCTGAATCGAAACGTGGGTTTCTGGAACAGGCATGATGATCATTAGTTAAAAGATTTGAACATTTTTTCTTTCTTTCATAATAATAGTTTACCCTCAAGATAAGCGTCATCGTTAAGAAGACAGATCTGAATCAAAACCCAAAACAGACATGATGATAATTAGTTGAAAGGTATTAAAATTTTTTCTTCCTTCCATACCATTGTTTTTTTCAGTAACTTCTTCATCTTTTCATCAAAAAGTCATCCATGCAGAGTCTACTACGTATACAGATCACATCTGGACTCTTAGAAAGTGACGCTGGTCATGCCGCACTTATGTTCCCTTCCTGACTTATCGATCTGGTATAGATCAGATCTTATGATCACGGAATTATTTCATAACATGAAATTTAGACCTCTTCTCGCAAGTCGGGAGAGTTGGGCTGATGGCAGCCCCTGTGGAAACCTCCGGTGGTCACAATGGTTTACGGATGGGTCCAAAACTGAGCAGTGTGTAGGGGTTGGAATCGTTGGACCCAACACCAGAATCTCTACCGCAATGGGCATCTGGCCCAGCGTCTTTCAAGCGGAGATTCATGCCATAGAGATCTGCGTTCTTAGTATCCCTCTCAAGGGAGCTAGGGGAGCAAACATATGAATTTTTTCAGATAGTCAAACTGCTATCAGGGCATTATCATCCTGGAGCATTTCCTCCAGGATGGTTAATGAATGCCACAACAACCTCCAAACCCTGTCCACCTGGAACAAAGTCGCGCTATGTTGGGTACCTGGACGATCGCTAACGATCTATCACGACAGGGTGCCTCCATCCTAACCACATCTTCTGCGCCGTTCTGTGGTACTGACAATCAAAACCATGATAAACAAATGGGCCGCCGGAGAATATATGGGATACTGGACTATGGATGCGATCATGACAAAAGGTCTTGGCAGAGCGGACCTAAAGCTCCTGGTAGCTTACCTATCTGGCCACCACACTGTTAGATACCATTTTCAGAAAATTGGCCTATCGGACTCTTCAGAGTGCAGGCTCTGTCAACAAGACGATGAAACCACCAGACATATTCTCTGTGACAGCCCAGATCTGGTATGGGGCAGATCTCAGGTCAACGCCAACAAAAGACCTACTGCTATTCATGCCGAAAGCGGAAAGTCTTTTGCTTTAACTTAAGGGTATGGTACTAAAGACCACCTTACCTCTCGTGAGGAACCCTGTCTTACAGGCCCGTCATTTTCTTCAGGCTTGGATCCAGAAAATAGTCGCTAGAGGTCAGATCTGAAGTGTAAAATAGACCAAATTACGAAATTTTGCTATGGGGTCTTACGCGCTGATAGCTTTTTCATGTCCAAAAATTTTTGTAAAATCCAATGTGCCCTCCCTATTGAAGTGCCAATCGTTCACCATAATTCTATGGATCTTATGCATGATTTATGGTGACATCTCTTGAGCCATGAACGCTTGATGTCACTATTGTCAAAAAAAAAGATCCCTTTCTTGAAATGGACGTTGCGGAGTCTCCTTAGTATTATTCAAGTCATTCCTTTGGTTCTCTGTAAGTCTATCTTAAATGTCAGTTTCTCAAAAGCCCCAAGAGGTAGGAGCTTGAAAATTTGTATCTTACATTCTTTTTTTCCATTAATTTATCTTCTTTACCAGCAGTACTTACTATTACTACTTACTATTACTTTTTTCTAGGAATGCAAAGACTATTTTGGGTCAAGAATCACGAAAATGACAACCTTTTTTTTCTTAAGCACCGTTTTCGAGATTTATACGAAAAATATTATATTAAACAGTTGTTCCGGTTTTGCTATAATGTCTCGAGAACAAAATTTTATCGACAAATATCAGAAACTCTTTTTTATAAATGTCAGCTCCAAGCAACATTTCGCCCACTGTGCGCTGCGACATCAACAACTCCGCCGCTTCCATAAAAAAATGTGGGTAGTGGGAAAACCCGCTCATGGCAGAGCAGAGCGAGCCATACGCAAAGTGCCGGCATCTCAACATTTCCACAGCAAACGCATTTTTCATGGGACATTTTTCTCTGTTTGTTGTTGTTCTACAGTGAAGCAAAACAAACTTTGACTCCCTCGCTCAAACCCCTTAAGGACAATCCCCCTGCTTGTAGCACTCGCCGCTTCTTTTTTTTCTTTCCTTTTTTTTTGATTTTTTCTCTTTCATGCTGGGAGTTCTTTTTTGAAGTGTTTTATAAATAAAATGCTGGGGCTTTTTGGCACACAAAAATGTTTACTTTGAAAATTGCTGTGATTCGAGCAGTTTTTTTTTTTATTCGTCGGAATCTATGTGGAGCTGGTCAAAAAACAAGAACGAAATGGATTTCAAGTGACGTAACTTGAGAGGGAATTTAGAATTGAATGATTGTTGAATTAGCAGATTAAATTTATTCGGGGATTTATTTTTTTCTCTTTTAGTGCTTAAGCGGGCTATAAGCAATTGTTCTGTTGTAGCAAAGTAAATATAATATAAGAGTGCTAATGGATTGTTTAGGATTATTGTTGCTATTTAGATAGCAATTATCATATAGCAAAACTATTTATAAAGCTATAGTGTGTAGTTTGTCCTAAGGATTGTATTTAATAAAAGAATTAAATGATTTGATTAAAAAATTTGGTGAGAATCGAATATTCTTTAAATATTCTTCTCCTTTAAGCGTCCCAAAAATCATGGCATTTAGACATCAAAGACTTAACTTTTGTGCCTTAATATGTTTTTATGTGAAATTAAGTTTGCAGTTCCTTTCTCAGTTCTTAAGTAAAATTAAGTTTCCAGCTTCTCTCAGTTTTACTGAAAAATTCAAACGGTAAGAGGATATTTAGACACCCTACAGCTTCGAAGTACTTTCTCATAGGTCAAATATTTATAAAGCGGGGATCTTTTGGTAAGAACAGAACCATAATCATGGCAGGAGCTGTAAAGGGGCACTTTCTCAGAGGCATAATAGCCGAGAGGATTCATGTTCCCTAGCACAACTTAAATCGAAGGTGAGGAGATGTCGAGGGGGTAGAAAGTATTCAACGTCGTCAAGCCTTTCTTTGAAAATTTGAGCTATATGTTAAATCTGCCTATATCGGATCTGGCCGTTTTTATTGTATCTTTAAAAGAATTCAGCAAGCAGCGATTTAGAAACGCTGGCTATACCACCTAATCTTCCTAAACTAAAGCAAGCAACCCCTTCCCAACCTTCCCAATCATGTTTTTTCTTTCAAAATAGACCACATGATTCGAAGATCTGAGCAGTCTGTTAAATTTGTCCATATCGAATCTGACCACTTTCAGTTTATCCTGAAAAATGAGTTCATTAAGTAGAGACTTAAAAACGCTGGCTTTACCTCCCAAACTTCCTAAACCAAAATACGCAGTCCCTTCCCACGTTTCCCTTTCATGTTTTTTCTCTAAGTAATCTCGACATAAAGTGAACAACCAAGATTTTGAGGGATTGGTAGAGCTTCATCAATTCAATGAATAGTTCATCAAGCTTAATCAAAATATTGCTCTTCGGATTCTACAACTTTGTCACGTCTTCCAGGTAGTAATCCAAGAATCGCTTCAAAAACTCCCCCTTAAGACAATCTAGGAGTTAGCATAGCTTTTTGTTTCCTGAATATCTTGGCTAATCATTGATCGAAACAAGTGGCAGTCGGAAGAGGCAATGTCTGAGATAAGACAGCCCATTGAAGTGCCAATGTGTCCGTGACGTCTCTAGTCAAATGTATCCGAGCTTTGCCATATTGGAAAATTTATCTAGTCATGTCTTGCTCATCATGTGATCTATAATCCTTTAATAACTGGCTTGGTGGGAACAGTTGCTATCGGGAAGATTGTCCAATGGCTATTTCATAAGATATTAGTAACTTATAGAAGATCACCCCGAGCTCTAGATGCACATCATAAACTTCCTTCCATGAATATTTAGTTTTTCCTACTAGTTGTTGATGCGTGACGGGGCAAACCCAACGATTCGTTACGTCGTGGATCGTCGTAATTTATCCACTTAAGGTCTCTCGTTTCAATTCGTTACAGAAATCGCTTACGATTTTACTTTTGGATCAGCTGCTCACAAGTGCAAAAACGATTATCTACGTCCCTTGGCTACAGCTGATTATTATAGTATTATTTGGACATGTTCTAAAAAAAATAAAAATTTAAGAACTTAGTCTATCTACAAAAATTTTCCAACTATTTCTATTTCGCGCTATTGCTCGAAGTTCGCTGACAGATTTGTTCTTCACTCTCCGCGGTTCCTTCTGCCGTGGTGGTTCCATTCTAATGCTCCATGTGCCATTTCGCGATAGGTAGACTACAGCTTATAGGCAATCTAATATCCTTGCTTTTGCACCCCTCCCATAGCCTTGCGTGTTCTCATTGAGGCTCTCCTAATGCTATCCGAACAGTTCTTCTCGAGCTTGACAGGGCTTATGTTCCAAATAGGTGTTAAAGGAATGAATACATATTGACAGCAGTCCCGACAAAAGAGGGTTCGGACTCGAGAGTCATTCGGACAATTTTTTGCTTAAAAAAAAATAGTTAATTACCATTCTACCAGAGCTCCGTAACATACTTTTTTCGCACTTTTCAACAATTATACGAATGTTCATGAATTACGAAAAAATTATAGGGGCCCGGATCTAAGATTTCCGCCAGGCCCGCATATTCTCTCTCTTCTGATTGGCAGGAATCTTCTTCCGTGAGTTACCATGGACACAAAGACAGAAGGATATGTGGAACGTATTGAAGAAATATGGGCGGAAAAGAGGAAGATCTATTGGCGAATTGAAGGGGATGGCGAATAATGGATTTGAATGGAGAAAGTTCACTTTGGTCCTCCCTTCGCAGTAACGCCACACGGGTGTTTTTGTCAAAGAAGGGACAAGGTCTACATTTGTATCATTTGATAGTACAAGCCTCCCAAATGTCGGAACCAATGTCCACAGGATTTCTTCAATGTAGTCAGATCCTTGTAAACTTTGAACAGCTATGTATCCTTTAAGATACATGTTATGTTTATGCATATAATACAAATCTGAATCAAATGTTGACTGAAATAAATTGTAAAAATTTTGTGAAATATGAAATTCTCGAGTTCACCTACACACCTTTAATGAGCTTCTTTAGGACGAATTTTATATCTGTAGCTCATACCTTAAAGAATATATTGCGTAACGTAAACTAAATCTTGAAGAAGTTCACAAAGAGTTCACATATTAAAATAAGAAGAATTCTCTAAGAAATAAGAACTCAGCCGATATAAAACTCTCCTATTCTCCGCTCTAAGAAAATTCAATGTATATTTGCTAAGTTTAGCATTCAAAGATTATATATCAAAATGATCGCCTAAGATGCTACCATAAGCTCCCCCAAAAACTTTCAAAGATTAGATATCAAAGTGATCGGCTAAGATAATTCATTAAATTCCTCCAAAAACCGCCAGAAAATAGTTGCCACTCGTGTTAGCATCCCAAAGATTAGATATCAAAGTGATCGCATAAGGCAGCTCCTCTTAAACTCCCCCAAAAACCTCCCGAAAATAGTTGCCCCACGTGTTGGGCAACCAAGCTAGACACATTATATGACAAAACATTGCAATGAAGTGAAAAAGTAGCTCATATTAATTTAATGAGCTGGCAGCTAAATTTAAAATCCACAACAAGCCGTACAAATTCAAGTTCAAACAGATCCTATCCTGGTGGCGGGATAGACGTCCATTTGCCCATGTCGCGTTTGAGTGCAATGGCATTTGTATCTGTTGGATGTGCGTTGTATCCGGAGGCGGAGGCTGCCACAGCGCCGTATCTCGTATCTGTGCATAATTAATTGTCAAACATTGCGCGCTATGTGACGTATATAAATGTCAACTAAATGAGCTGCATGTACGCAAACGAGGCGCAACGAGGATGTCACTACCGAAAGTCCCAGAAGCCCCGCAGACGCAGATGCAGTTTCATTTCGTAGACAGGCTACTTAGGCAGCAGTTAGTGCCGGAGTCAGCGACGACGACGTCAACGTATTGCCAAAGGCAATGCCAATGCCACATGTTGCACATACAAAAACAAATGAAAACTATTTTAAGCTGTTGTCAGCAGAGAGCAGAAGCAGACACTGCAGCAATTGCAAGCAGGTGTGACAAGTTGCAAGCAGTGCCAACATAAATTGCAAGCAGTGCCCGACAGACCCACCCACCCATCAATTGTCCGTCCGTCCATATCTGTTTACCAAATTAGATGCAACTGAATTGATGTGCATGCATTAATTATGTCCCAAATCTCAATTCTATGCATTAGAGGCTTTTGGGGCAAGTTTAAATTAAATGTCTAACATTCAATCAGAGCTTTGGTCTGCAAGTATCTGGATGCGGTTGTGGTTCGGATCCTTTGCCGTTGACAGTCACTGCCAGTTGAAATGCAGTGTAAACTTTTCTATTTTGCGGAATTTGTCACGGATACGGATAGAACTGGCACAGACAGATACTCACACACTCACAAACACAAACACATATCCTAGAACCCGAGACCGACACTTTTATTTGCACAGAACTTTCACTCATGTAATCAAGGCAACTTCCTGTCGTTTTCACACTTTAATTTCCGGTTCTTATTGTTAAAGTTGCTTCGGGTTCGGGTTGGAATTGTGGAGCGACAACTGGGAGAGCTATAAAGCAAACTCTGACTGCACGTACATACATGCATTTATTAAAAGAGCTCGTGGTGTAGGGTTTTAGGATATGACAAACTAGGGCACAAATCACTTATAATATTTCAACGAACTTCAAGGGACTGGCACGGGTTGTATTATTTTTACTGCTTTTAAACAAATATTTCCTATATAAGTAAATCAAATGGCTTGAAAAAGGGTGAACATAATCTTAAAGGCCACAATCAGCTGTTTCCGATAGGCTCTCTTTTAGCACATAACTAGGACTTAAAGTTATGTGGAGTAATTAGACTTGGATAAATTTTAATTAAACTAGTTTCTCGCAAAGAGTCCTTTGGAAATCAAGAGAGAAGACATTGAGTCAGCTTTCCATAAACCAGTGTGTGCTTGATGTATATAATTTTACAAATTATCGTAAAGCAGTGCGAGCTTAACTCCACATATACGATACAAATTTTTGCATGACAACTATATGATTTAGTAGTCCAATTATGATTAAATTTCACACAAATGTGTTTCAAAGTATTCTTCACAGTTTGATCCAAATTGTTCTATGAAAAAGAGAGCGCTGGTTCAATTTTTTTATGGCAGCTATATAAAATGGTGGACCAATTATGAACAAATCTCATACAAATATGTTACATATTATTCTTCTCATTTGTATGAAGTTTAATCAAAATAGCTTCATTATTTCACATAGCTACCATATAAAAATAAACCAGTGATTTCTTGCTCAATGAGTTAAATATGAAAAACTTGAACATCGATCTACCTTTTAATTGTTAGATCATGCAGATATGTGGAGGAGCTAGAAAGTATACAGCACCAGCTATGTGGCCGACCTAAGCAAGCCATTCTTCGAAGATCTGAGTAGTCTTTTAAATGTACCCATATCGAATGTGGACACTTTTATGGTATCCTTAAAACGGTTCAGCAATGCAACTATTCAGATGGTCAGAGTACATTTAGAGAGAGATTGGGACACTTCGAAGATGTAACAACCGGACATCTTCGGAGTACTTTCTCCTAGGCTAAATAAAAAGCGGAAATCATTTGGTAAGAACAGGACAATAATTATGGCAAGATTTCTTAAGGGGCCCTTTCCCAAAGGCCTGATGGCTGAGAGAAATCTAGTTCCCTATCACTACTTATGTCGCAACTGCAGAAATGTAGAGTCTAACTCCTCTAAATATTAAAAACTAGCGCTGGTTGCCCTCGGTAAACCTTTCTTCAAAGATCTGAGGTGTCTGTAAAATACCCATATCGAATGTAACGACCTTCATTATATACTTAAAAGGGTTCAAAGTAGAGACATTTTATAGAGATTTAGAAACGCCGGCTTTACCACCCACCAATCTTCCTAAACCAAAACACGCAACCCCTTCCCAAGAGATTTGATAGAGATTTTGAAACGCCCAATCTTCCTAAGCAAAAACACACAACTCCATTCCACCAATAAGAAGTTATTCAAGTTTTTTCTTTCAAAGTGAATCCCATGGTCTATGGGTGATCTCGACATAAACTGACCAGCCTAACACAAAAAATGTGCACTTTAATCCCAAATTTAATACATTTTTAGGGATTATTTTAAGAACTTTAAAAATTCATTGAGAATAATTGGTCAAACTTAAAATTGAAGGATATAAGAGCAGAGTATATATATAATTTTGAAATTGCTACCATTTGACACAGCATCATCGAGTCCGTGGGATTATTTTATATAAATGGAATCTTAGCTATAGAAGAATATTTCTTTCAGCAAATATTGTGCTTCAAGCTAGCTTTGCCTAATAAAGAAGTTACCACAAATCCTTTTAATTACCAAATACTACGCAAACTTTTTATACTTTTTAAGATTCAGAACACTGAAAAGTTTTTATGGTCTTATCTTGGTCAAGCCTTGATTCGCCACAAAAAGTTTTCTAGCTTTTGTTAAGAAATAAATAAAAGTATGCGTTAAAGGACGATTTTTTTTTGTTTAAGAAAACTACCATTTTAGGATAAAAAAGTTTCACATGCAGTACAAGGACGCGTTTTGAGTAAACTACTTTCGCATTACTTATTTTTCTACAATAATAATAATAATTTTCTATAATAATATAACGCATTTTATTTATTAGCTGAAAAAAAAACGAGAGCGAGATGAAATATGAAAATTTGTATTTATATTTTATTCCAATGGATAGCCGCTATTATATTTATATATTTTTATTTTATTATTATTTAGTAAATAAAATACAGTAGCGGCCAAAAATATCCGGACACCTGATTTGCGCTTGTAAATGCGAGCTTTGAAGCGTCGTGGGCGCCGCATAAAAGTTTTGATCGACTTGAAATTTTTTTAGTTGTAATCGTGTGTTATTTAGCTTTTAATAAGTGATAAGTTTTATGATCTCAAAGCTTTCTGGGAAGTGAAAAAAAAATTAATAGTGAAAAATTTCTCAAATGACTCTTTTGCCTAAAGGAGCCATATTAATTCTGCGGTCAGAAAACTTGAACCTTCGTGTTATAAGTACTAAAGTTGGATTTAGCAAATCTTCGATAGGTCAATTTCTTAACAATTATGATGAATCCGGCAGCATTAAGAGAAGGCCTGGCGCAGGGCCGAAGAAGAAGGCGACCGACAAGGAAAATCGGATATTGAAGTGTTTAAGTATGGAAAATCGGTTCAAAACCGGTGAAGACATAAGGACCGAGTTTATCCATTCTGAAGGAGTCAACATTAGCACAAGGACTGTGCGAAGACGCCTCGTGGAGGAAGGACTTAATGCTCGCCGGGCAGCAAAAAAACCGGTCTTAACCTTAAAAATGCGTCAAAAAAGGCTACAATGGGCTAAAGTCCAAGAGTTTTGAACCTTAAATGATTGGAGAAACGTCATATTTTATGATAAAATCAAAATAAACTTTTTTGGTTGAGATGGGATGACCTATGTACGCAGTAAAGTCGGAGAGCGGTTTAAAAACGAGTGCCTGAGACCAACTGTATGGCAAGGGGGGTTCCTTATAGACTGGGGATGTTTTTCCTATCTTGGTGTTGGTGATCTGTCCCTCATTGATGGAACTGTAAACGCAGAAAAGTATCAACGAATTTGGCACAAACATCTTATACCATCAATTGAGGAGCACCTTTCGTATTCCGATGATATCATTTTTCAGGACGATTCTGCTCCTTTCCATCGTGCTAAATCGGTAAGTCATATTTTTTTTTACATGCTGTAAATAATGTTCATTTTATTACTAAGCATTTACATTTGAACGACGTTTTTTTTTTATGTAATTAGTTATTTGAAGATGTTGGGCATACTAACGTGGGACTGGCCAGGCAATAGCCCGGATTTAAATCCGATTAAGAATCTTTGACATATTTTAAAGATTAATATAACGAAGGGGAAACCCAAAACATTAAAAGAGCTGGATTTCATTGTGAAAAATGTCAGGTACAAGGATATTAGCATTGAAACAATCCAAAATTTGGTTGATTCAATGCCAACACGCATATAATCAGTCATTAAAAATAATGAAAAACCATAAAAAAATTATAATTTAAATGTATTATATATCATACTAAATAAAATTTTTTTAACTCACTTTTAAATAAAAATAAAAAAATGTTCAAAGCTTATTTGGCTACCCCAAGCTGATCACTCATTTTTGACTTAGTCCACTATTTAGTTTATCTTTTTTTACAGAAAGCTTTTAGAGGAAAAATCTCTCGGCTCATTATAGTAAAATAAATAAAATATACAATAATAAAATTTAAAACTGATATAAGCTAATTTACAACGCTGACGCAAGTTCACGCATGCAGCCAAAACTAAGTGTCCCGATTTATTTGTCCTGTACTGTATAAACAAAAACATCTTTAAATATCACTTTTACTTTTATTTATCACCTTCGCTTTGCCCACGCATAAGTAGTGCGAATAGAGCAAAAGCAATAGTAAAAGAAGCTGTAGAAAGAAGTAGTAACAGCAAAGGGCAACAAATGGCAAAGAAAGCAGCATAAAAAGAAATAGAGAAACAGTGAAACACTGTTAAACTGTTACGTAATGCTGCTTAGCTTTGTTTTTCCTGCAGCTCTCAAAATAAAAACTATTTTTAAATTAAATATTAATAAAAATAGTAAGTTTGAGAAAATAAGACCCGACTACTGAAAAATCAAATTCTTTAAAAGTATGAAACAAGAGAATATGTTAATTTAAGCCAATAACAACAAACACAGTTTTATTTAGTTTCATGCTCTCCGTATTTTTATGCTCTTTCTCTCTCAGCGCTCCTATTTTGACTTTTCGCTTTTTTCACGTTCGCCTTGTTTTTTGTATTTGAATTTTAGTAAAATAAATAAAAACAACAACAAGCAAAAAACCATTTGTCAAAGCAAAAACAATTTTGTGGAAATGCCACTTAATTCCAGCTTGGAAGGAACTTAAGTCGCAATTGCTTTCACACTCACACATACAAAGGGGCGTAAAAACTACAACAAATAATAACATATTGCTTACTTACTTGCACTTGCACAATTGTTGCTACCAACATTTTAATTGTTAGCTATTTGGTCACTAGCCAATTAATAACATATTAAAGATTTAACACTTGTTGCACTTAAAAAACAAAACAAAAAACACTTGCTCGCTGGAGTCTCTGAGACTTTCCAGGACACACGCTCACTAATATGCAACAACGACTTGCACTTTAACACGCACTTTATGTACATAAATAATTTATACATTTATTTAAAATAAATTTAAAAATATATTTTAAATTTAACACTTTTTGTTCATTAATGGCTTTAATCAACATAACTAGCACTAAAAAAAAAACAAAAAAAAACACTGACACGCTGGAGTCTCTGAGACTTCCCAGGACACACGCACACACACCAATAGGCAGCGACGACTTGCACTTTAGACTTTAGGTCAACATATAAGTTATAAATTTATTCATTTAATAATAAACACTAATTAAAACACGCACACAAATTAAATAATAATTTTTTTAATGTAGCTTACACGAATTTGGCGCAGTTTACTTTTTTTTTTAAATTTTTTTCACGGCATTGTCATACGTTGGAACTGCTTATGTATAAGTTCATGCATATGTATAAACAACAAAAACAAATAAACAGTTTGCATAGAAAACCGCGCGCAACTTTACACACACACACACACAATATAGGCAATATGCCTATTCTTGCCTTTCCTTTCCCCACTTTTCGACGCCATCTTTACAACACACTTTCATAATTTTCTTGAATTAATAATTTAAACTATTTCACACTTTCCATAACTTGTCACAATTATTGCTTATAATTATATAAAGCCATTTTAAACATTATAAAACCTTTTTGCAACGCTTAAACCTTTTAATTTTTAATAAAACTGCAGCGCGTAACCGAACGCGGCGAGTTGCACGATGAACTGATTTTTGACACTCTTGCTGCATGGGCGTAGGCAGTTTACACGCAGTGGGCTGCAGCTGGCATTATTTTTTTGAGACTTTTAATCTATGATAATCCCACAATTAAAGAAAAATTTTGGGGTTAAATGTACTGCGACTTGTTTTGCAAAAGGAAAATTGTATAACAATGATAACGAGAGGTCATTAGGCACCCCTCTGTCTAAGCCCCTGTCTTTCGTTTTATGCTTTAGCCATTCATTACAGAGTTGTCGAATGCGCAGTTTTCAATAAGAAAAATAATTTTGCTTGTTGTCTAAGGAAATTTGCGTACATTAGGCAACCCATGCAGCAAGAGAGAATAACTGTCGCAGTCATTATGCTCTTTAGTTTCTTTCTTCCTTTTCGTCAACGGTCAATGGAAGCGTTGCCACACGATCGCTCTTTTTGCAATAAGAACAAGTTCTTATGAACAGTGTGAAAGAAATAGAAAAGTAAAATGCGCCAAATTCGTGTAAGCCGCGTAAAAAAATGATTAATTAATTTATTTGCGCGTTTAAACAAGTGTATATTGTTAAATAAATAAATTTATAAGTTAAGCTGAGTGTGCAAGTCGTCGCTGCATATTGGTGCGTGCGTGTGTCCCGGAAAGTCTCAGAGACTCCAGCAAGCAAGTGTTTTTTTTTGTTTTTTTGTTAGTGCTAGTTATATTAACTAAAGCCATTAATGGGCAAAAAGCGTTAAATTGAAAATATATATTTAAATTTATTTTAAATAAATGTATAAATTATTTACATAAAGTGCGTGTTGAAGTGCAGATCGTTGTTGCATATTAGTGAGCGTGTGTCCTGGAAAGTCTCAGAGACTCCAACGAGGAGTTGATTATTTTGTTGTTTTTTTTTTAAGTGCAACAAGTGGTAAATGTTCAAAATGATTTTAATTTGGTTTATAAAAAAAACATTTGTGTCCAAAAAGCCAACAAACAAAATGTTGGTAGCAAGAATTGTGCAAGTGCAAGTAAGTAAGCAATATTTAATTATTTGTTGTAGTTTTAACGCCCCTTTGTATATGTGAGTGTGTAAGCAACTGCGACTTATGATCCTTCCAAGCTGGAATAAAGCGGTATTTCTACAAAACTGTTTTTGCTTTGACAAATGGTTTTTAGCTTGTTGTTGTTTTTATTTATTTAAATACAAAAAACATGGCGAACGTTAAATAAAGCGAAAAGTCAAAATAGGAGCGCTGAGAGAGCGAAAGAGCATAAAAATGCGAGCGCATGAAACCAAATAAAACTATGTATGTATGTGTTTGTTATTGCTTTAACGAAACTAAGAGGAAACAAATACAGCTTCATATGAGCATTTTCTCTTGTTTTATATTTTTAAAGAGTTTGATTTTTCAGTAGTCGGGTTTTATTTTTTTAATAATATTACTTACTATTTTTATTAATATTTAATTTAAAAATAGTTCTTATTTTGAGAGTTGCATGAACAGCAAAGCCAAGCAGCATTACGTAACAGTTAAACATTGTTTAACTGTTTCTCTATTTCTTTTTATGCTGATTCTTTGCCATTTGTTGCCCTTTGCTTTAACTAGGAAAAAAATATAGGACGCTAACTTCTCTTACTGTTGCTTTTGTTCTATTCGCACTACTTATGCGTTGGCAGAGCGAAGGTGATAAGTAAAAGTAAAAGCAACGAGTATAAAAATAGATAGAGAAGAAACAGCGGCCGTTAAGAAAAATTTTCAGCGAGTGTTGAGCAGAAATAAGGTTTTTTTTTTCATACTCGTCGCACGCATGCAAAACTGCATCTGCTTAAATGACCCGAGCAAATTTTATTTCTGCTCAACACCGCAACCAGTGAGTAAACGCTAACGGCCGTTGTTTCTACTCAGGGATCGCAAAAAAAAAACACAGCACAAAAAGTGGTTTTTATGATATAGTCCATGCAGCTATATATAATTTTTATTTAATAGGTACCTTCCGAGAAAGGATAAATTTTTATTTATTAATTTTTGATGCAAAAAGGCGTGCTATAATTTTAACGTGTCTGTTTGTCTATAACATAAAAACTCACGAAAATATTTAGTGATTTCGATTTAGTTATTTTCAATTTTTAAAATATAAATTACGACATACGCGTTTATTTTTGATATGTTTGATTATAAATCAATTGAGCCGTGTAAAAGCTCATGGATTTAAAATTTTTAGAATAACAAATTGCCGCAGTAATATTTAGATGGGTTTTATATAATTATGTTAAAATATACGAGAGTCTAACTTAATTTGATTTGCATATGAAAAAATAATAATTATTTCATAATCTATATTTTAAATATTATAAAAATTACGGTCCCTGGTTTCTACTCTATCTATTTTTATATTCGTAAAATGGTAAAAGAAACTGTATGTATAAAGTACCTAGAGTTTATTAATAATTATGAATTAAATACATCACATTGGCGGATATTATTTAAGTTCTTATGTCGGGGGTTTTTAAATTTTTAATTTCATATTTTATTTCACATTTTATCTACGTATTTATTAGAAAATAAAAAACTTGCTAAATAATAATACAAAATATATAAGTATAATAGCAATTTTCCACTGAAACCTACTTATTGTGTTAAATAAAATATAAATTCAAATTTTAATATGAAATAAATCGATGAAAAAAAGAGTTGGGCAAAAAAAGTTTTAATCCAATAATTATTATACGTAAGTCGTAATTTATATACGGTCTATTTTGAGAACACGATGTTTCGAACCATCTTCCAATTGCTTGATAATTATATATATAAAAGAAACCTATGTTTTACGTGATACGGATGTTCTCATGAACGCGTGAATGAATTTCAAATCTAATTTTTGCGTGTGTTAGAGGTTGTCAATACGGAGGTTTTAAGCTTATTTCGATGTGTTTGTGTGTGGGTTATATATGTGAGATATACGCATTTTTGTGAATATCGATTTTTGTGTGTATATTATACAAAAACTGGTATTGTACCTAATCAATGTTCGAGATCCAACATCGTTTCAATCATTTAGAACAGTGAATGGCGTATTGTGTGCAATGTATCGAGAGGCATGTCAAAAATTGAATTTTTTCGAAAATAATTTGCACTGGGATCAAACTTTAGCAGATGCTGCTATTACTGCTCATCCATATTAAATACGTGTTCTATTTGCGATTATTTTTGCAACATGTATTCCATCAAATCCACCTGAATTATGGATAAAATATCAAGATTATTTATCAGAAGATAGTTTGTTTCGAGTACGTCAAGCAAAACGTAATCCAGTGATGGACTTTACGCCGGAAGTTTACAATGAAGCTTTAATTCATATTGAAGATCTTTGATTGGCGATGGCTAATAAAGCATTGGGACAATTGGGAATGCCGTCTCCCAAACGATCAATGCGTGATGTATTTCAATTGGAAGAAATGCAACGAATCAAATTAATTATCAATCTAATCTTACTGCAAAGGATCGTGAAGATCACAACAAACGTGAAAGAATTTGGTTAAGACAGACCCGTGAAAGGCGACATTCGACTAATAATGTTGCAAGTTTGAATCGAGCTGCAAACTAATCTAAAAATCTTATATTTTTTCAGATAAGCTAACTAGAGAATCTTACGATGTTTATTCACTTTAAGAGTAATCTAAAAGTTTGGGCTGTACAAAGTCTGCCGGGCTCACTAGTTATAACTAAAATATACTCATATTTTACCTATATAATAAAAAAAGCTTAGAAAAATAAGTGGAGCAAAAATTTTACCTCAATAAATAATGTACATAGCTGGTAATTTATTTTGGGTCTATTTTGAGAGCATTATAAGATGTTTTCAAAAATTGACTGCCGATTTCGCAAGGTGTTTCCTTCCGGCATTTATAATTCTCCACAAAGGTAAACAAATTGTGGCCGCCTTACCATTTGCTTGTGACGTCACTCTTTACGTATTATGGTCTCATGAATTGTGTTGGATAATAATTCAAAGAAAAGGCTATCTTTTTCAGCGGGAAGTTAATTCTTTTACTAAATCTTATTTACTTGTGTGCTTACCTACTTGTGAAGTCACAATGTGCTAATTACCAAGATAATGCACCTTATGGAATCTACACACAATTACATTTTCCCCAAATTACATTACTTTAGTTTTAAACCCCACCATAACTTCAATATTAAGCTACTTTACTGAACTTTTGCGAAAATTTTAAAGCATTTGTAATAAGCTTTAACTCTTAACTCGAACGGCTGGCCCCGGGCGAGCATCCATCAAGAGCAACAACGACTCAACAGACATTGACTATGATGAAGTTGACGATGATGATGACAAGATTCACAGCTAGTTGACAGAAACATGCAAAGCTTTGGCAAATCTTTTTTCCACCTTGGGTCATTTTCAACACCTAACATTTGTTGGGGGATAGAGGGTTAATATGCTACAGTTCCAGGAAACACAGACGTTTCTACGTAAGGTATTTGCTTTACGTGAGTTGTTCATATATTGACTTGGGAAGAGAGCGTGTAGGGGGGACTGACTATAAATATGCGCTGGGGGTTAAATTCTATTTGAACTTTTCCAACACTGTTTTTTTGCGTGTAAGTGGGTTTGGATGAAATTTTTATTCACACGTTGGAAATATATATTGCACCCTGGAGGGGTTTGTCACACACACTCCCCGCATATGTGGACCACTTTGGTACGCCCGTATTTGCTGAGCTCGTTTTTTTGAATATGTTTAAACTTTTTCAATGGGTCGCCTCGGATATATTTACATTGAAAATAGCTTTCAAACTGCTTTTCATTTAACATATTCATGAGCTGCAACTTTTCCATCAGAAATTCAACAGTTTAAGTTGCACAATGCAGCGCAATTAGTTGGATGCTACGCCTTATAAAATACAAAATGAGAAACAGAATAAAAAAGAAGAAAACTCGACGACTCATGCAACTCATTTCCTGACTCCGCTCGAGGGAATCTTTTGGAGTTGCCTAAATAGCCGTACATTGGTGCAAAATAAAGTGAAAAACGCCCAGTCACGCGGCAAGTTATGAGACTTGACTAAGTCTAGGCGTCGTCTTCTGCCACACACATTAATCATATTGGAGCACACGGTGCATGGGCCAAGTTGTAGGTGCTGCAGTTGCAACTTAGATACAAGCTGTGTCTTGAAGATTAATTAAGGTCAGTGCGCCGTCGGTTGTTTTGAAAGAATGCCGCCAAAAGATCTAACAGCTAGTCATGCTAACTAATTTAAACATGGCAGCGGAATTTCAAATCTTCTTAGATACTTCCGCACTTGACGTGGAACTTGCCCCCACTCTGTTGCATGCCACAGTAGCTGCTCAGTGAGATGGTGGCGGTGGCGGCTGACTTGAAGGCGTCTTGATGCATGTCCAATGCATTGTAATGAGCGGGGGTTGGCACAACACATGTGCCGCCGCCACACCATATGTGGTCCTTGACCGCCCCAGTCGCTTACTTATACACACTCCCCGCAAAAACATTTCCATTCCCAGTTGGGCTTGAAAGAAATCTATGAAATCAGCTCAGAAGTCATCAAACATCATCAATTTAATCAATGGCAGTCCAAGCACAGTAGGCAAAAGGGCACTGGGCACTGGGCCTAGGGACCACTGGGGCGTCTTGATGCATGGCTCCCGGGGTCAGTCAATGCACTGCAAAATCGCAAAGTCAAACTGGCTACTGAACTTGTTGTCGGCAATAGATGGATGGTTCGGTGGTTGGGGACTTTGAAGGTGGAGATTTTTCGTGTGCAGCTTACAAGTAATTAAGGGTGGCAATTTTAAGACAAATCTTATGAGCGTTGTAGTTGAGGTATTGTTGTGGGTGGGTGGGTGTTACTCCCGAGTGTTACTCCCGCCTGGGGTTGCTGTGTGCATGTGTCTAAGTATAAGTGTTTGGGTGTGGGTCAACGTCTTTTGTCGCCATGATAGACGTGATAAGGGCATTAATGATGCTCCAGCCACCTTGGTACAACCAATAAAACTTGATGAGTTTCAATTATTTTCATTTTTTGGGGGGAAATTTACTATTGACCAACAGCTGGAGCTATTTCTTGGGCAGCTATTGTTGTGAAACGTTTTGGTATAGGTTTAGCTAAAAGCTGACTACAGCTTGGGTGATTAAGTAAATTATTTTTAATCTTAACGACTTCTGCGGAATATAGTCGGTCTGCTCAATAGGAACAAAAGGGCATTACATTATTATTATATTTTATTAGGTGTATAAGTATACTGGGGCCAGGTGGATCTATTCTACCTCCTTCATTGCTTAGAGCTCCCCCAAAAGTCCTAAGGTCTGGACTTATAGTAACAACGGTCTCTGGTGGGAGATCGTACATGTCCAGGAGCTTGTTTCTTTTACCGACGAGTGACATAATACATGCGAAAAAGTTTCTTTCTCCATGCTATAGAAGCGATATAGTCCATTTTCCACTATGCCAATTTTGTTGAAGTGGCTGCGAGGCCTACAATGTCCCGTCAGAAGGCCCATCATGATTCTCACGGTGTTCTTCTCATGACTTTGAACCTTTTACTGTTGTAGTTGGAGAAGACGGTTTTTGACTGTTTAAGCCCAGGTATCTGTGTCCAGTGAAGTAGTCGTTTTTTATTCTGCTCTATTCTTAGTAGCTCCCGAACCACGTGGTTACCAATCCCACAGTGTGGTTCAGGACCGATTAGCGGTGTTGCTGCACCGGTTCTTGCAAGTTTGTCTGCTAGTTCATTTCCAGGAATATTGTTGTGTCCTGGAACCCATCTAATCGTGAGCTTATTCCTAGATCCTAAATTATCCAGTGATGTTCTCACTTCTTTAACCACCCTTTACTTAATGCCTTTATTGCTGCTTGACTATCAAACAGGATGGAAATATCCTTTTCATGGTAGTTCTTTTGCAGATTGTAATCTGCATCTTCCAATAGTACAGACTTTGATTGCCTAATTCAAATAAAGAAATGAAATGAACTGAGGAAAGGGAAGGATTATGGAGGAGGATCTAACTCTGTAGAACATCCCAAATCGCCTAAGTCTCTCATGTTGCAGAACCATTTTGAGAATTCGGCAAAAGCAGCCAGATCCGCTATGGGCACATAGGCTAGACTACAAAGATCCTTAAAAAGTGGTTTGCCCAGAAACTGGGTTAATCTTCAAAGAAGCCGCGGCAGTCGCATAGCTGGTATTGGATTCATTCTGTCTCTTTCTCATCTTCGCAGTTGCGTTAGATGGGTAACGTGCAACCTCTTAGCCATATTGCCTAAGGTCCTCCTTACAACGCCTACCACCATCCTTGTCCTGTTTTTATGGAAGCACAGGAGTTCAAAGGCGTTGGTTGTGGCTTTCATTGGATTGTTGCTTAACGTCCGGGTGACTCGCTGCCCACATTAGCTCACTATTTTGCGGATGCAAAGAAAGCTACCCAGGAGGTGCCGCGAGTGTGGGGTTGTGTTTGAGAGGAAAATTCTTCGTAAAATCTTCGGTACCGTACGTTTTGAGGACGACTATCGCAAACGGATGAACCATGAGTTGTATGAGCTTTACAAGATATAGATGTTGTCCAGCGCATCAAAATACAAAGTCTGCACTGGCTCGGCGAAAAAAGTATTCGAAGCGAAAGCCGACGAAGAAAGACGAAGGGGACGACCACCACTCCGATGGAAAGATCAAGTGGAGGAGAACCTATCCTCCCTTGGTATTTCTAATTGGAGAATGCGCGCGGAAGCAGAGGCGCCTGTCGAGAGCTGCTAAGATCGGCCGTACACCGAGAGCGGGTTTTCATGGCCCCACGATGATGATGATGATGACAGGAGTTCAGATGTTTGCTTTGGATCATATCTCAGCCAGAGTGCTCAGGAGATGCGACAACCAGACATCATGTACCATTCTCTTTCTGTCAGAGCTATAGCCGTCTTCCTGATTTGCGATACGACGTCTTGTAATGGTCCTAATCTGCTTTCGCGTTTTTTAGCTTTACTGCCGACGTACTTTAAAGGATTCCTTTATTAACTTCCTCTTATGAGTCCTGTGCCTTTCTTTTATCTAGTGCCTGTTCACACCAAGTGAAGTACCTCCTTTTAGCACTCTTAAGACATCCAAGATTTCGCACTTAGCTATGCTATCTCTTCTTACTCCTAAAAACCCTTGAAGCGCCTACCAAAGAGTCTTGTTAGCATAAAACTGATCCCTGGACTCTTCTCAAATGCCAGACACTTCCCCATAATTTGTACACTTTGTAGCCAGCAGCTTGTGCCTTGCTGGTATATTAGGTTACACAACTCAAACAGATGTCCGAACCGACCAAGGTCGGATCATTTAGTGCATCCTAACAACTGCCACATGACACCATATTATTAAATTAAAAGCAGACACGCGTGTTGTCTTGGCCACCTAAATCGAAATGTTTATGCCTTTTGTCTGCATAATCCGCTGGCAACAGATGGAGGAACCATAACCCAAAAACCAAAGAATGCTCTGCACATAAATTCTACAACTAAACGAGTGTCCAGCTTGTTAAGCTAACCAGAAGGGAGTTCTAGGAAAATCCAATCAATAGATTTTAACAAAATTGATAGCAAATGAACGATTTCTAATTATATGGTTGAGTTTCAAAGATATAGATCTTGTCAAATGGCAGCAGCTATCAGATTGCAGCGACTACCAAAGAAGTATCTTTTGTTGTTATAAGATACATTGCGTAGAGTTTATTCCAATGCATAATTTCATAATTCAAATGCACACAAATAAATATCACCTGCACTAAGGGTAAGCCAAGTTCAAAGAGTGGCAACCTTTGAAGATCATTGATCACTGAACGTGCCTCCTGCCGTTTGTTGGCTACCTGCGCAGCTACAGAAAAAAAAACACGAAAAAAACGCCTTAAATTTGAGATTTTTTTTTTGGTCTGTCTGACTCTTGACCAGATCCCAACAGCTGCAACCTTTTTGGTTATAAAATTGATGACGACAGGTTGCACTCGCTGAACCCCGGTTCCTCCTGGCAGCTCTTGACGTTAATCGACTAAATTGTAGCAGCTGAACTGTCAGTTTAGTTAAGTGGGCTGTGCATCTTTCAGATACTTGATGTATTGCTGGCCAAATTGCATTTGATGAGCATGTGATAAAATTGAACAAGATACCTGCAACTTTTTAATGAGGTTCTCCCTCCCTCCCGTCGCTCCCGTCGTGCTATTTGCACAACTTTACGCACTAGCCATAAAAATAGTAAATAGCTTCTTTGCCGTCATTTAAAGTTAGTAACTCTCCGCCTGAGACTTGGCAAGCCATAAAAAAGAACTTTCCAGTATTTACAACCCGTATCTCACAATTTTATTGCTTTCAATTTGTATCTGTGTCGTCTGCAGTTCCCTTTCCCCTTTCAGCTTTCCGCTTCCTGTTTTCCTTTTTTTTTTTTTTTCTCTCGCCGTGTAATTAGTCTCGTTTGTTGTCATAAATTTTTCGCCAAATTTTGCTGAAAATTCCCATTTAATTGCACTGATTTATTTACAGTTTTTTGCTCTACTTGGCCCACATTACCCATAATTATGTGCAAAATTAATGATGCTTCTTGGTTTTATTTTGTTTGGGCGTAGCGTCTGTTTTAAGCAGCTGAAGACAAATATCTGACTCAAATTTAAACTGTCTTTTGGCAGTTTTTTTTTGGGTCAGAATTCCGCGCTCATAAAATCCTGGGCAGTTTTAATGAATTCCGCAGGTGCATTTTAGTGACCGGGGCTTAGAATTGGCCAAAAAAAGAACACGCATGGGTATTGGAGATGCTGACAGTTGTATACATTAGCTTCTTAGAGCGACTGTTGAGTATCTTATTGAAGGAACATCATTAGTTTGCACCTTAGCTAAATCAGCTGCTCCGTGATCTAATTAGTGACGTCAACAGATCAAGATCATTTATCATTGTTTAAGCTGAGTATCGGTTAGCTTGTTAAAATTGTAATACCTTTGTTCAGAGATAAATTAATAATAACAACTAAGGAGCATCGCCCACTGCATGCTTTTAGCCGTAAGACCTTTTATATTAATTTCGAGACATCCCAAGTACTTTGCTTGGTTTTTAAGAATTACAGAATGCTGTAGTCGTGCCCGCCCTATTCTGCAAACTAAGTTCAGTTATTATTTAAAGGATCTTCTACACAAAGGTAACACCACTTTGGTAACTTTGGTAAAGATCCATCCGATTTTTAAAAAGTTTGCATCAACGGATATGAAAGAAAAAAACAAAGATTAAAAGGTTCTTGGTAAATTGATAAAAAGCTGTTAATTGTAATAACTTGGTTTAAAGGCAAATAAAAAACTAAACGGCTTCGGCTCCTGCATGCTTCTTGTCGTAAGGCCTTTAACATTCATTTCGAGACATCCCGAGAATTTTGGTTAATTTTCAAGAATTTGAGAATGTTATAGTTGTGCCGGCCCGACTTTTTCAACTCAGTTCAGTTGGTTTTTAAAGGGTTTTTTCGTGTCTAAGATCCTCTGTTCATAAAAATATTTTTGATAAATTATTAAAAAAAACTACGGGGAACTCATGTATGTATCTTCCCAAATATGTCTTCATATATCGAAAAACTTAATCTGCTTCACAATAAGACGCATCTTGTGAAATTTTGGCTCAATAGCTCCAATAGTTTCTGAGATTCTCTGTTCATAAAAATATTTTGGATTATTATTAGAAAAAAATTTAAAACCTCATGTGTGGTATCTTTTCTACTATTCCGTCTATAAACATTGAAAAACTTAATTTGGCTGACAAATCGGCGCATTTTGTAAAGTTTTGACCCATTGCTCGTATAGTTTCTAAAATCCTCTGTTCATAAAAATATTTTTGAGAAATCAGTAAAGATAAAAATTATTGCAGGGGCCCCGTGTTTGGTATCTTTTCGAGTATGGTATCTCATCATATAGTACATATATTGAAAAACTTTATCTCATAACAGTTAGACGCATCTTCCACAAATTTAACTCAATAGTTCTTATAGTTTCTGAGAAAAAAAGACAGACATGCTGGTCAAGAATGAATATAAAATTATTAAAATTATTCCACCTTTGTTTCTTAAAACACAAGAGACTCTTGTAATAACATCAAATAAAATTCCAAACATGACCAGATAAGAACGTTAAGAAATGGATTTGGAAGAAACAACATCATTGAAAAATATGGTAGAAATTATTCCACCTTTGTTTCTTAAAACACAAGAGACTCTTGTAATAACATCAAATAAAATTCCAAACATGACCAGATAAGAACGTTAAGAAATGGATTTGGAAGAAACAACATCATTGAAAAATATGAACATTAGGGTGGGTCAATTTGTATGGGGCCGATAAAAAAAGGTTTATGCTTATTAGGGTGCCAGTGTAAAGGCTCTTCTAATGGTAATTTTGATTATTGGGTCATTCTAAGAAATTTTGCCCAAGAGCTTGTCGGTCTATCTAGTCTAGTCCAGTCGTCTCGTTTTTCCAAATAGTTTTTTCAAAATATTTAAAAATCAACAAACTAAGACATTGCATTCATAAGACCAAAAAATGTCTCATATGGAGTTTCCCAAAATATTCTGCATTGAAAAATGGTTTGTGTTTCGGGACTTGCTCTTTGATGACAATGTCAAATTCGAGTCTATATATATTATTTTATTATATTATTATTTTTAAAACAGATTAATTGAATAACAAATATTTTCGCTGACCTTGGAGAAGAGAGTTCGTGTATAAATTAATAATGCTAGACAGGTTGACTTGCATCGTCATGCCCAATTCAGCTGATCGGGGCCGGATCGGCATTTCTGAGTTTTTTTCGATACTGACCGCAATGTATTTTTTACGTCAGACTCTGTCTGATTGGTGGCTTAAGGCCCAAAAGGCTTGGGCAAAATTTTTGGGCAATTTCCCTGCAGCAATACATTTTTTTAACGATTTGGTGGATCGACTAATGCCTACAGATGTAAGAAGCCTTTTAAATAAAAAAATTGCATAAGTTTTCCTCGATATCTGGGTTTATTACACAAAGTTGAACCAGAAGTAATATATAGAAAAAAAATGAGTTAGAGTTCTTGTTTTTAGATGTTTTATTACGGAAACCGCGAGAGTGGTATAAATGGGAGTCTCGGAGCTATACTTTATACCTGCATGAAGCCGTTAATGATTTAAAATTGTTCCTTTCTATCTTTCTATTTATTTGGCTTTTTCAAGAGGTTGTCAGTTATGGCCCCGAAAATTATCAATCGCCAATGGATCCTATCTATTCTAATCCCAAGGCTACAAAGATCCTCTGTTGACTAGGTCAGTATTACCATAAATTTCATAAAGCTCATGGTTCATTTAAACGCGGAAGTCACCATTTGTCGGTCCGAAGATTCGTCGAAAGATTTTTCTCTCGAAACACCCTAATATTGCCTTGTGCAAAATGTCGATAAAGTCCACGCTTCGGCACTTTAAAGAATGAAATTGTTCCCTTATTATTTTTGTTAGTAATAAGTGTAAAGATATACTGCAACCAAGTGGTTCTATTGTACCCCCTTCACGGCTCAGAGCTCTCCCACAAGTCCAATCGCTAGCTACCTTGAGAGTGATATATATTGAAGTTCCTTATGCTCTGTATATTGCTAGGTTTTTTTCTATACTTCTCCACACGGTAAGCTTCAGTCAAATTAAATACCAAACCACTGAAACATATCCTACTCAGTAGATTTTTTACTTTTTCCAGAGAAGTTTCGACATATTAAGAACTTCTTTTTTATTATATCTCCTTTTTTATTCCAAAGTGGCCGGATATACCAAAGAGACTTGTGAAAACGAGCCCAAAAAGACACTGTAGGAG
Organism: Chymomyza amoena; assembly: GCA_037043745.1. Classification (NCBI taxonomy): domain Eukaryota; kingdom Metazoa; phylum Arthropoda; class Insecta; order Diptera; family Drosophilidae; genus Chymomyza; species Chymomyza amoena. Next base: position 66,594 of record JBAMAX010002319.1, on the reverse strand, counting down.
AGTTGATCAAACTTAAACCCTTCCTCGAAAGACTGATTGATTAAAAGTGGGCTATGCAAAAGATGATGCCACTTGGCCTTAGCAAATACTCAGAAAGACAAAATTTCTGGAAAATTAAAACTTGTTAGTTTAATTTTTTGTTACCATGTAAATACATCCATCGAACCGATAGGTCGTGTCTACGAAATTAATAGATTATTATAATGTAACAAATTGCTGTTGCTTCTACGACCTTAACAGAGCTCTCTGATGAAAACATGGAAGTTTCAGGATTTTAGTTCTTTCATGAAAAAATATACAAATTTAATAAACTTCTTCTTGTCTCAAGCACGACAACTATAAGCCAAGTGCCACTTGAATACTATCCATCCACTTACAAACTTATTACATATGCAAATGATGAACGGATTATACATCTCAATGCCATGAAACAAGTTTTTTTTTTATTATATTTTGTATGAACTTTTATGAGCTACATTCAAATGCAAATCCCCAAACTAATTTTGTTTTGAAAACATTTACGCCTGGTTGAATTTCTGAAAGCTGTCAATGTACAGAACGTCGACAAATTGCCAGAACACTGGATGGGAACTCTGTTATATAGCCACAAACCCTTTTCAAACAACCCCGAGCAAGTTGCAGAGATGCGCTTCATTCCGAGCGTTGCAAATGTTTTCAAATATTTTCATTAAAATTTGGGCACAAAAGCCACTTAGAAATATTAAAAACAGCCAACGGCTGTGGGACAACCTCGAGACAACAACAACAATGACAGTCACGCTTGCCAATAAATCGCAACAAGAAAAAAGAATAAAGTTCGGAAAAAGGAAAAACTTTTTTCGAAGGCAACAAATATTTTTCATTACATTTGTGTGAGTGTGTGTAATAAAATCTAATAATTTTTGCCGCATAACTGCATTCCGGGCAACCACAGCAAACAGTTAGTCGTGCGGCAGAGTGAGGGGTGGCAACTCTAACAAAACAGTTGCAAACAATTGGCAACACTTGTGCTTCAGTAGCCACAGCAGCCGTCGACGGCGCGTGACTCAGTGCAGGGGCGGCGTGTGGTGGGCGGAGGGTGGGGTGGGGTGTGGAGGCTGAGGCAGGGGGCGCAACCCTCAAGTGCACTTGTCGCTGCCTTGTTTGTCTTTTGTAAGTGTCCGGGAGTAGGGTCGGGTTGGGGGGTGTAGCGTAATTGCAATCAAAACGAAATTATTTTTATGCGAGCCGCCCCCGCCCGCCACTGGCGACACTTATGACATTCAGCTGATATATGAGACATAATTACGACGTAAGCTCCCCCGAACGAAATCTATCGAAAACCAAAAATCCGCTTGTGGTTTAGCTTTGGAAATAGTTTAGGCCTAAGTTCAAAGGGTGCGGGGGGAGTTGCCGGCAAATTGGCCATTGCCTGTTGATGACGTGTCTTTGATTATTATGCCCAAAGTCTTTGGGCTAACGTCCATGTTTGGACGCAGGAACAGATTTCCAGACAACGTTGACATTATTGTTGTCTTTGTCGTTGTTGTTTGTTTTTAATATAAATGCAAATTTGCTGTCAGCCATTTTGTTTGTGCGTATGTGCGTGTTTGTGTGTGTTTGTGTGTGTTTGTGCGAGTTCCGCCGCTTCACACACAGATCTGTCATAATTAATATTTGGAAGCTTCGTAGGTCCTAGGCATAGTTGCATACGTGCATACATGTCGCATATTAAACAGTTTTACCAACTACCCCCCGGAACTTGGTCTACTCTGGTCTGCTCCATGTCATTGTAGTTTATATAGTCAGACTAGAGAGTCCTGCAATTAAATGCAATCTAAAGTTTTTATCTATGCGTCGCCATGTTCTCGGAATTTATTGCTTTGCAATTAGTAGACTTGGCAAATAGTTCCATAAAGTAGAGTCGAAGTTTTGCTCTCTACCACCCATAGGCAGACAATGGCTTTTGCGGATTTTTATCTCTGTCTAATGGATGCATGCGGCAAAAATTATCTGAAAAAATATCCTTAGGCCTTCGTATTTAAAGCTCTGGACTTTAATATATACTGAGTGAGGAAAGCAACGCTTAAGATTTTCTCATAGCCTAATAAAAGTTTATTATGTCAATGCCTATGAACTTTCCCTCGATATCAAAATAAATAAATAAGAGCTATCAAGCCCACAAGCTATAATTAGAAATTAGAAAATCGACTGCACAAAACTTTGCTAAAAAGTAGACCTTCAAGGACAGTGTGAGATTTTTTTTAAAGCTTTCAACTTTCTGCAGAAACTAAAACTCCCAATGAAATTGGCTTTATATCTGCTTGCTTTAATAAGTCTATGAAAATAGTTTTTAAAAGGTCCTGCCAACTTGTCATAATGCTTGCTATTCATTTAGACATTGTAAAATCTAAAATAATCTATAAATACTAAGAACTGATACTCAGAAAAACAAGCAAAGCCACCAATTTGCATATTGTACAAGAACTACTATGTAAAGAAATAAATAAATAAATGTAAATAAAAAAATTATGAATAAAATAAATAAATAAAAAATAATAAATTTAATTTAAATTTATATAAATTTTAATAATGTGCTCTTGTTTGCTTGATGAACAAAGCAATACTGAATAAAAATACATTACAATGTCAGCTTTTATACAAAAAGTTCCGAAGCTCTGCCAACTTGTTTTCCTAACCTGTCAGAAATTGTCGTCAGCCCTGCTAACTTTTCTTAATGCTGCTTTACTGGCCGACCATCGTGTTAACTTGCACATTTTTTACACAAAAAATGCTGGGTGAATATTGCTGGTTTTTGATTCGAGATTTTGATAAAAAACTAAAAAGGATGAAAACATTTAAGCATTTTTAGTTAATTTTTTTTTTTAACATTCTTATTGATAGTTTTTTAACCATTATATGAATTAAAAAATTATGCTGTGAATCCCCAATTAGTGTTTTATTAATGCACCATTATAATGAAAAAATACTGTATTTATTTGGGAAAATCATAATTTTTCGTGTACTCTTCATAATGGATTCAGCTAGAGATGTTCAATGGGCTGCTCGAATTCTTCGAAAAATTGCTTATTTGAAAGCTACTAACATCTACTTTCAAAAAAAATTTAATTATAGATGAGTGAACCACTTTTCAAAGGTTAAATGCAGTTAAAAGAGACGAAAAAAAAATTGCCGAAAAAAATTGTTTTTTTCTAATTTTACTAAAAGTGCAATGAGTCGGTCATCATTAATCATAAAAAGATAAAATTATATAGAAATCTCATCTACATATCATGACCAATAACTTAAAATAATAAAATTTTCAGGTGTCAAAGACTTTTTCTAAAATAAATGCCATTTTTTGTAGAAAAAGTCACCAAAATGCTGTGTTTTTTGGCATTTCGGGCACACAGTTTCGGCTGTAGTTTTTTCTTTAGACAACCGATTTTCATGATTTGGGACACTATGGAAAGATACTCTATTTTACTTTTCAGGAAAAAAAAAGTTTGAAAAAATTCGAATCAGTACAGATTTTATGACATCATATGTGAAACCGTTTTTTGAAAAGCTCCTTTTTCACTAAAATAGTCCTAGAAAAAAACAGGGTATAAGAGGATAAAAAAAATACGGATTTTGAATGCTGAAACATTGCCCTAACATAAAATATAAGTCTCATCTCTGGAGAAAAAAAGTGTGAAATTTGTCGACTAGTGTAATTGCCTAATGTAGTAAATAAACACGATTTCTTCCAAGGAGTGCCTAAAGACATCTGTCAAATTTTGATTAAACATTATTATTTTAGCTTAACCATATTTTTTTTTGCGAATAATAGCAATATATAGTTATACGAGAAATCAAAAAATATTTTTAAGAATTTTAAGAATTATTTTAAGTACCACCACGTTAGAAATAGTGTTTAGTAAGCTCAATACACAGGAATCCCATTTTTAGCCTATTTAAATTAATTTAAAGTCACTTTGTTTACATCTTTTATCGATTTTAATATTACAAAGTGTGGAAAATGCCGCAGTTAGTTCCTTTACAATACTAGCTTCTTCCATAAACAGCTAAAAACTAGACATTGGGGGTAAGCTGAGGTAAAGTTGAGTTCAGTATTGAACCTTAAATTTTCAACTACTTTATTCAACACCTAATTCAAATATACTAACTTATTCTCACGAGAAAGGATATTTTAAAGAATTTTTTTTGGCAAAGGCAAAGCAGTTTTTTAACTACCGTGTTTCGTATTTTTTAAAATATTTCAAAATATATAAAAATGTTTCAGAAATATTCCTAAAATTGTTGATATTTTATCAAAATCTGAATCTTTATTTGAAATCCATAAGCAATAACTTTTTATTTCACTTATTTATCGATGCTGCTTAGAATAACAATTTTTCTAAAAATTAAAGTGATTTTTGTAAAAAATATTGATTTTTGGAGATCTAAGAAATCATTTTTCAGCCTCCAAAAATAATTGTTTCTCAAACGAAAATTCCTTTATTCACAAATACGATTTTTATATTCTAAAGTAGTTAGCAAAAAATGCAATCAACAAATGCTGGTCGGACGAGATAAAGTGGGGAAGGGAGGGATTCTGCCGGGTAATTTTTTTCCTTAGGGGCCCGGTGAAATTATTGTAGTGCTGTCGCTATTTAATTTAAAGGTGTAATAGAGGATACGATACATTTTCTTCCCTTGAAAATTCGGGTTTCTCTTTACGGGCCTGAATAACATAGATTCTAAAGGTCTTATAAATATTTCAAGATAAACATTGGAGCACTTGGAGGTTGAGCGCTTAATAGCTATAATGTAGTTTCTTCTACTCAGATCTTTATGAAATTTGGAGGATAGTATTTATATGAGCCAAACTGCACTGCGATCCTTACAATCTTCTGTGCTCCCTACAAGCCCTAGAACTTCTCAGATATTCCAATTTAAGAAATGTAGTTAATAATGAAGAATATTTCTAGTCTAGTGTCTTATCCTTCAAGTGGCAAGACTGACAAACTCCGTAAATATAGTATTTAAAGGGAGGACTTCTGCAGAGCTTACAGGAGTCAAAATTGATGAAGCCCATCATGCTCAGTTGGTTCTTGAGCCTGCAGTGTGACGTAAGCAACAAGTTCAAATGCTAAAAGAGCTCATATTATTTATGGTAAGATATTTTAACTTTCTGCATTAAAACGTTTCTGGCGAATACGAAAAAAATGCTGCATATTTTTATAAAATTTTAAGTCCAAAGGATTCGCCATACCGATTTTGAGAACTTTAACTAACAGACTTACAAAAAGGTGTTTTAAGAAAATTATACTTCTTTAGCATTTCTATTTGGAACTGCCAAAAGATACTAATGAGCAAAATATAAAAATAATAATAAACCAAAAAAAGGACCGTCAAAATTGAAAATTATAGATTGAAAACTTTAGGAAGAGATCTATTTAGGCAGAGGAGAAGAAAATGTCGGAAACTTTGACTTAGAACTAGATCAAAAATTGCAATCAAATTTACATTCTAAGTTCTTCAATAAAGACGAATGAGACGAAAGCTAGTTAGGCATTGGTAAGGAAGATATCGGAAACCATAATTTAGAACTAGATCAAAAGTTGTGACAAAATTTATATACTGAGTTCTTCAATAAAGACAGAGAAGCACGGCTAATTAATTCCTTTCTCATACTGATCCCATCGGTAACAACTTCTAGAGAACACCCTCCCATATGGCTACTTGTTTATAGGGTATATAAATTACTCAGTAACTGCAAGCGATCAAACAAAATCCATACAATTTTATTTGAAAAAAAAAAACAAATCATGTTTAACAAAAATCTTTCGTGTATTACAAATATTCTTACAAGTTTTTAGCCATAAGACAATATTGGTATCTGTATCTGTTTGTTTAGCAATTTTATAGCTGCAATTGGATTGCATGCTGGTCATTTGAAAGCCATAAACTGCACAACCAACTTCAAATATTTATAATCCGCTCTAACCACACACAGATACACACTCACACTCGCACACTTGTTACAGTGTGTGCGAGTATTGACCCGAACTAAACCGGATAACAACAATAAATTGATTTTGTATCAACTAACTTGAAGTGGTCAGCACAAGTGGCGCAGTCTGTACCAGACACTGGTTCCAGTTCCAGATAATGCGATACTTTGTAGCCACGCCAAACAACTTTGAATAATTATGAAATTTGAAATAAAAATTCTAAAGAAAGCAAAGCAATTTATGAGCACCACGCCCCTCCAAGAACCCAAAAAAAAAAGGAAACTTTTGGGATAGCCAAGGCGGCACTACGTTTAAGTGCCAGAACGCCTCTTCAAAAGTTCCCGAGAAACAAAAGACGAAAGCAGTTTGAGAGACAAGCACACAAAAGGATAACAACATATGCCAAAGGGATATAAATACCCACAACTATAGAACTAACAATGGCTGGCTATATAATATACAGGCGTGGCAGATGAACCAAAGCTGACCGCATTGTGTCCTTCACCATCGTCTCATCGTCGTCTATGGTTATAAAATACTTTTACTCTTTGTTTTTTCTTGTCTTTTCTTGTTGTTTTTGGCAGACATTAGTTTCCTTTACTTGCTGCTTTTATTTTGTATTCGATACCCAATAAAGGACACAGTGCACTGACACGTAATGCACTTGTCGTGGTGCGCTACAGGACAAAGGCACGCTAACGATGGCTTGCCCAAGGCAAGGCAACAGGACACGCGCACAGCTGGCGGTGCACAGCAACGCGTTTGAAGTCAGCGCCCCGCAAACCTGCCGCAGGATATTCTTGCACTAAAAATTGACATTTAATGAGCTGCTCTGCTCCTAGCCATATCTCGCTTAGGTAATCCCATAAATCGTGTTGTTGCCTGGCGGAGATGCCAACAGTAGATGCAACACCTTTTCGATATCGCCCAAAACACTTGCACACACCGTGTCAGGACTCGATAAAGCAGATTGAGTTGGTGGTGTGGTTGGTTGAGTGTCCCTTCTGGACATTGTGTTTGGTCATCATATGGCAAATCTCTATGGGTTACATGCCCCTTTGTTGTGTCCCCGCCTATATTGTCTGGATTTTGATTAGCTCACATATCAAGGTGGACGTTAATTGTTTTCAAGTTTGCGGCATGTCAACAAAGGAGTATCTCAGACCATCAGTCATTGATTTTGAGTAAATTTGAAGGTGCATTGTTGGGATATCTTGCTTGATATAAACTATCAGTCTTGGATAAAGTCTTCTCCTAATTATTGTTTGTGAATATATAGCGTGGGCCATCTGTAGGTTTGGTTGTTAAACACTCATAACTCGGACTCCAAAGTGCTTGCTGTCTACGAGCTGTCGAGAACATCGATTGCAAGATTCAAATTAGGGATGTTCGATACAGGACAAAAAAAAACGAATCGAAGTATTAGGTATTGAATCGATACCAATTTCATTAGATTATCCCAAAAAATCGATATCGACGTTATCGGTATCGACTTTTTATACCCTGTACCGTATGGTACAAGGGTATATTACGTTTGTACAAACCGAAAATGTATGTAACATATAGAAGGAGTCGTCGGAGACACCTCAAAGTTACCTAAATTATGATCAGGGTGACTAGAGAAGTCGATATGCCCGTCCGTCTGTTTGAACGCCTAGATCTCAGAGATGGTAAGAGCTAGAGTTACCAAACTTTCACATTAGATCCCATATTATTTCATAGGAGACAAGTTTATTTTATTTTTTTTAATATCGGGGTTAAATTATACAGGGGTGTTTCAAACGACCTCGAAAAATACAAAAGTTTTAGATGGATAACTCATTTGTTTATGAAGATATCATAATCAAATTTGGCATTCAAAAGAAATTTATAATTCGCAAGCACTGTACCAAATTTGACCAAAATAGGTTGACTATATCATATAGCTCCCATAGGACCGATCGGCCAAAATAACTTTTTTTTATAAAAAAATTCGCTATATTTAAGTTTTTTACAAGATATCGTAACTAGATTTGGCATTCAGAAGTTTTTTAGAGTACCCAAGCATTGTACCAAATTTGAACAAAATCAGTTGACTTTATCATATAGCTCCCATAGGGCCGATCTTCCAAAAAAAATCGTTTTTTGAACAAAATTTGTAGTATTTCGTTTAGTATTTGGAGTTGTTTGCTTGACACAGAAATCATTATTTTCTTATGTTCATAATACAATTAATCAAGATATTATAAATGAAACTAGGAATGCAATTTTTTCTCATAGACTATCTGTTATTTTTCTGAAGTGGTGCCAGCCAGGTCAAAATATTGCGTGGGCAATCACCATAAAGAGACATAAGAAACGAAAAAACACGATGAATGGACAAAATGGATGGAACAACCAGAAAAATCGTCGAAAACTACAATACGGGCCTACATCTATATATATAAAAGAAACTTTTGTTTTACGTGTTACGGATGTTCTCATTAACGCATCGATAAATTTCAAATCTGATTTTTGTGTGTGTTAGAGGTTATGAACACGGAAGTTTTAAGCCTATTTTAATATATTTGTGTGTATTGGTTCGTGAGATATATATCATAATATTTAAATAAGAAGCACGAGCTATTATAGTGGATTTAAATAATATGACAATATATATGGTATCGTTTACTCAATGTGAGACCCTCAAAAGGAATTCCTAACTTCCTATGAAGGTTGCAATATCCCACCATTGCATTATGGAACAAATTGCTGATATTTAAACTCTTAGATTTTTGAAAACATAATTTTATACATAATTGTAAAAAATTGTAAAGTTTTTTGAAAATTTCTCTTCCAGTAAATGGTAAAATGGTCTCAGGTCTGTAGAGAATTAAAATTATTTCAAACAGCGTCTTGTAAGGATTTCAGATTATGCTTCTTAAGTCATATTGCTTCAAAATCATTTTAAATCCATTTGCCTGCATATATATTTCACACATCCTTCACAGATTTCTTTCAACTTTTACTCCTTAAAAAATCACATAAATCCCTCAATATTATTTGCACTTCAATGCTGGCGTTGAAATTAAAATCCAAAACACATACTTATTGGTATAACTCTGTAAACATATTACAAGTGCCAGCCAAAAGTCCTTTCATATCGACCACATTGCGGCATTGGCTGGCAGCCGCAGCCTGCCGGAGCATCAGCATCCATCCATCCATCCACCAAATGCTAGTCACATCCTAGAAGTAGCAGGGCGGCGTGTGGCACCAGCTGGCTGCCATCATGCAACAACCAACTGAATTCTAATAATTTTTAAACAAAAACAAACTTTACTCATGCCACAGGACATATTGTGGTACGTACCCCTTGGCTCATGTGCGGCGATTAGATGGCAAGGAAACATTCTGCAACATTACAAAAATTACAATGAACATTCGCTACGAGTTTTTTGTTGTTTAGAAAATTCGTTCCGAAATTTCACGCCACCGTCTGTGACGAAATTTTTTTTTTTTCGGAACAAAACGACGGGCCAAGGAACAAGTGCAGCAGCGATAGTAAAAGCATCAGCATCCGCATCAGGATCAGATGACAAACACAGACACATCCCCTTTGGGTTGGCGGGAAACTGGGCAAGTGGGCGAGCGACCCTTGGATGGTACCACAAATGAAAAGGTTGCAACACGAAACCCGCCACTGTTGCCACTTTTAATCAGCGCGGACTCGCAGAGCACTTCGTGGATGGGAAAAGCAACTCTGTAGCTATTTAAGGGCCATGCGTGTCCCGGTTGCTCGTTCTCTCTCACTATGCGGGCGGTAGGCGGGGGCTGGGCTGTGCAAAGGCATTAAAATTCAACAAAATACAAAATGAAAATTTTTATACTGGGATTTGAGTTAGTTTTTTAGACGGGGTTCGGTTTTGGGAGTCTCCAACGTCGCTGCCGTGGAATTAAATGAATGAATGCATGAATTCCAAAGCAATTTTTATGTTGAAATTGAGTAATGTTGGCGTTCGGCTTGGCTGGGTGGCTGGGTTGGGTTTGGTTGGGTTCGGTTTTTAGTGGGTGGTTGTTTGGTTTGGCATTTTCATATCATTTTCGAATATTACATGCGGATTAGCATTTCCTCATTGGGATTGCAACAAAACGTGCAAACGGGTGTGGGTGGGCAAAAAGAGGGTGGCTCTTGCATTTTGGGTGGATGGCAAACTTAATGGTTAAAATTTTTTGGGGGTTTTATTGGTTGGGTTCAAAGCGGAGTCAAAGGTGTTTTGCGCAGTAGTGTCATGCCTTAAAGTTCACAGCAGGTTGGAATGGCCTATCGTGGTGGAAACTTAAAGATGCGCAGAAATTTTCACAATATTTGAGCTAATAGTCAAGGGCGCAATTTTTTTCCAAAAATATTTGCTTTTCATAATTTACAAACAAAAAATTTTTAAACCGATAAAGCTAGTATTAATTTTTTACCCAGTTAAGATAACGATTCGTCTAAGCGACGTAGGCTGGTTTCTATTTTGTAGCCACTATACTATGATATTCTTTTCTCCCTAGTCGGGAGACTTGGGCCGATGTCAGCCCCTGTGAAAACCTCCAGTGGCAACAATGATTCACGGATGGCTCCAAAAATATTCCAAACGCAGCCAATTAGCATAAAAGAATTAGCGTTAAAATACTTTTTTTATTTGACTTAAAAACGAATCATGCCCAATTAAAATAGATCTCTACTTACCATAAATTAATTTAAAACAATATTAATTTAAAAAAAAACAAAACATACAAATATTTTAAGGCTTTAGCTTATAAAATTTATTTTTGCCAATGCTTGCTTATAATTCACAACTTATTTAAAACGTGTTGTTATAAATATGAAGTATTTTATTTTTTTCTGCTTATAATTCACAATTAGTTAAAACAGTCTAAGACATAAGTAAAAAGATTTTGTTGCTTTCTTATTATTGAAAACGAAAGTTTTATATACATGTTTTGATGTCATGATTCAAGATAAAGGTGTGTGTGTTCCAGTGGGATTTTGAAATTAGTCGCTGAACGCCGAGAACTTTGATCAGGAACTACCACTTTTCAAGGAGAACAAGATGAAAGATGGAAATTTTGATGATGAAAGTAGTAAGCAAGAGGCAGATAACACTGATCAAGAACTACCGCTTTCCAAGTTGAAAGAAGAATATGATGATGAACAGGAACTACCGCTTTTCAAGGAGAACAAGATGAATGATGATAATTTTATATTCATTATCATTTATATTTGACATTTCACATTATTTGGCCAGTTAAATTCAAGTCAAAATGCAAATGTGGGCATTAAGAAATGCAGCAAGCTTCAAAGATTAGTAGGGATATCTCTCTCTCGAGAGCTATGCGTGCCTGTCCGACAGTTGTCAAGGGTTCAGTCCTTGGACTCACATCACTGCAAATTTTCATCCAAAAGTCAGCCATGCAGAGTCTACTACGTATCCAAATCACATCTGGACTCTAAGCAAGTGACACTGGTCATGCCGCACTTATATATTCCTTCCCTTCCTGACGTATCGATTTGATCTAGATCAAATCTTATGATCACGGAATTATTTCATAACAAGAAATTTATATATCTTCTCCCAAGTTGGGAGACTTGGGTCTGATGGCAGCCATTCTTGAAACCTCCAGTGGCAACAATGGTTCACGGATGGGTCAAAAACTGAGGAGGGTGTAGGTGTTGGAGTCGTTGGACCCAACACCAAAATCTCTACAAAATCTCTGGCCTAGCATCTTTCAAGCGGAGATTCATGCCATAGAGATCTGCGCCCTTAGTATCCTTCTCAAGAGAACTAGGGGAGCAAACATCTGCATTTTCTCAGATAGCCAAGTTGCTATTAGGCCATTATCATCCTGGAGCATCTCCTCCAGGATAGTTAAAGAATGCCATAACTACCTCCAAACCTTGTCCGCCCGGAACAAAGTCGTGCTATGTTGGGTACCTGGACACTCAGGAGTGGATGGTAATATGATCGCTGACGACCTACTACGACAGGGTGCCACCACCCTGACTACATCTCCTGCGCCATTCTGTGGTATTGGTTGGTCCACAATCAAAACCATGATAAGCAAATGGGCTGCAGGAGAACATAGGAGACTGGTTCTCCTTACCAGGGTTTCGTCAAGCAAAAGTGCTTGTCAAACTTCTGGTTACGATCAAGTCAAAAGGTCTTGGCAGAGCGGACTTAAAACTCCTGGCAGCTTACCTATCTGGCCAACACACTGTTAGATACCATCTACATAAATTTGGCGTACTCTTCAGAGTGCAGACTCTGTCTCGAAGACGATGAAACCACCAGACATATTCTCTGTGACTGCCCAGCGCTGGTATGAGACAGAGCCTGTCATATGGAAAAGGCACGGATTAGTCCCTTTCATCTTAGGTCAATACCAACAAAAGACCTACTGCTATTCCTGCGGAAAGCGGAAAGTCTTTTGCTTTAATTTATGGGTATGGTACAAAAGATCTTTTGGTCCCAGTGTCCCACCTCTTTGTGAGGAACCCTTACGGGGAAAAAAAAATACTTGAATATTTTAAAACTCGGTTATGATATGTATTAATGTCATTTTTGCAACATCTCACGATTTTAATAGGTTATAATCTATCCTAAAAAGGTTATTATCGATGGGTAGGTTAATTATCTACAATCAGGTATAAAAAATATCGAAACCCGTTTCGTACAACCAGAGATATTTTCTGTTAAGTAAAGGTAGTTTTTATTTTCTAATTTCGAAAAATGTTTTTTCGTAAAATCTTGAATCCTATTTCATGAACGAATTTGTTGACTTCTTTTTTGGTTTTAGCATGTTATTTTACTATTGGAACGACTAAAACGTGGTGAGGGTACCAAAATTTTTAAAAATTTGTAAACTAGAGGAGATTTTAATCAATTTTAGAGCTTACGTAACTTACTCGGGTCGCCCATATATTTTTTTAAAATTACGTTTAGATTATCTGTTGTTGCAACAGATTTGATTTAAAAGTCTCTACTTTTATAAATTGAATTTCCTTCGATTTTTTGCCGAAAACAAATGCCTTTAAGGCAGCACTTACATAAAACTTGATTTAAGATTTGCATAAATGTCATTTTGTGTACTTATGCCTAAAGCTTATCAAAACTTGTCAACCCTTTTAAGCGCTGCCCGCTCACTCACTCAGTCGATCCAAGGAACAAAGCCTGGGGTTGGACTAAATCCCATGTTCTGCTGCTACTGCAACTGACAGGAGCTCAAGAGGCTGCCTTGGGGGCAACAACGTTCAAAATCATAAATCACTTGACATCGGAAATATTTATGAGCTAATCATTTTTAATTACAACAAAGCCAAACTTTGCTCGAGAAAAATCTAATCATATGCTGAAAAATAATTACACCAGTCCTGGGGCAAGTAAAAACAAAAACTCGACTAAAATAAAAATCAATTTTTATGCAATTTCCTACCCCTCACAACAAGCCACGTGCCAAACAATAACAAGAAATACTTGGAAGCGGAGTTACCTATAACACTTGAAGCTGAGTAAAAATTTCATTACAGCGGGGTAGAGTGAGCCCGCGGGCAGCTGACGCAAAAAGGGGAGTCAATTACTGGAAGGAAGCGTCGTCGAACAACTAACAAAAACTGAAAAGGTGGCGCTTAGTGCGAGGAAATGAGGCAACAACAAACAAAGCGCTCGCAATGATGACGTAGATGGAGTTGTGCCAAAAGGAAGCTGTTAGTTGTAGGTATTTATCTAGAATGGGTAATCAGCAGCCCGGGAACTGTAGCCCTCTGACATGTGTCAGCCATCTTGATAAGCAGCAGCAGCGAAGAGCGGGCGGCGTGTGGCGCCAATCATATCTTCCATGAGCAATCGGCGGAGTAAGCGGGGTTAACTGGAAACCCAAATCAAACTTGGAATAAGACACGCACTGAAATGCGTTTTTAATAAACTGCCAGTTAATAATAAAATTTTCAGTGAATTAGACTATGATGAGCATGTTGATGATGGGTACAACGACGACAAAGGGGGTAAGGATTCCCAACCAGCCAGCCAGCCATTGACACATGTAGTGCAATGCGCATTTAAAGTTCCAAAAGTTAGCAGCTCAGGCATTGACTTTTCCCAACTTGGTGTGAAATTTGGCAGCTTGTTTTGGCTGCCAGTTTGGAAAACAGAAAACACGGCGACCCTAATCATGTGGCAGCTTGTTAAATGTTGAGTCGAGTCGAGTCAGAAACGAGAGAAGGAAATTGAAAAGTTTGTCGGAGCTTGAAGAGCTGCTGATTTGAAAATTTTATAAAGTTAAACAGCACAAATGGAATAGAAAAACAAAATGCGCAAACCTTTTTGGGAAATCAAGAGTTACTTGGAAGAGGAGCAGGAAAACATGAAGTTTATAAAATTGGAGCAAGTAAATTATTTCTTTAAAGATAGAAAATGATGGTGTTATAAAATTTGCATATAATAATACTATAACTATAATATTTAAAAGTTAGGGCACGAGTAGACTTAAGAACTCAGAACTGTTGATAAGGAGCATATATACGAGGCTTAATATCGGTTCTGTTTGCTTTAGTAAGTAGAGAAGATTGTATTTGTTTTGGTAAAAGAGATTAGTTTATATTGTTAAATCATATTTGTTTTCGTGATAGTTCACTCTATTATTTGTCGATCCTGAGATTTTGTTGACTTGAGGTAATCTTCGGCGATGCAGGGAATGAAGCAATATAATTATAACAGCGAGGCTAATCGAGCGTAGCGATGCGAGATACCGATCCAATATTTTCAATTTAAAGAATATCGAAGTCGATACTGAATATTCAATACCAAATTTTGATTTTCGATTAATCGCCGATCCAAAACCAATACTCAATCCACATTGAAATAAATATCGGTTTACTTATTAAATTTATTTTCCAAAAGTCACCTCTTGATCGTTGGCTATGTCATATTCTTAGCGATAAAGAGCAAAGTAGCTAGGATGAGGGTTGAGTTGCATAATGTTGTAAATCGTTACAACGTTAAAAGAATTCGATATTTTTTTCAAAATTGTATTTGTTTTCGTGATAGTTCGCACTATTGTTTGGCGATCCTTAGATTTTATTGACTTAAAATGATCTTTAGCGATGCAAGGAATGAAGTCATGTAATGGTGACAGCTAGGCCAATCTAGCGTATGGAATATCGATCCGATATTTGGAATATCGAAGTCGATACTGAATGTTCGATATAGATATTTTGGCTATCAATTAATTGTCGGTCCTATACCGAATTGCTAAGTATCGGAATTGTGATAAATTTTGTTTTACATTTAATGGTTACAATTTATTTTTCAAAAAGTCCCTTTATGGTGGTTTCCCATTCAGGTCCAGATGGTGCCTTATTCAAAAATAAAAGTGTAAACAGAGTAAGTAAAATAAACCAATGTGTGCCCATCGCTGCAAAAAAAAAATTTAAATAAAAAGTTTATATAATTTTAGTTTTATTTTGATACCCCTATCTCAATTTATTATAAACCTTAAAAAATTTTGAATTCTTTACCCAGCAAAAGCTTCAAAAAGTCCATTCCGATTCAGTCGATATCGCATTATTTTTGGGAGTATCGAATCGGTATCGAGCTTTTTCTGGAATAATCTAGACTTCGAATCGACTTTTTTTTTCCGTATCGAGCTATGTTATTTTAATTCTTTGTCAATTCAATTACGATGATTTTGTTTTTAATTTCAGACGTAATGCATCCCTGATACAGTTAATAATAGTAGTATTAATGGCTTTTATGGAGGAGGCTACCAGCAGGATAATATTATCGAGTCAGATTTTTGATTTTCCGTCGCTTCGGTAAAAAGCCAATTCTACTTCTTATGCCTGAGATTGGATGATTAATCTACAAAAGCCCCTCAATAGAGTGGAATTTTTTTTGAATATCTCTGCAATGTCAAGATGCTCGATGAAGAGCGCAACTGCGAGGATACGGGTTGAGTTGCTTGCATAACGTTGCACTTCATTATAGCTATGAAAGAATTCGATATTTTTAATTTACTTGATCTTACGGAAAGAATAAAAGATTTCGATTGTTAACCTTTTTTTTTTGTAGAATTTGACGTAGAATTTCAGGTAAAATGGATGAACTATTTTTTTCAATTTATTATGATAAGCTCCAAAGCAACGTAATAGGAAGGCAAAAGGAACGAGAATTCAATAAAATGGCTAAAAAGGAGGAGATTTAAAAATCTGATTCGATAAAATATGATCTGAATTTCTAAAGATGCTCGGTATAGTTGATTTCTTTGGTTCGTTATGGCACCTTTTATGATATCAGGCTGAATTTGCGATCAATATTTTGAAATCGCGATTCATAAAAATACTCAGGCCAGAATGAGAAAATCCAAGTCAGGAGGCTAAATTTACCGGCCCCTCTATTGCACCTTTAATTTAAATCACGACAGTAATTTCAACGGGCCCTTAAGAAAACTCCGGGCCCAGGAAGAATCCCCGCCTTCCTTCACCCTATCGTCGGGCCTTAAAACACTATATATATATTTTTGCATTATAGAATTAAAAAAATATTATATTCTTTAAAAATATTTAATTATAAATAAATACGAAATTTAATATAGTTCCGTAAATGCTTATAATTTCATAATTCGAGAACGGCGAAATTGAATTGTTTGATTTTTGTTGTAAAAATTTGAACAAATTTCACCAAGAATAAAGGAGGCCTGGATAAGGAATTCAACGATTTTTAAAAATTTACAAAAAGATCACTCATGGTTTTTCTCTAAATGGTAGCTAAAGAGCTTATAATACTGTAGATGGAATTATCCCTTTGTATAATTGGTACTTAATCATTCTTTTAATGAACTTAGCTCTTTACAAGCTGGCAAGTTCTTAGGTACAAATAACTTAATAATTTCATAAAATTTTTTGAGGATTGAGGAACCAAGTTCCTATTTCTATATTCAGCAACCAGTAAATCGATGCCTACTTTGGGTGGAATACAGAAATGTAGCCAAAATGGCATCAATTTGATTAAATCTATATAGTATATAAAATTTAAATGCTGTACGATTATGATCGCATAACTCTGAAACGGCTGGACGAATTTGCCTAATTTTTTTCGTTTTGTTTGTTAGTGTGTAGAAGGTTTATAGCACAAAAAGTTTTGATTAATTTGTAATGAGGGGGTTGCCACTCCTAACATTTTTTTTTAATTTCTCAACAAATTTTTTAGTAAATTTTTTTTTTTGTGTGACATTGTCAGATTAACTAATGTTAATGTTTTACGTGTTACTGGTGTTCTTATGAACGCGTCGATGAATTTCAAATATGATTTTTGCATGTGTTAGAAGTCGTCAAAATGGAGGTTTCAAGCCTATTGCGATATGTTTGTGTCCATTGGTTCGTGAGATATATTCATTTTTGTGAATATCGTGAATATAGCATTGTAGAAAAGAGAAAATTTTTCAACATCGGGTATTGGACATTAAGTGCAGACAGATGCGTAGTCGCAAAGGGGTTGAAATGTAGTCTCTGTGGGGCATGAGATGCGAGTTCTCTTAAGAATACTTAAGTTCGTCCATCCGGCTTTTTAGAGAGTCATGAAAGTCAACTAATCCAAAAATCTAATGATTGTCTGGATAAGCTAACTAGAGAATCTTACGTTGTTTATACACTTTAAGCGTATTCAAAAAGCTTAGGCAGGACGACGATTACTAGTATATAAAATAATATTGTTTTAAAATTAAAAGGCACTGTTTTTGTGCTTAAAGATAAGGTTAATCATATTTTATTTGTAATTTTGAAGCCGGATTCTTCATAGCAACAAAATTTGTTTTTGAACTTTCCAAACTTGCTTACGAAAAATGTGTGCTCAAAGAAAAATCTATCAAAATATTCAGCTATCGATTTTTTTAAAACAAATTTTGTAACGCAAAAGCTTTTCCCAATCGGACCATAAGTCGACAAATTTAATACGATTTTTCAGATATGAGACTTATTTTTTATCTTTGGGGAATATATCAGAATTCGAAAATCGTTTTTTGTTATAATCGCAACAAAGTAATTTAAAGGTGTGAATTGAAATCACGTCAGTTGGTTACATGTCGGTCTAAAAACTTGCTTATGTATGCTTACAGGGTGGACAATCTGTCGATTTGTTTCTTAATTAAATTTTATTCTGAATGCATTTATTTTCCAAAAATAAATTTACTAGTTCTGAACTTGACATATGTCGAAGAGCATCAAGCATGTTCCGAATTACAAGTGTTTAATAACCAAACCTATAAATGGCCCACCCTATAGTATATGCTTATAATAAATTACCCTATATAGTGAAGGGACAGGATTACTCAAAGTCCTATGATCACTACATTAACGTGAAGCCACAATTTTTTAAGAGCATCGGGTATGTTCCATATTATGTGTGTTTAAAAACCAACCCAACAGGTGGCCCACCCTGTAGAATATACTTATAAATAATTAGCTTATATAGTGGTGGTAAAGGATTAATTAAAGTCGAACGCTTACGTTATTAACGTGAGGTACATTTTTTTAGTTCGGTAAGTTATGGGAATTCTAGAAAAGTTCGTTACATAGTATTTATTATTGATTAACATATCATAAATGACTGGCGAAAAAAGTGACCGTATGAGCATACAATAGTTCATCATTTCGTGTCCAGCAATATACACGTGTTCCAATGAAGCCGCTTAACTTAGTGAACCGTTGTAGCATTATTTTCCTGCGTCTCGTGCTGTTCCTGGCTCAATGGGTTGGCGTCACCGTTTTCACATTTGACCGTCGGAATCGACGATTTCGCAAAAACCTTAAATTGTGCATCTACGTCATAGTGCTTATAGTAGTTCCTGTAATAATTTACTGTCTAACTTTTGTTATAATGTTCAAAGGGGCGCCCATTTCTAATATAATGATAGGGAATTATATTATTATTATCTTAATAGCTTTTAATCCGGTCGTGTCACGCGTGCATACCCTACGACATTGCGATGAGTTTATGCAACTGTTACACCAGCTGGGTGCACTGCTTCATAGGTTAATGCTGCTGGCCAAGCACCCAAACATCTTTCGGCCGTACCATTTTGTGCTCCTTCTGCTTGGCCTTCGGAACACGCTGCAATCTTTTTTATTTGTTTTTTTTGCCATCGATAAACTTCCAATATATCTAAAATTCCTTGTGGTGTGCACTTATGCCAGCTTTGAATTACCTTGCCTGCTGCAGGGCAACCTCAACGTCTGCCTGCTCATTGTGCTCACATCCTGTTACGATGAGCTGCATCGTTGCACCAGACGCATCTCGAAGGATGTGCATGAGCTGAGAGTAGCCCAGTGGCTGTATGATAGTCAACTCCAGGTGCTGGTGCAACAGCTGATTGAGATTACGACACAGCTTATTAAGCTGCGTTCCGCGATGTTTCATCTTACAAGGCGTCTGCTCAAGCTAACCAGATGCTATTGGCTAATTACCTTTGGCTCTTGGCTGATAACTCTCTTGACGAAACGTTCACTGAACAAGGTCAGCTTGTTTATGCAGTTCATGGATTTCCTAAATGTGGCCTTTTATTTCACTGTTTTTGAGATATTAGTTAGGAAAACGAAATTATCGCGCAGTTTTTGGAATTTTTATCCCACAAAAGTGCATCGTGACTTTGATCGGATGGTAAGTTTTTGGATTGTTTTTCTGGATATCGAAATAATATGTAAGCATATATTATAGATTGACGAGTTGCTGCAGCTGGAAATAATAGATCCGGTTAAAATATCGTTATATGGCATTAACATGGATATGAAGCTTCTCTTAAAAGTTGGAGCAATATGCATATTTTTTTATTGTTATTGCCCATGGTCAAAACCAGAAACTACTATCTCTACAACTACTTCATCGGAAAGTGATGTTTTTTAATTTATAATAGATATATTTAATATAACGTTTTCTTAAATACATTAGTAATAAGCAAACAAAATTTCGAAAAAAAAATCTATAGACGATTACTCAACTGGGTCGGTTACAGGCGTGATATTTTGAATGTTCAGAAATTCGAAATCGATATTGAATATTCGATTACAATATTGTGGTTTTCGATTAATCGGCGATCCGATACCAATTTGGTGTATTTCGTATAATAGTCTGTATTTATTTTTTGAGAGAATCGAATCCGAATCGGATTTTCTGGAATACTCAATATTTCGATTCGATTTCTTTTCTCTCTGTAATATCACCTGCAATTTTCATACTTTTAATTAATCTTAATTTTGTTTTTGACTTTCTACGAGAAAATACTTGATGATTGAAAATAAAAAACAGTTTTGAATTTTAGAAATAACTAGTGGGCCCGGCAGACGTTGTCCTGCCCAAACTTTTTGAATACTCTTAAAGTGAATAAACATCGTAAGATTCTCTAGTTAGCTTATCTGGAAAAATATAAGATTTTTAGATTAGTTTGCAGTTCGATTCAAACTTGCACCATTATTAGTCCAATGTCGCGCTTCACGGATCTATCTTAACCGAATTCTTTCACGTTCATTGCGATCTTCACGTTCCTGGGCAGTGCGGTTAGATTGATAATTGCATTTCTTCCAAAAAACCTCCGTTTTGACATCCTCTAACACAAGCAAAAATCAGATTTGAAATTCATCGACGCGTTCCTGAGAACACCCGTAACACGTTGAAATATGACAAAAACAATTAACTAAAAAATAGTAGTTAATCTGACAATGTACACAATGCCACACTATGAAAAATAGATGTTGGCCGATTTTGAGACCTATCCAATAGGCACACAAAATTTCATGAGAATCGGTCCAGCCGTTTCAAAGGAGTTTGGTAAAAATTTAAAAAAAAATGTTAGGTGTGGCAACCCTGGGTATAATAAATAAATGTTGGCCGATTCTCAGACCTACCCAATAGGCACACAAAATTTCATGAGAATCGGTCCTGCCGTTTCGGAGGAGTATGGTAGATTTATTACTGCTGAAAATCTCAAATCGTTTTTAACAAAATATACTTACGCATACTTTATTATAAAAATAATATAGGTTCGTGCAATATTTTAGGTAGGCAGCAAAATTCTGTTAAGTGGAATGAAGAACTTGACACATCTTATATCAGCCTAGAAATTTTAATCTTCTTTTATGTAGAATCAAATGAGTACAAGTCTCATAATTTTTTCAATCATTCTACCATACGTAACCTTTTTCATATACAACATTCAGAAGCAAATATTTCCAAATCAGCTTTATTTACTCCAAATTGGTGAATAGAATATTTGAAAAGCTTAGATACTTCTACGTAGTACCTGCTCCACATTTTTGCAGTAAAGATTAGCACATCTCACAACGGTTACTAAAGGAAAAGTCAATGTAAGTTTTGGTAAACGATTAAATCCGGTTTTGAAAAACAAATCTACAGGGTGGGCCATCTGTTGTTTTGCTTGTTAGACACTCAGAATTCAAAACAGTTCGACAAATGTATGTCAAGTGCAAAACAACTCTATTTTAGTTATGCAATTGAAAAACAAACCAACAGTTGGCCCACCCTATACTTACATTCGCAAGAAGCTCGTATTAGTTGACAACGTGTTATATTCCTCCAGCGATTACCTTCAGTTCGTCTACAGTAGTTATTAAAAACATTGGTAGCATCATCCCACTTGCCCGTAGCAGTTTCATATCTTAAACATTTCTGACTTAGTTTACGACAGAAGTCACGATCTGCCTGGGATTGAGCCTTTATTTGTAGTAAGATAAGACAGCAGATCGCTACGGAGTACAAAAGTGTTTAAAAACTAGATTCTACATAGAAAAAATTGAGACTTACCCAATATCAGTAAAACTTTCGACATTTTTTAGTTAATAGCTGGATAAGAAATAAAAAAACGATGATCAATGATCTATATTTATATAGTTTTGGAAAGTAATTTGCACAGCTGTTCATGGGGCTTATTATATAATTCTCGCATATTAAAACAAAGCTTTGATAAAACATATGGAATATTCTGCTAATTAGGTTATATAATATGTAAATTGTTAAAACCTTAAACGCCTTGATGCCCTCATTTTTTATATAAATATGGCTTACAATCTAGAAGTCTAGAAAGTTTCAATCCTAACATGAACGTGCACATCTTGTGTAGTTTTCTGTTGCTTCTAAGTTGCCTGATCTTAATAGATGGCCAGCGCATGAATTGTCGCATGTTCAGGAAACGTTGTGAGGACTGTACACGTCGTCTGAACGATCCCAAAAATGAGATGGGTATTTTTAATGATGAATGCCGCAGAAAACTGAGAAGGTCTTTCGAATGGCGAAATATTAATCGTTGCGAACTGCAATATATCGCTTGTAGAGGTAAATGAGGAAAAGTTGGAGATGATATTTTTTAAATGGATTTATTTGAAAACTTTTTGTGCTTTCAGCTAATCATGAAAGACTGGATTGTCAAGATATTGCATTTTTGGCAAAAATGCGGAAACTTGAACGAAATAAACAACGTAGAAAGCATGTACCAAGGTTGGCAGAGGATGTATTGCTATAGTTGGTATATGATATTACAAGACTTGCTTGTACGTTCAATAAATGGGAATAAGTAATGATAATGATCTATATTATTTCTGATTCCAAATGGCTTTTATATTTATTTCAGTTGAAGATCAAGATTTTTTTTGCAACCTCTTCAGCAAAAAAAACTGTAAAATTTCCTTCATAGATTTTAAAACGTGCCATCGCTGAAAATCGATGGATTCAAAAATGCCAAAAGTTTGTCATTAAAATAGATCTATCTCAGAAACCAGTAGCACTTATTTTCAAATAGCATGAATTATTTGTTGCAAAATTTAGTAAGTAAATATTACAACTACGTAACGGGTGATTCATTAAGACCTTTTTTTTTAATGATTTGGCAAATCCAAATTTTAAAGGAATGATGGGATCTTTATTTATGATTTCGAAAGGATATTTTATGGCATTTATTTTTTAAAAATAATCTCGTTCAAATGTTGGCCGCAACTGCGTTTTAAATGGTCCATCCTGAAGGTCCAATTTTCCATGACTCGTTCAAGCATTTCCACTGGTATTTGGCCAATAACACGAGTAATGTTGGCTTCCAAGGCCTCAATCGTTGCTGGTTTGTCCACGTAAACTTTTGACTTTACGTAACCCCAAAGAAAAAAGTCGAGCGGTGTGATATCGCACGATCTTGGCGGCCAAGGTACGGGTCCCGTACGTGAAATTAATCTCTCACCAAATTGACCTCGCAATAGAACCATTGTTTCATTGGCAATGTGAACCGGAGCGTCATTCTGTTGGAACCAAATGTCGTCGAGATCACGGGCAACAATTTCAGACAGCAAAAAGTCCGTTAACATGGTCCGATAACGTGCGCCATTGATGGTAACGTTCGCACCTTGCTTATTTTTAAAAAAATACGGACAATCATTGGCCACCAGCCCCCAGACCGCACCAAACCGTTATTTTTCTTGGATATAATGGCAGCTGGTGAA
The DNA here is from genome assembly GCA_037043745.1 of Chymomyza amoena. Classification (NCBI taxonomy): domain Eukaryota; kingdom Metazoa; phylum Arthropoda; class Insecta; order Diptera; family Drosophilidae; genus Chymomyza; species Chymomyza amoena. Next base: position 43,128 of record JBAMAX010002319.1, on the reverse strand, counting down.
CCTCTTCGGGTTAATCTTCTCCCCAAATACGGCGATTTTGCTTATTCACGAAACCGTGGAGTCAAAAGTGGGCCTCATCACTGAACAAAATTTTGGTCGAAAACAACGGATTTTCATCGATCTTACCAAGAGCCCATTCACTAAAACGATAACGTACAGGAAGATCATTCGGCTTTCCATGATGATTTGCCAATGATTACTGAACAACTTTGCCTTTGACAGCTATCATGGATCACGCGTGATCCACACGAAAATCCCTATTGAAAAAAAAAAGGTCTTAATGAATCACCCTTTATCAGTAAGTTCTACATACAAATTATCCAAATACATAAACCTTTTCCAAGAATTTGTACTCGATATTAATTATAATAGGCTTATATGTTTAAAATAGTTCTTAAAAGCTGAGCTTGGTTTGTTTTAAAAAAACATCGATAAAAGTGTGTTGACGACAATTCTTCCACCAATTTTTTTTTGCTTCAGAGTCCTAGGTGGACCATAGCTTCATTAACAATCTTTTTCCAGTTCACTCTCTCTTTATCTCTTCACTCTCGTTTCATCTTTCCCATTGTGAACGTTCATCGTCTTCAAGTCTCCAAGCAATTTAGTTCAAAATTCCCAAAAGTGTTTTGATAAAAAAATTGATTTATGGAAAACATATCTATATATACATATGTAAAAACCTCAATTATGTTAGTTACACTTTTTATAACTCAAGGAGGGCTGGACCGATTTTGATGATCTATGATTTGTTGGATTCGTCTCCGCACTAGTTAGCAGAATATAACTAATAGAATAAAATATCGGAAAATTTTCATAGAAATAAATTAACTGCGAAATAACCTTACTGTGGCAGAAGGCCAGATATCAATATAAATCGAAAATTTTCATACGCTTTACTATGATCGATTTTTTTTTTCAAAAAAGGCGTAATCAATTAGGCTTCAGAACATGGCGAATCAAACCACTGAAGAAGAACGAGAAATAAAACGAGAAGAGCTCCATGTTAGTATATTCCAACTTCTCTAAGATAAATCGCCTATCGTTTATAGTCAAGTTCCAAACATTTTCCATACAAAATACATATAATAATAATATGTAACACAGTCGAGGCGGTACCCTGTACGTTTTTTCTCGAAAAAATTTTATTCCTGCATATTCTTTTTAAGAATTTGCCAATTTTTGGGGCGAAACTATATTCATACCTACAAGCTCTGCAAATTTTTACCGATGCTGATAATAAGCGAGAGTTACTTCAAAAAATCAATATAAATATATGGGGTAAATCTCAATTTGATATGTTGAGGAGTGTAGGAGAAAACACGTTAAATCGTTTGAAGTGTAGGGGGTCCGTATCGATCAAATTTGGATAAGGATTTGTTCATTAGAGCCACATGAAACAACTTACCAAAAATTGTGATTCTAGGGCGCCTTTTTCCATAATTACGTAAAGTCAAATATTGACGGAGTTTAAAAACCGCGAAAATCTACTGCGGTGGAATAAGGAAAGATATTGATATGATTCAACAAACTTCATCTTCTCAGAAAATATGGGCGTCAGGTGGTAAAGTTTCGTATCTGTAGCACTTAAAGACTCCGAGATCTAGGTGTTCACACAGACGGACGGACATACGGACATGGCTCAATCGCTACCCGAAGTTAGAATAAGCATTTTGGTATAAAGAACTTGGGGTCTGCCACGCCCCTTTCTGTCCGTTAATTACATTGCACTTTTTAGAAAAGGGTATTAAAATCTTTAATTTTTTTGAAAATTGTTTAAATTAAGGAGAATGTTGGGTATATAAAAACCATGTTGCTTAAACCGTCGATATTGTGTGTAATATAAAACTGATGATATGAAATGATATTTGGGAATCTATAAGATTTAGGAAGCTGTAAAAGCAGGACACAAGAATAATCTTTTATCACTTACCAACAATGGATTTCTTAACTATAACGATATGTATCCCAAGACTTTTGCCATAGAGTTCTTCGAGGGCTGGCCTGAACTATCCGAGGAGCAAAAAATAAATATTATAAAAAGCACGATTCAGTCTAAATGTTCACCCTTTCAAGTTTCATTGATTGTAATTAAGCGCGTAATGAATTTCTTCACCAAAAATCTATCAAAATATGTTTCCATTAAAAGTGTTTACTAAGCGAAACAACTTGGTAGTTTGACTTCTTTCCAATCCGTACTTCAGTGCTAAAATCTAAAAATCATTAAAAAATAACTACGAAGCATAGTGGCGTCCCCGTTCCGCGCTAGCTTAAACGTAAAATTCGGTTCACTTTGAAATTATTGTAGTATTTTTTTCTTCAAGATTCAAAATTTTTTTTTTCTTTATTGTCCCAAACATTTATTGTATAAAGCTGATTTAGGAACGAAGCGCATTGGCCACATTATCGCAATTTATGCTACCACAACGCACCAGAGTTACTGAAAACAAATATAGAATAAATTTGTAAGTTGTCTAGGCTTACAAAAACTTTTAACTAAAAACTTACATATACAAGTAGCGCGTTCCATCGCACAGCGCGAAACATTTCTCCAATCAGGACGACTTCTACGACAGTGTTGATTATAACTATCGATCGTCTCATCAAACCGGCCTATACGATCTTCTTGCGCCACGCAGTCACGATGCAGACGAAAACAAAACTCGTGATCCGCTCGTGATTGAGCTGAAGCTTGCAGCACATACAAACTGCAGAGCACTGAAAGATATATATTAAGGATTTTTTTTAGAAAAGTCCTCGTTTCTTTGTAGAACGACTTACATAGAAGCAAAACTATTTTTGTCATCTTGGTTTAAGTAGAGCTAGCTCGAAAATCCCTCAAATTATTTGGAGCTTACGTATTTTAAAGCAATGAAAGATGACTTGGATCATATTTGGAACACAGCTGTTTGCTTTGTCAGATTTTGTATAGCTAGAGAAGTACAAATCGCAAGTGTTTTATAGAATTTAATAAAGTGACCTAAAAGTTATAAAAGCTTTTTATTAAAATGGGTCATACGCTGACATAAATAAAAGTTTTGATATATAAAACTTATGTTTAGCTTTAATCGCAGTAGTTTTTGTCAGTAACTTGATCTGGCTAGAGTTTCAAGATGCAAATAAGAAGCCTTTTAGCCATAGTGCTCCTGGTCATATACAGCCTGACCATTAATGCTCAGCGTCCGGATTGCAGCATCCTGAAACAAAGATGTGATGCCTGCGTGCGTCGTTTGAGCAATCCTATTAATAAACTGGAGATGATAAATAGAACGTGTCGTGAAAAGCTTCGGAATCGTTATGTCTGGGGTAATGTGGATAGATGTGATATGCAGGAGTTTGCCTGTAGAGGTAAGTGAAATATAATAAGCTTGAAATAAATGTGAGAGGATTCATCCTTTAGGGCAAATAGTTTAAAAGCGCATATAATGCGTAATTCTTCGTTTTTTCCTTTAACTCCTGGAGGAGCATAGTGCCTCGGGGTTGCATAATTACGATTATTTATTGAATTATCGACAGCTGAATATGAGAGGTATCTTTTGACAGATCTTGGTGAAAATAGAGTTAAAACATTTTGTTTCAAACCACATAAAACATTCATTTTGGTCAAATGAAAAGCACCAAACCATTCAGTTTTAAAAGGTTTCGAGTCGTTTTCCGGAGTACAGCCGATTTATTAAGAAAGTGATACTGGACATGGGTATTATTAAAAAAAATTAAAAAAACGTCTAATTAAATTTTTGGAGAAATATGAGTTTGATGACCCAATAGATAAAAATCCTCCAGACGCCTACTTAATGCTTTTTTTAAGTCTATGCGCTTCCTAGAAAACTCCGGGTACGGGGGTACAACTGTATTTTGTACGAATTTAGATATTTTTGGTGAATATAGTGAACTCCTCAGGGAGTAGCTGGACAAGATTCGTGCTTCTCTTTTTCGCCAGAAAAACGTTTGTAAAGAGGAACTTGTTAGGCCTTTCACTAGTTCCAAGTATCCCCAGTTTAATACCACCTTAAACAAAAAGTTCTTGGAATTATTTCATAAAATTCAAAATACAAGATTATTCATCAACATCGATATAATCCCATTCAAAGTATTTCCCATCGACTGCTACGGACTTATACCAGCACTTTATCCAATTTTCGAAGTATCGTGTATACGGTAATGATTCCGGGAACCTTTTGAACCAGGCAGTTACAAGTATCCCCCGGTTAGAGGTAAAAGGCTTTTATGGATTAATACCACCGTAAACAAAAAGTTCCCGGAATTAATTCAGAAAATTCAAAATACAAGATTATTCATCAACATCAATATAGTCCCCTTCAAAGTATTTCCCATTAACTGTTTCGTAATTATACCAGCACTTTATTCAATTTTCGTAGTATCGTGTATAAGGTAATAATTCCGGAAACTTTTTGAACAATGTTGTAGATCTCTACTCTAAGGACTTCACTTTTATTATAAGGTTGTCAAAAAAGTCTTGCGGTATTTTTATTGAATTTTCAATTGTTCATAAAATTGGTTATAATAATGCGATTTAAGTCAAAAATGCGCCGTTTTGTTCGATGACAAGTTCCCAACGAGATGCCAACTTCATAATGCCCCTCTTATAGAAGCTCGCTTCCCTATTGTCAAAAAACTCGGAGAGCCAATTTTCACAGGACTCTCTTGTGGACAACTTCCGATTACCAAGCGCGTTCGTCATGGACAGAAATAGGTGGTAATCACTTGGTGCGAGATCCGGACTATACGGTGGATGCAAAAGAACCTCCCATCCGAGCTCCCGGAGCTTCTGGCGCGTCACCAAAGATGTGTGTGGCCTGGCGTTGTCCTGATGGAAGACAATTCGGCCTCTGTTGATCAAAGATGGCCTCTTCTGCATGAGTGCTGCATTCAAGCGGTCCAGTTGTTGGCAGTACAGGTCCGAATTGAGCGTTTGGCCATAGGGGAGCAGCTCATAGTGGATGATTCCCTGCCAAAAACACAGAAGAACCTTCCTGGCCGACAATCCAGGCTTGGACACCGTCTGGGCAGCTTCCCCGCTTTTCGACCACGACCGTTTACGCTTCACGTTGTCGTAAGTGACCCACTTTTCATCGCCAGTCACCATCCGCTTCAAAAACGGGTCGATTTTGTTGCGATTCAGAAGCGATTCGCATGCATCCATAGGGTCAAAAATGTTTTTTTGCGTCAAGTCGTGTGGCACCCATACATCGAGCTTCTTTTTCAATCCAAGCTTCTTCAAATGGTTTATAACGGTTTGATGACTCATGCCCAGCTCCTGGCCGATGCTACGGCTGCTAATATGCCGGTCTCTTTCGATCAATTCAGCGATTTTATCGCAATTTTCGACAACAGGCCTTCCGGACAGTGGCGCATCTTCGATCACCTCTGCACCAGAACGAAAACGTTGAAACCATCGTTGTGCGGTGGAAATGGAAACTGTATCGGGTCCATAAACTGCACAAATTTTATTGGCAGCATGAGATGCATTTTTGCCTTTATCGTAGTAGTACTGTAAAATATGCCGTATTTTCTCTTTATTTTGCTCCATGTTTGCGACGCTATAACTCACGAACGACTAAAAGCAAACAACAATTAATCCAACACGTGTTAGCACGTGAAAAGTGCTTTCCAAAAAGCTCTAGCGTGAACCGATGCGACGAATACAACTAGAACTACGCGCTTGCAAAGACAAGCTTGCGGAAATACCGCAAGACTTTTTTGACAACCTAATATTAAAGCTAGAACTTAAATTCGATTAAAAAATAATTCAAATTGAATCATTTCCAGCACACCATAGAAGATTGGACTGCGAGCAAGTTGCCCAAATGGCTGGCATGCAAAGGCGTCTTCCTTAAAAAAAAACCCATCCAGAGCAGTCCCAACGACACACAACAATAACTTTGTATAAAACAATATTTACAACAAAGACAAATATGACATTCTGTTGATTTAATAAACATAATAAAAAAATAAAGTAAATAATATACATATAAACAAAAAGCAGGAGAAAAAAAATGAATCCCAACAATGGAATGCATTTCAATATGGTTTTAATACAACTTGAAGAGCTTTCAATCCGGAGAAGAGTAGTTTGTGTGAATAAGTGTGAGTGTTGTGAAGTGCTTTTTAAATACTTGTAGCGGTTTAAGCTTTTACACACTCACCAAACCGAGAAGCATCCACTTGAGTGTTAACGTCATGAACATGATTATGTACTTTATGAATGTGCAGTAAAATGAAATGGCTAAGAGAGGAGCTGGAGATGGTGAAAGACCGAACCGACCAAATGATTTTCACATGGCTACAAAACAGCTTATATAATATTGTGTAGATGTAGCTGTAGAGCATACCTAGCACAAATATTATATTTGAAATTGAAAATCTTTTGCCAGGCACTTGAAAAATGCTGCAGCTATGCCAAGCAGCTCCTCTCACAGCGAGAGGGTTCCTGATAACGATGATGAGCATGACGCTGACCACGTTGATGCCGATGATGATGATGAACTTTAGTAAAACTCTTGACCATTTACCAACTGGCCGGCAAAAACTCTTCGCTCTGTGGCACTTTTTGAAAATGTCTGAACAGCTGACGCTCTGGCGGGGCATGCAACCAAGTTCCGTTTTGGCTCAAATGCATTGCACTTGACTTTAGCGCCACTTGTAAGTGTAAATTTTATTTCAACTTATATATATATGTTGGGTATATATATACTCACACTCGCACATACTTATTATATAAACTTACTTATATAACCATGCCCTTTTGTCAAGTGTTCCAAGTGTTTTGTTGCATATTGGCGGCGCCTCACTGAACGAACGCCTGCAGCTGTACGAGTCCACGACGACTTAAGGTTGTTGCCTGGTTATGGTTACCCGTCTCCCGCCGGTTGGGTGTACTTTGGGGCTTGGTCGTGTCGTTGACAGCTAAGTGGTGATAATCGCTTTTGAATTGAATTTGAGCAAGTAAAATTTATGCTCAGACAAAGTTTAAATTCAAAAGTGCAACAGCCAAGAGTTGGACACACTCTTGGACATGGGTACGGCATTGGGCACTGGGCACTGTCTACCGGATAACCTCAACAAGAGGCGTAACTTGCTTGGTGGCCTGGGCGTACTTTTTTTTTGAGGTTATGTGTTGTGGCTGCTGGTACACTCTGTGGTTTGTTTTGTTGGCCTTGTGGTTTCTGAAAGCTCAACCTTGAGCAGTGGTTTGGGCACTTTGGGGAGACCATTTAATCAAAGGCTAATCTTAGTTGAAGGTGGGGCTACACTTGAAACTTGAAATTAAAGTAGCTGCAGGAAACGTTTAATGCGAAATGTTGCTGCATATAAAACTTAAGTAGAAATTTAAAGTCCTCTAAGCAGGTACCATGATGGAAAGGATTTTAAAAGGTGTTGCGTATTTGGCTGTAGGATAGGGCTCACTTTTTATATGGTGGATATGCGAAATAGTGTACAAATTTTAATCAAACTTCACACAAATGTGGAAGACTAACACTACTGGCGGAAGTGCAGAATTAAATTATAAGGTCCACCAACCAAAAAATGGTGAAGGTATAAATTTAAAAAAAATATTTGTTTTGAGGTAATAAAGGATTCTTTAAACTAAATATATTTAAATGTGGTTCAAAACAAAATATTAAATTATATGTTTATGATGATCCAGAGCTCTACTTAATATAAGCGATGCTCTTATCAATCCCAAACTTAATGGTATTGCCATTCAGCGACTCAGCCAGATACATCGAGTTAGTCCTAGACAGCTAACTGGACTGGAACCTGAATACAGAAAAACGTAGAAAAAAGGCCACGATCGCATTATATACTTGCAAGAAAGCTATTGGACTTAAATGGGGCATGTCCCTAAATATAGTTCACTGGCTATAAACTGTCATGGTCGTCAGCCAATAGGTATTAGAAGGGGATCAACGTGTAACCTTTTTTTGCGTGGTAGTGCGAATATACTCTCACCGTGAGGGCGGCTGGAAGCAGGTTTGGTACGGTTATGTCACTGCCTTGGATGCTGACCAATTGTAGTCGGGAGAAGAGAAGAACACTCTTTCAAAAAATGACCCCAATCTGCTCGGTCTCTAGTAGGCGGACCCTGGATACCTGTCCACCTCCAGTTTTAATCCTTGACTCCCACGGCATCTCGGGCCATCCCTGGGCGACATCCCCACCCCGAGTATTCAGTACATTTATGGATACTTCAAATAATTCTGATGAGTTTGATAACACTCTAAAAGCATCACCACAAGAGGAAGTCTGCACAGCGACGTCTAGTTGTACCGCTATGGCTGATGTGCCGCAACCAGCGACTCCCTCTAGTAGTGCTGTTAGGCATACTGAAGGGACTCGGGCTATACTGAGGTATGGAGTCTCGATCTGGTGGCCAACCTTAGACAAGGTGACCAACCTTAAAGAGTTGGGTAAGGTTCAGCGAATCATCGAACTTAGCAGTAGTGGAGCGTAACGCTCCACCCCAAATGAAATACTAGATGCTATACTAAACATCCTGTTTCTGGACAAAGTGGGGAAACAGCAAGCTATTCTAAGAGCTTTACGCATGAAAAAGGCGAAAAAATTCTTAAGGGGAACCCACTTATTTCCGAGAGTACAGACTACTGCGTACCGCAGGAACACTTCATAACCAAATTCAAAACCCATATTCCAACTAGGGAGGAGTGGAGTATAGGCGTACCAGGCCCAGCTGGCTCGATAAAGATATGCACGGATGGTTCCAAGCTGGAGGACCAAGTAGGCGAAGGCATTTATATTGAGGATCTCAACGACAGAACTACTTTTCGATTCCCGGATCACGGCAGTGTCTTTCAGGCAGAGGTCATTGCTATACAGGAGACAACAATAAGAAACCTAGGAGTGCGGAATAAGAACATCTGCATCTACTCGGAGAGCCAGGCAGCTATTAAGTCCCCAGCTTCGATGACTTGGTGCATGAAGTCAATGAATAACTGCCGCTTGTCTCTGCAGGAAATGGCTGAGCAGTTTGCAATTCACCTCATATGGATCCCAGGAAATAATGACATCAAGGGCAACTGTCTTGCGGATAGACAAGGAACTAACAGCATCCTCCTCCAGGACAAGGAGGGCCTGGGTATACCCATGGCTAGCTGAAAACTGAGAAGACGACATTACTTTGCTCTTTGTGCAAACCAAACGTGAAATCGGACATCGAATAGGATAAAGGATCTCGCGGCAAACCTGGCCGACATATTGCAGTTAAAGAACTGCCAGAATAGAGCCCAGTGCTTAACTCAAGTCATCCGGTCGATCACAGCGCACTGGCTGGTAGGGAATCAAGCATCCAGTCTTAATGCTCCCCACCATGACTTCTATAGAAGCGGTGGCGATGAGTAGGAGCTGGAGACAGTGGAGCACTTTTTCTGTCACTGCCCAGGGCGGGGCAGGACAAAATTCCGTTTCCTAAAGTCACACTTTCTTGATGATTTATCTCAGCTCTCCGAACAGAGTCCTCAATGTCTCTTAAATTTTATTCAGGCTGCTGGGTGGCTGTCTTACCTTATATAGGGGACCTCTTGGATGGAAAAGAGTGGTAAATGGCACATCGTAGCGGTATCACAACGGGCCTATTCTTGGCCTTAGTAAGTTGGGACGTCAGTTCCAACTGACGCCCTTATTTAACCTAATGTTAATATAAGCTATCAAAAAGCTGACTTTTTGAAGATATAAAAGACCCTACTCAGTATTACTCGTTCGACCTCCGCTGAAATTACTGGTGGCAAGAGAGCGGAGGAGTGCCTTAGAAAAAATTCAGGAAAGAAAAGGCTTCTTCGTAAACCTATTCAGTCTTGCAAAATTGCTACAATTCACGTTCGAGTCTTCAAAATGGTTCAGCAGGAGTTAGATTGGGCATAAGTAGAAATTTCTTCTAGCTATATTACTGAGGGAAGGAAACATTTCCCTCATTTTTCAATAATAAAAAATAACTTATTTTTAAATATCAAAACTTTATTTTTTCACTCTATATTTTTTGTTGTATAATTTTTATCATGAAATTAATTACGTATACGACGCATGCCCGCCAAACGTGCGATAGTATCGCAATTCATGCGTTCGTTTTGTCCTGTTTCATTTAAAAAAACAAAGGATCAATTTAGGAATAATTTAAGAAAAATATCAAAAATCTTACCTCTGCAATTAATCTCTGAGATGTCACAGCGATTAATATTGCGCCAGGTCCAACGACGTGCAACCTTTTGACGGCAAACACGATTCAACTCGGGCAAGTCACGATCGTTGCGATCATTTAGACCCCTCACGCAACGTTCACACTGCTGCTTAATTCTCTGGCAGTCACGATTTTGAGCATCGATGCAGGACATGTAGCAGATGACTGCAAGGATATAACAAAATTTGTTAAAAATTGACTCGATTAAGGATCTTTTAAATATTACCAACGAAAACAGCCAAAATTGTTTTAAAATGCATTTTGGAATTTTTTTTAGTACTTCAAGATAACACTGATAACACTGAGTGGTTACAGCTGCTTATATAACAGCTATAAGCCCTGTTTATATAAACTCTAAAAATTGGGAACACGTAGGGTTATAACAAAACAGCTGTGCTAATTGAAATTTCAAAAGTTCATTGAAGTTGAAAAGGTTTGTTGACACAACTTGACACGTTTGTTTTCAACAGACACCATTATTCTAGGAGTTTAAATAAAAGCCATCCTAGCGAATGAATTAATCAGGAAGTTTAATAGTTGTTTAAATGCTTCTGTTTAAGGTTGACATAATTAAACTTCCAGACACTTTAGAATCTGGTAGGTCTTTGAAACAATGTACAAAAGATCCACAGCTGCACAAAATTTTTAACCATTGTTTTTAAAATTTCAAGAAATTTATAAAATCCGAAATATTTGAAGTCTAGCAAACAGAGTTCAACCTGTTGTCAAGAAGTAACTACAACAATATGTCCAAGATCGCATTGCTATTCGGTAAGCAGAAAAAGTTAACCAAATCCTGTAAAGGATTTCCTTAATAACTGTCTTCCTTTTCCAGCCCTTTGCTGCATCTTCGCGGCTGTGCAGGCTCAAAACACACGTCCTCCCCATAACGATCGTCAGTTGTGTGAACGTCAGAATGCCATCTGTGAGCGTAATGAACGTCGCCTGGGTAGACGTGATGATCTCACCGATACCTTCAACAATCATTGCCGTCGCTCCAATCGCAGATGGCGTACCATTTCCCGCTGTCAACTAACACGTGCCGCTTGTGAACGTAAGTTGGAGAAATTTTCCAAAATTTCAAAAATATTTCACTTTATACTATTTAATCTAGTGACCCTGTTGCGTTGTTCAACGTTGTCCTGCCCCAATGTGGAACGCGTGCTGCGCAGGACTACACCTAGGCCAACCAGACCATCCGACCCTACCCCAGATACCACCAGGTCTGGTAGACCTCCCACTAGACCCACCAGACCCACCAGACCCACTAGACCTACCAGACCCACCAGGCCAACACCAGACCCAACAGCTGAGGAATAGAAAAAACTTACGAAACATATAAAATTTTGAAATATGTAAATCTTAAAAAGTTGGCAAATAAAGATTTACTTAAACACTGTATAAAACTTTAAATGGAATTTACCATAAGTTCAAGATTTACAATTTACTTAAATACCTTTTTAGCTGCAAGTGCCTAGCAATCGATAGGGCACTTAAAAAGACGCTTAACGATCATCAGCTCACATTGAGCTCCGACTGTAAAGTCTGGTCACACTTTTACCCACTCACAGTAGGTTGTGATTGAAAAAGGCTGCAAAGAGTACACTAGTCGACAAAATCAACACTTTTTCGCCAGAGATGAGATTATATTTTATGAAAGGGCATAATTTAACTTTCAAAAACAGTTTTATGTTTTATCTTCTTCTGGTTAGTTTTTTTTTATGGCTATTTTAGTAAAAAAGGTATTTTTTCACAATACGGTTGCTCATATTAAGGGAAAACACCTTATCTGAATTTTTTCATTATTTAATTATTTCTCAAAAAATTAATTGGTCATCTTAAGAAAAAACAACAACCGAAAGTGTGCGCCCAAAACTCCGAAAAACAATATTTTGGTGACTTTAGATTCTTGTAAAGTTAGCTATTTCGTCTTTTTATGATAAAAAAAATGGTTTATTAAATTTTTAGTAAAAATAAAAAAATTTAATTTTTTTAAGGTATTCTTTGCGAAAAAAATGTAGAATGAGATTTCCGATATCTTTATCTCTATTGTAAAAGAGAACATAAACTGTATTGTAGATCTGTTTTATTTGGACCAGTTTTTGAATACAGATTTTTTATATTATCCTTATTTTCGACTTTTTCATTTCATTTTTGAGCATCTCGTGCAGTTTCGAATTTTGCCTTGACATCGCCAATGGTTTGGCTTTATGACAAATACTTTGCCTTAAAATAAGTCCACAAAAATTAGTCCGCGAGCGTCAAATCTGGCAATTTAAGTTATGCAAGAACTGCATTCGATCGATTATCAATCGAGCGCCCTGAGGCGCTGGTGTTTTTTGTGCTGGGATTCGAATTTAGCGATGTCAAAAAAAATTTTTTTAAATGGTATAACCTCCTAACCTTAAAACGGATTTTTATATCCTATACTTTGAGTACAAAGGGTATACAAGGTGCGCCATTTTGAGGTATCCGATGTTAAAGTTTTAATTAATTTTAGTAATCACTTTTTTAAATTGATGTTTGAGAAAACCAAATTTGGCTTTGGGAAGTTTTTAGGAAATCCCATCCACTATTAAATAAGAATAAAGGCGTTTGACTATATTGTAAAGTCCCAATAGGACCGATCGCAAAAAAAAAGTTTTTGCGCAATAAAGTGTATGAAAATATCGTAATCACCTTTTGGCAATAAAATATCTCTTTGAGCTCTTAAGAAATGCACCGGATTTGATAGCAATGTGCTAGTATAGAGTATCCTTAAGTCTAAGTTTTTCTCGGTAATTTTAGATAATAGAAACCAATATTTAACCATTTTCTTTTAATGTTCCTCAAAGAAATTAATAAATCATATAAATAGACAAAATGAAAACAAAAAATTAATTTTCTTTAAAGTAAACTTTATTTATTTAAATTCTCTTGTAATATTTAAAAATTTAATTAACCTTCTAAACGACGCATGCCAGCCAAACGTGCAATAGTCTCGCAATTCATACGTTCGTTTTGTCCTATATTAATAAAAAATTTAAAAAAATGTTTAGGATACGGAAATTTATTTCGAACACAAAATAACTTACCTCTGCAATTGATCTCTGCCATCTGACAGCGATTAATATTCCGCCAAACCCAACGACGTGCAAGCTTTTCTTGGCAAGCTCTATTCAAATGTTGAATATCACGATCGGCACGATCATTTAGACGTGTCACGCAACGATCACACTGTTGCTTCAATCTCTGGCAGTCACGATTTTGAGCTTCGATGCGGGATAAGCAGCAGATAACTATTGGGATATATTTAGAATTTATTTAACCTGTGACAGATTATATTTTAAAATTTTTGAGTATTACCTACGAAAACTGTCAAAATGGTTTTGAAATGCATTTTTAAAATTTTTATTGTAGCTCTTCGAGATAAGAATGATAACGCAGTGTGGTTACAACTACTGAATTATCAGAACCAGGCCCGGTTTATATAAATTCCAGAAATGCGAAATGTTTGACGATATTGCAAAACAGTTTTCCTTAAAAATATTCGGGTACAAAAAAACAAAAATATTTACGAAAGCCTATTTTAACAAAAGTTGGGGATATTCAGTTTAAAAGCCGTGACAACCAGATAAATAATAAAATGCGTCTTTGTTTTTATAAAGTTTAAAAGTTAAAAGGAACTTAATAAAAAATACATTTAAACTTTGAATGTAGCTTCGTAAAGAAACCGTTTTAATCTTCAGCTAGTATAGCCATGTCTTTTAAAAAAAAGTGCAAAAACAGCTGTGCAAACTTTGCACAATTATTTCCAGAAATATGAATCTTCTACCAAGAAATTCATAAAAGCCAATATACACCAAGTTCCTAAAACAGTATCCCATCAGCTCTCAAGAATTAATTACCATAATCCAAAATGTACAAGATTGTATTGCTATTCGGTAAGCAGCAAAAGTTCACCAAATTATTCAAAGAACATCCTTATTAATTTTCATACGTTTCCAGCTTTTTGCTGCCTCTTCGCAGCTGTGCAGGCTCAAAGCACAATTACTCCACCCGACGATCATCTATTGTGTCAACGTCAGAATAACCTTTGTGCGCGTAATGAACGTCGCCTGGGTAAACGTGATGATCTCACCGATACCTTCAATAATCATTGCCGCCGCTCCAATCGCAGATGGACTAACATTTCACGCTGTCAACTAACACGCGCTTCTTGTGAACGTAAGTTGGAGAATTTTGGAAATATTTCGAAAATATTTCACTATTTATTAATTTTTCTAGTCACTTTGTTGCGTTGTGCAACACTGTCCTGCCCCAATGTGGCACGCGTGCTGAGCAATACTCCCAGAACTGTGCCAACCATTAGGCCAACCAGACCCACAAGACCTACCAGACCAACTAGATCAACCGGTGGCACCAGGCCAACTACTCTAACACCAGAAGATTAAATCACAGCACTTTAAATTATTAAATATTAAAAGTTCTCAAATAATAAAGAATCTTTACTTAAAGACTTGCCCGTAAGTCCGTTTTGTGAAATTTTTTTGCACTACCAATTTTATTGTACTTTCGTTCGATGGGTTCTTACCAGGAATTATTTACAAGCTGGTTTTTAATAATTTGCGTAAAGTTAGCTGGGAAGGAACTAGACCGATAGTGGCTTGTGCCACCTGGTTATCTCCTTAACCCTCACACACCACAATCATTTTTTATGCATATATTACAACTTGGCGAGAAAGGTGCTTTACTTCACCATTTTATTTGATTTTTATCGTTTACCAATACTAGTGTGATAGATCAGCTAACTCGTAAATTCTTTTTCAATCTCTATTCCTGGCTCTGGCTTATCCACGCAGATAACAATCCCAGCCCTTGTAGATTTGCGATAACCACAACTGCCTTACTTTTAGAAAACCAAATATGTTACGGAATATGGGAATGTCATCTTGTCTCCTGCACCGGGACTACCTTCTTCACCTCGCCCTGATCAGCCAAGTCAAGAATTTCAATAATAACTCAGTCACACTGCGCTGCCGTTTTAAATGTCCGCCAAGATCCTATGACGTCACAGTGTCAGAGCCAGATACAGACATTGAAAGAGATCATTCAAATTAGCTGATCTATCACACCACTGTTGGTAAAGGATAAGACTAAATGAAAAGGTGAAGTAAAGCACTTTTCTCTCCAAGTTGCAATACATAAATGTACAAAATTCGCATATCTCTCTCTATTATGGTTAAGGGAATAACCAGGTATCGGCCTATTTCTTTCCCGATAAAGTCTATGCAAATTATTCTAAAAAGCTGGCTTGTAATTTCATATCCTGGTACAAAAAATATGCATAAGATCCCAGTGGACACAAAGTGCATTTTTAAAACCCTTCCAATTAAATTCGAAGTAAAAACATTGGACTTAAGGGTAAAGGCAAGTCTTTAAGTAAAGATTCTTTATTATTTGAGAAATATTATAATATTTAATATTTTAGTGTGCTCTGATTTAAGCTTCTGTTGTTAGAGTAGTTGGCGTGGTGTCCGGGGTTGGCGTGGTGTCCGGGGTTGGCGTGGTGTCCGGGGTTGGTCTGGTAGGTCTGGTAGGCCTTGTGGGTCTGGTTGGCCTAGTGGGTCTGGTTGGCCTAGTAGGGGGGGTGGGCCTAGTAGGCGGGGTGGGCCTTGTCGGAGTACTGCTCAGCGTGCGAGCCACATTGGGGCAGGATAGTGTTGAACAACGCAACAAAGTGACTAGAAAATTAATAAATCGTGAAATATTTTTGAACTATTTCCGAAATTCTGCAACTTACGTTCACAAGTAGCGCGGGTTAATTGACAGCGTGAAATGTTAGTCCATCTGGGATTGGAGCGGCGGCAATGATTGTTGAAGGTATCGGTGAGATCATCACGTTTACCCAGGCGACGTTCATTTTGCGCACAAAGGGTATTCTGACGTTGGCACAACTGACGATCGTTGGCTGGAGCAACTGTGCTTTGAGCCTGCACAGCAGCGAAGAGGCAGCAAAGAGCTGGAAACGATAGAAAGTTAATAAGGAAGTCCTTTAAAGGATTTGTTGAACTTTTGCTGCTTACCGAATAGCAATACAATCTTGTACATTTTGGATTATGGTAATGAATTCTTGAGAGCTGATGGGATAATGTTTTAAAACTTGGATATATATTGGCTTTTATAAATTTCTTGAAAGTAGACTCAAGCTTCTGAAAATAATTGTTCAAAAGTTTGCGCAGCTGTTTTTACATTTTTTTTTTTAAAAGACATGACTTTACTTCCTGAAGACTAAAAAAGTTTCTTAAAGCAGATTCATTCAATGTATAAAAGTTATTTTATTAAGTTCAACCGTTTAACTTTTGAACTTTATAAAAACAAAGACGTATTGTATTATTTGGCTTTTAAACTGAACCCCAAATTTTTGTTAAAAGAAGGTTTCTTTTCTTTCTTAAATATTTGTATTCTTTTATACCCGAATATGTGTAAAGAAAAGCTGTTTTGCCATATGGTATCGTCAAACATTTCTTATTTCTGGAATTTATATAAACTGGGCCTAGATCTGATAATTCAGTAGTTGTAACCACGCTGCGTTATCAAGAGCTAAAAACTTCAAAAATGCATTTCAAAACCATTTTGGCTGTTTTCGTAGGTAATACTCAAAAATTTTAAAATAAAATCTGTCACAGGTTAACTAAATTCTAAATATATCCCAATAGTTATCTGCTACTTATCCTGCATCGATGCTCAAAATCGTGACTGTCAGAGATTAAAGCAACAGTGCGATCGTTGCGTGTCACGACTAAATGATCGTCCCGATCGTGATATTCCACATTTGAATAATGCTTGCCGCCAAAAGCTTGCACGTCGTTGGGTCTGGCGGAATATTAATCGCTGTCAGATGACGGAGATCAATTGCAGAGGTAAGTTATTTTATGCTCCTGATAAATTCCGGTATCCTTAATATTTTTAAAAATTTTTTGTTAATATAGGACAAAACGAACGCATGAATTGTGAGACTATTGCACGTTTAGCTGGCATGCGTCGTTTAGAAGGTTAATTAAATTTTCAAATATTACAAGAGAATTTAAATAAATAAAGTTTACTTAAAAAAAAATCAATCATTTTTGTTTTTATTTTTTTATATCTATATGATTTACTATTTTCTATAAAAAATATAAAATGGTTAAATAAAGCTAGGTGTTTCATAACCTCTGAAAACCCCACAAAGAGAGGTTTTTTTAGATTATCTCAAAAATCTTTTAACGAGCTCAAAAGCATATAAAATGTAACTGGACAATCAGCAATTATTAGCTTATACGCTTAATTTATTGTAAATAACACTGTGCAACATTTTCGATCCAAATCCTTTGGGGGTTTCTCTAGTTTCAGGATGTACTCCAAAAAAGCGAAAAGAGAAGTTGTTTTCATTTTGTGTGTTGCACTGTGTAAATAAATCAAGAAAATTAATAAAATACTCACAAAAGTTGGCAATGGAAAGTGTAAAAAGGAAGGTAAATTGAAAATTCTTATAATTAGCGTGGGTGTGAAAGAATACGCCCTAATGTAAGCCAACGTTGCTTTATTTGTTTTTATTTATCCTTAGTGCTGTGAATGTAATAAGTGCAATTGCAAGCGCTTGTGTATGTGTGTGTGCAGAGAGCAAAAATTAATCTCTTTGCGCTCTTTGGTTTCTTTTTCTAAAATGCAGTGAAGTCAATAAGTGTAAGCGGTATGTCTATTGTGTGTTAAATTAAAATCAGCTTGTTCTGCTTTAGTGTGAGTGTTTTTGTATAAGCTTTTATTGAAGTGTGAGTAAGCACTGTGTGATTAAAAACAGGGAGAGAGAGAAAAGCAAGCAAAAATACAAACTGGCACTCAAGCTAATACATTCACACATGCACTTGTATGCAGGTGTGTATGTATGTCGTTTTGTTTTATTCAAGCAATGCATACAAAAACAATTCTTATTTAAGTTTCATTTTTGATGCATACAATTTATTGAGCATAAGATTAGTGCAAAATATACATATGCATTTTGATTACGTTTGTATTGAACATACTATCCCTGCAGGAAAAAAATTCAGTTGCGAACTGGTTCCCAACCACCCCTACGGTGAAACTGTGTGTCCCAAAGCTAGTATGATTGCTTACTGCCTAACGAAATAGTATTTTTAACATGGGCTTGTCATAGGCAGCAACCAGAATTTTTAGGTTTGATGTCAACTGGTTGCAAACTGGTTCGCCTGCATATCAAACAAAACTAGTCGCTTTCTTATTAGAAAGTAACAAGTTGCTTCCTTACTAGAATGATACACTTCACTTCTGGTATGCACCTTGTGGTTTCGTAACTAATTCAAAACTAGTCCATCTGATACAGAAAATTACAAGTTTTTTGCATATTAGTAGTAGATTGGTAATTATGGTCTTAAATTTTACTAATATTTTTTGTTCCAGACTCGAATATCTTCCCCAAAAATGAAACTTGTTTAAATTCACACATTAAAAACTTTTTTTTCAATATGAATAACATTAACAGAAATGATTAACAAAATAAATTACTAAACAAAAATAATAATAATTAAAATTAAAACCTTTAAATCATCTTTACAATTGAACTACCAAGGTTACCACAAACATTGAGTACAATTAATTTTAAACACAAATTTAATATATAAGTTAATTAAATTAATCACAAAACTAATAGAATTATATTAAGAAACAAAATATTAAATAATAATATCTAATTAATATAAGGAAATTATTATTATCAGGTCCACAGAAAACCAATTCGATTCAATTTCGATGCAATGCAATATTGGTGCCACAGACATGGTTAACAACGGTTTTAAAACCGCTCATAGTCATGTATGTGGCACCAAGAATTGGAATTGTATCGAAATTGAATCGAATTGGTTTTCTGTGGCACCCCTGTATAACTTACAATTTCTTCAATGCAGGCACATGTTTCTGCTTAAAATGTTTTTTTTTTTCATTAGATGTAGAACTGGTCTCAGTTTCGGTCTGGAAGCGGTTGTCCGAATGATTTAATATGCCCGACTGAATTTGTATTGTTTCTGTAAAGAAAGTATTTTTAACACATGCTTATATCTTTTAATTTCTTAAAGTATGTTTACCTAGTAAACTGCCATACAAGTTTTTAAAATGGCTTAGTGAATTTTGCCTTTATTATTATATATTATATTTAAATAAAACAACTAAACAGTTTGTTGTGGTTGCACTACAAAAAAAAACAAAAAACGAGAGAGCAGTTACTCGTCCAAAAATTTCGAGCGAACAAAAAATTTGAGAGCGTAAGCTAAGAGCGAAGCGCGCTCTCGATTAGCGCACTTTCCTATCCCACAGCTGTTCTTTTATTAGCCATTCATAAACTAGTTACTTTTAGAGTAGTTGCGGTCACTTATATATACCGAATTCGGGCAGGGTGGCTGAACCATTGCAATAGACCAACTCATTCCAGACAGACAACATTATCAAAGCCATATATGCCAACTTTTGGACCTGTTAAAATGAAGATTGTAGAGTTGTACAATTTATTTAAGACTCCAAATAACTTATGTACCTCTGTATTTACCAAGAGCTAGTTTCGAATAATAAAAAACCCAACCTTGTACAAGTGTTTCTTGACCACGTCGAATCAACTCTGGTAAATCACGTTCTTTCAGAGAGATCGTATGATGATCACATTATTGATATCGGTCGGACACGATTTAACGCTTTTATGCAGTAGAGTCATGAATAGATAAAGATATAAAAAATTTGCGATACTTTATAAGAAATGTTGTCAAAGGACCTTTCCAATTGCGTATCCAAGATTTGTTCTTAGGAAGGGCTAGCAAAAAACACTCAATCCTTTTTATTTTTTAATTTTTTTGAGATTTTGAGCCCAAATACACCCTTTGGATGTGCCATTAGATCTATCATATAAAAAGTCTACAACACTGTTTACAAATTTCCTTTTTGGGTTAGGCTTTCTTTTTAATACTGATAACACAGAGTAATAAACTCAAGATATGGGAAATGTGTGCCAATCTTTCACAAGAATTTTCGAAACAGATGTTTATTATTTTATGAAAATAAGAATAAAATAAGAATTAACTGAAGGTATTAAAAAAACACATCTTTTAACAAAACAACAGGAAGTTCAAGCTTATGTATTTATAGGTACCTATAGTATAATTAAAAATATAAAACAATACGGCCTTATTTATTTAAACTTAAGATGGATAAGTCTTCAGACTTTAAAACATATGCAATATTTTATTTATTGCCTATTTATATAACAGACCATTTTGAATACGATCTTATCATTATTCAGCAAGTGTTAACAAGTTGCTTCCTAAATGGTTCAGCAAGAAGATGCAACCTCTGTAAACTTGTATTCCAAAATTCAGCATGCTCAGAGATCTTTAATAGAAATAATTGAACTAATAGAATTGAAATAATTGGTAAGATTACATAGTTCGTAATGGAACTCCATCTACAAAAACCAGACCATTTATAAAAAATGACGTCAATAAATGATGTGCGGAAAAGGTATTTCTCATAAGAGGCATGGGGCAACTAGTGAAAAATAAAATGATAGACGGAGGAACCTTAATATTTATATATTGCAGAGAGACATGTAAAGTTAGGTTACACCGGTTGACACCTGGGGGGAGTCACACGCCACAGACTGTATAGTCCTTAGTGGAACCGGATGATGCGGCTGGTGTACAATGCACGTTAGTCGTCGACTATGCTTGGCGAACGCCAATAGCTTTTGGGATGCCCTGTCGGCTGCCTCTTCCAGTGAGATAAGCCAGGGTTGTTATACATATTTCAGTCTTGACGCACATGAGGCGAGGCAGTGGCAGATGAGCTGCTCCAGAGTCTCTTTAGCCTTTGTCTCCCTAGACTTCCTGCATAAGCCTTGTCGTTCGCAGTCTGAGTCACCAAGGGCTATAGATTCGCGTTGTGGCAGTAGATGTAGATGGACTGCTCCAACCAGTACAGAGGTGAGACCGCTGACGACACGCAGAGGAGTATTATTCCCTCCGTGACCGCTGGTGGTAGCGTAACTGCTTCCACCGTCGTTTGGGCTAACATCCCAGACCGAGTTGTTTTCTTAGAGGACACCAGAGCGCAGGGGTTTGGTTGCATTTTGTTCTTAGGAACCACTCCATGCATTTTATGCCGGCTGCCAGGCCCTCCTGAACATGGCTCCAACGTAGCAGCACCATACTTCGAAGTCCGGATGCTACTGCACTGTTGCCTCAGCTAAAGGGAGGACAAGTGCCTGAGTGTGGCGCTTGACCCAGTACACAGTCCATTGCACAGTTGGCAGCCTCTTGGAGGATTCAGCCAGAGGATTTTCTACAGCCAAAGAGACATATTTCTAAGGTCTAATTATTTTTTTTAGCAGTGTCTTTAGTTGCGTAGATCTACTTTAGCTTATGGCAGGAGAGCGTAGAAACCACCAGCTACCACCCACAAGGCCACCAACTATCCCTCCTGCTCAGTCAGCAACCTAACCGCCCAGCTCATCGACATTGAGGCCACCCTCAAAATTGTAAAACTCCAAAAGTATTTACAAAATAAAGATGTACTTAAATATATATTGTGGGGGATTTTAGAAACCAAGTTTATCTTTCATCATTTTTAACAATGTGACTGTTTCCAAAGCGGTGACCCAACAAATGATCCAACCATCAATATACATGCTATACATGCTAGCCCAAACCGTCACTGAAAATAGTTCACCAACAGACCACCAGCCAGTAAGACCACCAAGCCACCCATCAATCCCAATAAAGTCTAAAAAAAAATGGCTTGTTTTTTTTTGCAAATGAAAAGTTGGCAAATAAGAATATTTTACATATATATTGAAATAAACATACTTATGCTTATAAATCTTGTCTGGCATCCAATTTTTGCTTTTGGCTTTTCCTAGAAAGCCACAAAGTGCACTAGCCACGTACTTGGCATTACCATAAAACTCAGAATAGTGCAGCTCGTCATTCTCATGCTCATCCTCAACGTCATCGTCGTCGTCGTCATCGTTCCGCTGTCCGTCGTCGTCATCATCATCAGCACGCACTGCATCTACATTATCGTCATGCTTGTCGTCCACTTGATGCATCCTCGGCGTCTGCATCTTCTGCATCTTCGTCTTCTTCAGAATTTCAGACATGCTCTGGCTGGCTTATGGCCCTTGTTTGCCCTTGCTCTAGTATCTATCTGTGTGTCCCTCTCTCTACGTGTGTGTGTGTGCGTGTTCTATGATAAATTTCCGAAACATAATTTTTCACACGAAATTGTTTTGATTTTCTTCGAGCCATAAAAACAAAAAAAAAAAGTTGAATTTATTACTTGTTATGCATTGCCTGCATTGGACTTGGAAACTGAGATTTCAGTGTCTGAGCTGAGCTGCTTGGATGTTGTTAAATCTTTAAGAGGAGGAGCTGCTTGGCTTCAAGTGGTTAACTTTAAACTAGTTTTAAGTGAACTAAGTGAGTCAATATAACTAAATTTTTAAGGAGCATCGTAAATCTGTTGTATAATCTTAATGTAATATTTGTAAATGGATTTCTTACAGCAAATGAGTATTACGCAGGGATTTTGAAACGGACTATACGGATGCATTTATAATACTGAAACACAAATGAAATCTCTTGGGGTCGCTCACAGAACTCAAAAAATATTTGCATATGAGTATTACGTAGGGGTTTTGGAACGGACTATACGGATTCAATTATAATACTGAAACATAAATGAAATCTCTTGGTGTCGCTCACAGAACTCAAAAAATACGATAAGTTATTTTGGAGGTTATTTTAGAGAGCTGATGTGGTTAGGTTATCCTAATCTCGAATTCGTTTTCAGCAATACCTAAAATATCGTCGAACCATCGATCTCGAAACAATCTTCTGTCATCCTCGACTCCCAATGGAGCATATGGCCTCATGGTTTCATTCATCGTAATGTCTTCTCGTGGATTTGGCAGGAAGATTTCTCGTGTTAAGGGGCACACCTAGTGTGACAGCCTAAAAAAAGTCCATTTTTGGGAATTAATAAAAAAAAACTAGTGAATCAATCTATTTAAAATTTTGAGGGTATATTTATACATGTTTTGAGAATACACAGTAAAATTTTTGAAATAATATATTGAATACTTTTGAAATGACACGCGATCTCCGGCGGCGCCAAAAAAAAGTCCTCCACTGCTGGAGTGATTGCAGCCTTCTCCGTTGATAAAACCTAAAAAAAAAAATTCTCGTTAAACTAAAACATATTGTCTGTACGATGAAAAAAAATCGAAAATTGACAAAATGGCGGCATGTTGAAAAAAAAAGTTAAATTTTTCCCAAAATTTTGGTCGTTTTTGGCCTGCCAAAATTCGATTTTTGATCATATCAAAAAACTGGAGGTTCATGGTATGGAGAACTATGTAGAGGAGATGCAAAAAAAATTTGAAAGCGATCGGATCATTTGTCTCAGAGTAATCACTCCAGCAAATTCGAAAAATGCTGTTTCGAGAAAAACGCGTTTAAGGGGCACACCTAGTGTGAAATTTTCTAAAAATTAATTTTTTTTTCCATATTTCGATAGGTTATACCTTTAAAAATAACATACTAAAATTTTAAATCGATATCTTAAATAGTTTTTGTGTTACGATGGGTGGTGAGGCCAAAGACGCAAAGATTGCCGTTGATTGACGAAGCAATTCATCCACGTTTCAATGCGTACTCTCTTTAACCCTTAGACCAAGTATGTTGGAATGGCCTAAAAAAAAGAGATCCGTCTCTTGTTAGCCCTGACCAAGACTTCCACACGGGTTGGTTACCGTATCTTCATCAAGGTAGCTCAGGTTATCAGGATGCACCACGTGGAGGTAAGAGTAGGAATTGAGTGCTTAGTCTGCCGATAACAGGATACCGTCGGAGACATCCAGGAGCGCCCGTTAAACACCTGAAATAATAAGTTTTGGATTTTTTTTACGATTTTCAATATCGAAGTTCAGACCCTGTCAACTTTTAAAGGCACCGTATGACAATCCGAGTACTATCAACGGGACTCCCAAAAAATCTTAAAAAAAACGCTTTTTAGTGAGTTTTTTAAGGTGGTGTCAGAATGTCAGAAGCTTTTATATTAACTTTGGGTAGTATGTAAATAAATTTAAAAGTAATATTGGATGTCAAATTTAATTTTACTTTGTATTTTACGCTAAGGAAATATAGAGACCTCCAATGTTTTTTGGAGGAGAAAAAACATATTTTTTAAATGCTTGCCCGGTCATTTGCCTGTTTGTATGCACGCCTCGATCTTGAAGACTAAAAAGCTTCTATATGCCTACTTCTTCGCCTCAAAACTGAATGTCATACTTAGACACAGATTCGATCAGAGGAGTCAACTCTTTTCGATAGATTCTTTGACTTAAAATTTAAAATAGTTGGTTCAAGTAGAGGCTATCTCAATGTGATACGGTACACTGATAAAAAAGAAGGTCTGATTTCGAGATTTTGGTCATAAAATCTTAACAAGAAGTTTAGACAGAAGTTGCAAGTTTGTTTTTCTTATTAAGTTAAGAATGCCGATCTTGATTTTTAACTTTATAGAATTTAATTTCTATCTTTTATTTTTATTTTATTTCAAGATTTTCTTGTCTTACTTTTGGACTTGTTAATCTCATTTTAAGAATTAAATTCGAAAATGCTAAAATCTTGATTACAAATTTTTTTGTTTTCAGTGCATCCGACCTTAATTTACGCTGTAATTTTTAATTTTATGAACTTTTTTTAAAGTTATGCCCTGTTTTTGTACTTTGTAGTGTTGATCTCATGTAGTTCATTTATTTCGCTATATCTTTCATAAAATCAAATTTTTTTTACTGCACTACATGAGGACATATTAAGAAAAGTGTGCAGACACTGTAGCCTTTAGAGCTGGGCTCGATCTCCAATTTTCGGTTTTCGACCGATTCTCAAAAGCAAAATAGATTTTATCGGTTAATCGCGCAAAAACTGTTGGCGCTAGCAAGTTAAAACCGCAAATTATCACAGAAATGAAAATTTATGCAAAATGCAACTAAATTTATTTCCATAAATTTAAGTAGCAATTCATTTAAGTTCTTATTAGATCTGTCAATTATCAAAAAAAAAAAAATGAAAAAAAACAAAAATCCACACAAAATATACGAGGTGTGTTTAAAAAGTAAGGCGACTTTTCAAATTTCGCGGGAAATGTATTTTCGATTATCGATTTTTTTTTGTTTTGTTGTATTGGTACACTCTTCCCGAACAACTGTACCAAATTTCAAGTCAACGGCATTTTTTGTTGGATCTAACATGGATTACTCAACCTCAAAAAACTGTATTGGTTAAAGAAAAAATAACATTTTGTGACCTTGTAAATTAAAGATCTAAGTACATTTCCTAATATTTTTATAAAAAAACCATTTTCAAAAAAGTTGGCGACTTAAAATTAATTTTACAGCTATAGTTTCTTTGAATAAAATGCTTAAAACGGCTCAACGAATCAAAATCGCTAAAAATCCCAAAACGGTTTTTCTGCCCCGTACAGTTTGAGCTCCCTAATGTATATACTACTTTATATATATATATACTTTATATTTGTATAAAGCAAAGTTGCGTGACTCATAAAGATCGATTCTCAATAAAGAAAAATCGATTTTGTCAGAAAAAAAGAATCAATTAAAGCGATTTAAAATCGAATCGATGCCCAGCTCGACCTTGTACAAGCTTCATTTAATTTTAATATTTCGGCAAATATTTGTTCGCATACATTTTAGTGTAGTGTAGTTTGTACTTGCTGTAGTTTTTACTAGTTCAAAAATTTCAAAAAATACCATTTAATAAAATATTTACAAATATTTTGACCATTTTTCAAAATTTCATATTTTTGGCTTACTTTCTATTAAGAAAAATATATTTTGTAAAATTATGTTAAGCTGAATAGAACTCTTTTTACAAACATTTCGCGTCAAAAATCTTCGTATCAATCTGAAATTTTGAAAAAAAAAATATTTATTTTATTACTCCAACAAACCTGTGAAGAAATTCTTGCTAATTAACAACACTTGCACTAACCTAGATTTGGTTTTTTTGGCAGAGTACATAGGGCAGATCTTCCAAAAAATCGATTTTTGAACAAAATTTGTTGTGTTTCGTCTGTTTATAAAGATATTTGAACCAAATTTGGTATTCTTAAGTTTTAATGAGTACCTAAGCACTGCAACAAATTTTATCTAAATCGGTTGACTATATTATTAGCTCCCATAGGAACGATCGATCAAAAAAAATTATTGCCTAAAAGTTCTACAGATTTTGTTTGTTTACGAAGAAACCTATTTTGGCAATGAAATGTCTTTGATATTTTTAAGCAATCTACCGGATTTTATTGCAAGCTTGTAGTACAGGGTATCCGAAAGTCGTCCGCGCCCGACTTTATGTAGGCTATATTTTTATCACTTACATCAAACGGAATCGGAAGATTCCGTCGCCAGTTTGACAAAAGTTGTTTAACATTATTTAAAAATTATTCTACCGCACTTATACTATTTTTCATCAGACATTTATGTCCCTAGTCTTAGAAATGTTTTAAATTATTTGAGCTTTTTTAGAAGACGTACGTTACTCTGGCTACAAAACTTTTTCTACTTTATAATAATATAAAAATAAATAAAATAAAAATAAAAACTATTATATAGATTACACGTAATTCTGTTATTACAGATGAAAGCAGTTCTAAAGCTGTTAAAAACAAATTAGAAAAACAAATTCTCTAACCAAATTTCTAAAAGAAAGATTATAGGTTGCTAAAAATAATTTTAATAAATTTTAATCAAATAGCTTCATTTGAATGAAATTATTTTAAAATTTTGTTCTAGACCGCTTTATTAGAAAATCGTGCTAAAAATAATAATAATAAATCTTTAACTAAAAATTCTAAACGCATAATCAATAAATTCAACTTTTATTTATATCTTTACAGAACAAAAAACTCCCCACCTCAGTCAAGCTTATGAGGCTTTGCGCTGCAGCTTCAGCAAAGCTCAGTCAGCGCGCCATAAAACTCACCACAGTCGATCGCTCACGCTCAGCCGCAACTCACCACAAGACAACAGAATAAACAACGACGCCGCTCGCATGTAAACAAAACTTGGTCGCAGGCAGCAAAGACCAGACCAACCAAATATAATGAAGAGCAATTTGTTTATGTATCGGTGTCGGTGTCTGTCGGTCCGTGCCTCTGTTTAGTCAGTCTCGCTCGATCTATCTGGTTAAACACACACAGACACACGAATGATAATAATAAAGATTGCGTTTAACAGAAATATTTTAAAATCTGCGACTGATTAGCCGTTTTGTAGCGTAACGCTGCTCCCAGCGAGACT
This sequence comes from Chymomyza amoena, assembly GCA_037043745.1. NCBI lineage: Eukaryota > Metazoa > Arthropoda > Insecta > Diptera > Drosophilidae > Chymomyza > Chymomyza amoena. The sequence continues at coordinate 15,523 of JBAMAX010002319.1, read as the reverse complement.
TGGTCAAGAGCGGAGTATGTAACCAAATCAGTTGTTTTCGTCACTTGGACAAGTAACCAGTCACGTTTTTCGGCAACGGCTTTGTGTGCGCTAAAGTGTCGTGAGTGAGTGAATGTGTTAGTGAGTGAGACAAAGTTGTACATAAGCATCAGTATATATACATAACCGCTTGATAACAGCTGTTGAGATGCCAAACTTTACCTGGATGTATCTACGCCCGTTTCCACATGCCAATAGCCACAGCTTTATAGCGCTGGCCGCTGTCGACGGCATGCATCCCGCAGCTCCATTTTACAACAATAGCTTCCTTAAGCAGAACGTCAGCGATCATCTGCTGCATAAGGATGAGGTTGTAAAACTGGAGAGCCCTGGTAGCGGTATAACCATTGCCTTTATGATCACCGCTTGGGTGTTGCTCATACTGGGCTTTGCTATCTGCTGCTGTGCGGAGTTCTTTTGTGTGACGTTGTGGCGTGGCAAGCAACAAGCTGCAACTAACGATGCAACAACACTGCACAATGCAGAGCGAGCTGCTGCTGCGGCTGCTGCTTTGGAGCTACCCCAAGGTGAGTTTTATGCAGCTTTGAGCTTTTTTTTTGGCGTTTTGCTTGGCATACTTTTAGGCTGCATTGAGAAATGGCTTAGTGCGAAATATAAAACTTGGCTGCAATATTTCATATTACAAAACTTTATCCCTTATTATTGCCGCTGGGAGAGAGACAAATGGAATATTGCTGTGTTCGAGCCATGTGCAACACAATAGCCAAAAAAAAAACACATTTATAAAGCTGTCAATACGCTTAACTGTTACTGCTGAACTACTTTTAAACAAGAAGCAAAACGTGCTGCATGCTACGGATTGTGGGTTATATACATACACAGGAAGAAACGGGTGAATCTGTTGTAGGTAAAGTTGAGGTGGGATACTGTCGATAGTGCCACCACTTCGATATTTGAAACTATCGATACTATCAAGTCTTATCGAACAAAGTGAAGTATGGCACACAAAAAAGGGCACATACTTTAAATAGTTACCATAGTCGTAACACTCGTATTCCTGAAAGTAAAATTTTTCCTTTTAAGGGTTCCTCACAAAGAGGTGGGGCACTGCGACTAAAAGGCATTTTGTACCATCATCATCATCAATTCCTTTATCTCCGGTTGGAGCATAGGGCCTCTGTTGTACCATACCCATAAATTATTGCAAAAGACTTTCCGCTTTCCGCATGAATGGCAGTAGGTCTTTTGTTGGTATTGATGGAAGGGACTAATCCGTTCCTTTCCCATGTGGCAGGCTCTGTCCCATACCAGCGCTGGGCAGTCACAGAGAATATGTCTGGTGATTTCATCGTCTTCTAGACAGAGTCTGCAATATAAAGAGTCCGATAGGCCATTTTCTGTAGATGGTATCTGACAATGTGGTGGCCAGATAGGTGTGCTACCAGGAGTCTTAAGTTCGCTCTGCCAAGACCTTTTATCTCGATCATATCCAGAGGCTTGACAGGCACTTTTGCTTGATGCAGCCCCGGTAAGGAGAACCAGTATCTCCTATGTTATCCTGCACCCTTGTTAATCATGGTTTTGATAATTGACCAACCAATACCACAGAACGTCGCAAAGGATGTAGTCAGGGTGGAGGCACCCTGTCGTGCTAGAACGTCAGCGATCGTGTAGCAGAACTTTGTTCCGGAAGGACAGGGCTTGGAGGTAATTACGGCATTCTTTAACCATCCTGGAGGGGATGCTCCAGGATGATAATGCCCTAATGGCAGCTTGGCTATCTGAATAAATGCATATGTTTGCTCCCCTAGTTTCCTTGTGAAGGATAGTAAGGGCACAGATCTCTATGACATTAATCTCCGCATGAAAGACGCTGGACCAGATGCCCATTGCGGTAGAGATTTTGGTGTTGAGTCCAACGACTCCAACACCTACACCCTGCTCAGATTTGGATCCTTCCGTGAACCATTGTTGCCACCGGGGGTTTTTACTGGGGCTGCAATCAGCCCAAGTCTCCCGACTTGGGAGAAGAGATAAGAATTTCTTGTGTTGAAATAATTCCTTGATTATAATATCGGATCTAGAGCAGAACGATGCGTCAGGAAGGGAATATACAAGTGCGGCATGACCAGTGTTACTTGCTAAGATTCCAGTTGTGATCTGAATACGTAGGAGACTCTGAAGCTGACTTTTGGATGAATTGTTTGGATTTATTGTTTTTTATGCGAAGAATTTTTATGAAAATTTGACTTACTTTAAGAGTTTTTTATAGTCCCCTCGGATTTGGTGACTCTTAAAACGGCGGATGGTCAAAAAGATTCACCTTTTTATCACTTTTTATCACTTTTTTTAATATTTATATCTCGACACTATCGATAGTGCCTTCTCCGGTACAGAACTCTGCCTTCACTTTTACTCAAATTTTTTTTATCCAAATAATAATAATTGGCAATAGTTGGGTCTAGTCCGATCTGATAAATTGTGTATTAATCTCAATATCTTACGATCGTTTACCTTTTCATCCAACTGTAAGAAATATCTTACAATATACGAATACCATTCTTAAGTACAATCGTACTTTTATACCCTATATCTAAAGGTTACCCATAAAGCTATGAATTTTATCTATCTATCGCAAGTTTGGTTGCGAAGAAAACTGTTTTAATTATGAAATAGTAGACCAATTTTGAGCCTCTTCAGAACAAATTTTTTAATAGTATGTTTATTTTTTTCTTCCACTGAAGCTTACTCTACTATTGTGTAAAAAGGTGTTAATGAGCTGTATTTATTTGCTCCTATAGATAGGCAATCATTTTTTGTCAAATTTCCTTACGATTCGCAACTTGTTAAAGCACATTAGGGTATATAATGGTTTCATACTTGGCTAATTTTGTATTTATTTTTCTTCACAATTGTTATAATTATTATTTCTTCTAAAACAAACCTATGAATAACATTGGCATCTGGATATAAGCTTTTATGTACGAGTTATAAAATTGGAAATAAGTAGACCTCTCTGTCTCCAGCTTAATTTTGTCATCATCTCTTTCATCTTGTCCTCCTTGTTCGACATGTTTTCCTTAAAATGCGCCTGATCAGTGTCGTGGGTCTCTTGCTTATTTTCATCATCATAATTTTCATCTTGTTCTCCTTGAAAAGCGGTAGTTCCTGATCAGTGACGTCGGTCTCTTACTTAATTTCATCATTATCACATCTTTCATCTTGTTGTCCTCCTCGTCCTCCCTGTTCTCCTTGAAATGCGGTAGTTCCTGATCAGTGTCCTCTGTCTCTTGCTTAATTTCATCATTATAATTTTCATCTTGTTCTCCTTGAAATGCGGTAGTTCCTGATCAGCGTCCTCTGTCGCTGCTTAATTTCATCATTATCATATCTCGCATGTTGTTGTCCTCGTCCTCCCTGTTCTCCTTGAAATGCGGGAGTTCCTGATCAGTGTCCTCTGTCTCTTGCTTAATTTCATCATCATAATTTTCATCTTGTTCTCCTTGAAAAGCGGTAGTTCCTGATCAGTGTCGTCGGTCTCTTGCTTAATTTCATCAATATCATATCTTTCATCTTGATCTCCTCGTCCTCCCTGTTCTCCATGAAATGCGGTAGTTCCTGATCAGTGTCCTCTGTCTCTTGCTTAATTTCATCATCAAAATTTTCATCTTTCATCTTGTTCTCCTTGAAAAGCGGTAGTTCCTTTAATACTTCGACAAATATTTGTGCGCAGACATTTTTTTCTCACTGTATAGTTTGTTGCAACATCATGCTGCACATGCAAATGGGTTTTGTACTTGCTGCAGTTTTTGATAGTTGCACGTTTCCATCGATTTCATAAAATATTTACCAATTTTTCGTTTCGATTTTTTGGCAAATTTTGGCATACGTTTGACTGCAATTGGCTCGGGGCCAACGAGGCGCCACTCACGTTTTGCCATACGCCCCCAAAGAGTCTTTGAGCCAGACAAACTATACTGCCAATTTGGCATTAGTTCTATCATAATTTCCAAACACATGGTTGCATCCATTTCCAGACTATACTGCCATAAAGTCAAGCCACTTGTTTTCTTTCCAGTTAAACACAGAGTTTTGTTGCTCTAGCAATTAGTAAAATATCTGGAAGATATTTCTGTATTTCATTGGGTTATGAACTGTAGCAAATATTTGCTCATAAATTGTTTAAACCAAATCTTTGGCAATTTGCTTGCTAGTTTAGCTCAATATTTTGGCAATAGAAATGTTAAACTTTAATTTTCATTGCATTGCTTGAAATTTGATGCTTGATTTTAAAGAGATTTTAATTTGAATATTTGAATCCCAATATAAAAGATTTAATTGATGCATAAGAAAATGCCAATTAATGTTGAAAAGGAAAACCATTGACCTGGTAGCGGTCTAGGAAACTTTTCTTAACCACTCTGTGGGTTGGTGTCTTCCTGGCCCATCTTTTTTTTATAAAAGTCTTTCTCGTTCAAGCAACTATGCCTACATCTAAAAAGACAATACGACATAGTTCTTTACTCTCAAACTCACAAGAGCTTTAATGTGTTTAAACCACAAAGGTCTACAAATACCGGGGACATTTTAGTTAATGGAAAGCTAAGGGACATTTCTGGAGTAATTTGCTGCGTAGAATCCGAATCCGGAGTCAGAATTGCCCCATCACGCACGATTTTGAGATATTTGAGATTATGTACCCGATAAATGGCGTTTTTCCTATAATTGAGGTTATGTAAAGGGTGCAAAAAAATTTGTGGTCTGTTTTTCCAGTTACATCTTTTAATAGCCCCCATATATTTATATCTTTTACTGCAGAGTGAAGCATAGGTCTGCAATAAAATCCTATCCGATGACATCCTTTTAATTTCATTCCATTTCGTGTCATTTGCTTCAACTTTTTTCTCTTACGGCGTTCTCCATTTGTGCGCAGAAGGGGCCTGCGTGATCCTTGAGGGTTCCATTCGATGAACTGCGTTGTGATGTCTTGCGGGTCTTTGTCCTATCCAGCTCCTTTTTCTTTTCGTTATATTTGTCGTAATAGGACTTTGATAGTGCCCACAGCCTCTCATTTGATATGGATTCCGACCATCGTATTTTTAGTATGCGTCTAAGGCATCGATTGACAAAGGCTTGAATTCGCTGCTGGGACCTTGAAGATTTCGCACCCGTATAGTAGGATAGATACAACATTGGATTTAAAAATCTACAGTTTTGGTGCCGCGTGATAGAAAAGAGGAGTTCCAGATGTTTTTGATCTTGTTTTCGATGTCGTCAGCACAACCGCCAGAGGTCGAGATGATGCATCCTAGGTAGCATAAATGTACGACGTTCTCTGTTGGTTTTAACTTTAGAAGAAAAGAACGGGTATTGCCGGTATTTATGTACATGGTCTTACTTTTAGAGACATTGATGCTTTGGAAGCCAGCGAGTTTTCGTGCCATGTCATCGAATTTGTACGTCAAGTTGTAAATATCGTCAGCGTATTCCAGTTTGACTAAAAAGCCGTCCATTTGATTTTCAAGGGCTCCGTTAAGGACAACATCAAGAACAATGTTAAAAAGTGTTGGGGATTGTGGGTAACCTTGTAGTACTCTTCGTGTAGCAGCGTGTCGAACGCTCGGTATTCCACACTTTGCTCCACAATTATTCGTAGGCTTTTCACGTTGGCGTCATTTCGAAAAACTGATGCAGGAAATGCTTCGTGAGTTCGTTTGTTTATAATATGAGCACTTATCTGGTTCCTCTCCAGTTGGAGCATTGCAACAAATCACCTTTTTATAGGATTTTGATTACAACAACTTTTTTTTAGTTCGCACGATAAGTGTCTGTTTTGCCAGAAGCTTTCGATGATGGGCTCTATAAGATGAGCAGTGATAGTGGGGCGGCCTTCAATAATTCTCGCGCGATATTCTCAACGCTGGGGGCCTTATTGGCTTTAAGGGCAGTGATTGTATCTGCTATTTTGGATAAAGATAGGCATTGAGTTTTGACCCTATCGATTTCTGCATGGCTGCTGCAGTTGCAAACAGGATTGCTGCTTCGATCTGTATTAGAGAGAAGAAGATTTCTGTAAAAGTAGCACTCTTAAACTGTAATAAAAGCGTTCAAGAGATTAATTTACGAAATAGATCCCTTAGACGTCATAAGCATTTGCATTACAATTACAATTTGAGACCATACATTTTTACTGTGTAATTTATCTCGAAAATTTTTACTTGAGCGTTTATTTTTCTCATTTCATAAAATTGTCTTTATTCTGTACTTTAAATGTAGGCAAAAACGCCGTTTTTCAGGTACATAACCTCAAATATCTCAATCGTGGCGTGATGGGCACATTCTCACTACAGATTCGGATTGTAAGAAGAAAAATACTTCAGAAATTTTCACATTTTTTACTTCAGAAGGTTTAACAATTTCATAATAAATATTTCTAAAAATCGGGCTTAAATCCAGAAAAAAAGATTCAATTTTGTACGAATATTTTTTCACTTCACTAATATAAAAAAATGTATATAGCGTAACAGGTCACTCAAAAAGTCTCCGGCCTAACTAAGAAAAACACAATATTTTAGCGAAATTCGATTTTATTTATCAACATACGAGGGGTATTCAAAAAGGAAGTTTCCCTAATTTTAAAATGAAGTACAAAATAAATTTTAGGTTACAAAATGAATATTTATTAATTATTTGACTCACAAACTATTTTTCTACATAGTCACCTTCGACTTGAATACATTTTTCGTATCTGCTATAGAGTTTATGCAAACCTTCTTTAAAATGATTTTTTGACACATATCTTATGAAGGATGGCGCTATCGAACACCATAAAAGAATTTTCATTGGTGTCGCCCTCTATAAGTCAGCCCGGGGACTTTTTGAGCGACGAGTTATATCAGAAAAATATTTTTATTGTGTTAAAATACTCAATTATAAGCTTTTACTTAGGTATTTAATTTCAAAAAAATTGCTCCGAAAAGCCTACTACTTACAAATGGAACGCCTCATTAGTCAATCATTTGGATCTCACATTGAACCATTTATTTAAATGTTAATAAAAACTTTTAAATTATTATAACAATGGTAATAACTTTAAATGTTTAGATTAACACAGCTCAGCAAAACTTATGTATAAACTGCTTGTCACTGCTTAGTCTCATATTACTTTTAATGGATTGGATATAGCTGATTTTATAGAGCATTGTATTAGGGTGGATCTATGTTTTTTTTCGATATAAAGGCTCTCAGCAATTTTGATTTTTTGGGTCATTCTAAGAATTTTGGCCAAGAAACTATGGTTCTAAAATGGAATTTCGAGTCGCCCACTTTTCCGAAAAATCTTTTTTATAAAAATATTCGAAAATCTACTTTGATCTTTCATTTACAAGGTCACAAAATGTTATTTTTCCTCTAACCAAATGTGTATTTGGGGTCGAGGAATCCATTTTTGGCATATATTTTTAATATATACATATATCATATATTGACAAAATGTTACGAAAATCGAATATTATTTACCTCTTCATAGTTCCAAAGCAACATTTTATCAAGTTAAAAAAAAAAAACGGAAAGAATATACAAAATTGCCCTATGGAGGCGCTTTAAATTAAAAATATATGTCAAAAATGGATTCCTCGACCCCAAAAGCGCCGAAATACACATTGGTTAGAGGCAGAATAACATTTCTTGACCTTGTAAATGGAAGGACTAAGTCGATTTTTCAATATTTTTATAAAAAAAACCTATTTTAAAAAAGTGGACGATTCGATATTCATTTTAGACTCATAGTTTCTTGGGCAAAGTTTAGCAACGACCCAAAGAATCAAAACGCTGAGAGCACCAGAACGTTCTTTCGGGCCCATACAAATGGGACGGATCAATTATATTGTATATACAACATATATAGGTAATTTCGAAGTTCCCAAACTATTATATTTTATATCATATTGGATTTGATTACAGATCAAATTGCAGGTGTATTCTAAACCCACAGCCAAAATTTATGTTGAGCAGTGTAATTGCATAATAATTACAATCCACATTTTAAGTATTTTCAAATTTTTCGAATTTAGTTTAAATTAAAAGCACGAGAATCTCTATCTCCGCAGTCGTAGCTCAGTTCATAATGCAACAGTTTCTAAATGCAGCCATTGGCATATTTTTGTTCTTATGCATCCTGCAATTAAGCCTACAGGATAAATATACAAATATAAAATGCAGCAGTTTCGATCCAAGTTTCTCGAACTTCAAGATATGTCGACTAAATCTGATTAAGCGTGGAGTAATCGCTATGAATATACACGTATCGCTCTTTAAGGTGCCCGTCTCTAATGTTTCGGTAAGCTGAATCAATTCTTCCAATTCAAGATTAAAACATCTTTTTCGATACTTTCAAGCTCAATGCGAGTCTTTGGCGTAAATTCAGTGGATATCGTTTTTTTATGTACAATTATACCGTCGATTTTTGTAAATTTATGGCCCAACCAAGGACAGTTTCTTTTATGAGCATCCTTGCCAAGGGCTTTACAACAAATTCAAATATTAATCATTCATGTCCCTTTGACGTAAGTAAGAGTATTTACATTTTCAGAGAAAATTTGTTCAAATTTTTAACTTATAATTATTTTTAGCATGATATCATAGTAAATAATCACGTATTTCAAACGGATTATCTACGTTATCTGCCGCTCCCAAATGGGGAATACAAGCTAAAGTTGGTTGTCGGTGCTTATAATGACTGGAAGGCGGTGGTGGAAATTTTTATGGAACGCAGCCTCGATGAATGAATCCTACCAACAAAGTCTCTCAAATATAGGGTCTGTTGTAATAGTTATTGTGAGAAATTTTCTACTGTAGTAGCTTCTTATACGGATTCTGTTTTTCCCAGCTCATTCGGATATTCATATTATAGCTAGTCCTAAGATCCTGTAGGCGAAATAGCAAAAATTCTAAACTTTCTAAATTTCGGAGCTCATTTAAATTCCAAATTTATTAATTTGTACCTAATGAGAAAATTGTTATTTTTGTAAAGTTTCGAGATATCAAAAAAAAAACATTTTTCTCAATAAAGTAATTTAGTATACATATAAATTACAATATAATTGTGTATCAATAACGTTTAATAATATGGGCCATAATTTAAATGTGCTTAGGACTGTCACAAAAACAAGTAATTAATTGTTAATTTAGACAAGCTTTACAATTTTTAAGCATTTAGCAGATACGTAAAATTCCAGAACTCCATATTTCAAAACGAAATGAGCATCTCTTATAACTTCCGTGTAATATTTTTTTGTACCCTATACTTTATTTGGAAAGGTTATATGAGCCCAAACAAAGTTATGGAAAAGGAACGAAATATAACTCTACAACCTTTTTACCCTTGTCTGCGTCTCTCTTAGCCCTATAGAGTTTTTTCGCAGAACCAAAGAGCTAGAAGCATGCACGTCTTATACTTCTTTGTATAGATATTTTATGTTGGGCCTTCGTTTTCTTAATACTCATTACAAACTTTGCTCTTTTTGAAAAACGATTTGTGGGTCAAAATCTTATTGAAATCGCTTCAGAACGCTACGAATTATATAGTAGCTAATAATAAAATGGTCCACTAAACATATAAAAAAAGCTTGTGAAAAAGATGATCGGTAATCGTATATTAACAGAAATTTTTTAAAAACTTAAAAAAAGTATGTATAAATAAAGTGGTCCACTTTTTCTCTCGACCTCTCCGATTTTGAAATAAAAATTTGGAGAAGGGGTCGAATTATTTATTTTAAAGTGTATCTTAATATATAAAGCAATTTAATGAAAGTTTTCTACAAAAAAAAAAATATTTTTATATAATAGAGGGATACATTTTTTTTTTAATTTAATATTTTATTTATCATGAAAAAAATTCGCGTCAATATCTTTATTCGTTCAGGAATAGCTTGTCAAAAAAAATGCAAAAACAAAAAAAAAAACAATTTTCAGTTCAAAAATAATCGGAATTTTGCAATAAAATTTGCCGTATTGGCTGGTAGTCTTGGGAAAAAATCGCACGCTTCACTTATATGCGGCAGCATAACTTCCTTTTTCAAAACTCAATAAAAACTATTGTGTGCATCGGAAAATATTTATTTATTTTTTATAATGTAGGTACATGTCTAAAGTTTTGATTTACATTGTTTTGAAGTTCAAATCTGTTAGGTGACGTTCTCCATACATTGCGTAAACCGATATCTGGCGTTTGTCATGACTCTTGTTATCATAGCTGGTGTTATGTTGGCAATTTCTTCTTCGATGTTGGTCTTCAAATCTGGTAGGGTTCTTGGACGATTCACATAAACAAGGGATTTCAAAAAACCCCATAGATAAAAATCACACGGGGACAGATCGGGAGAGCGTGCTGGCCATTCCAAATCGCCTCTAATTGAGATAAGGCGCTCTGAAAAGTGTTCCCTCAAAACAGCCATCGATGCTCTTGAAGTGTGTGCTGTTGCACCGTCTTGTTGGAACCAAGTGTCCCCCAAATCCAACTCTTCTAGCCGTGGGAAAAAAAATTCTGTAGCATGTTTACATACCGGTCCGAATTCACTGTCACTGTAACCTCATTTTCCTCAAAAAACCAGGGACCAATAATTCCAGCTGAGGAAATTGCACACCACACTGTGACTTTGGGTGAATGCAAAGGCCTTTGATGCAATTCTCGAGGGTTGGTGTCAGCCCAGTAGCGCATGTTTTGTTTGTTAACCGACCCACACAAATGAAAATGGACTTCATCGCTAAAAAAAACAATAGCACCCTCGGAAACGACATCAAGAAGAAGCTCACACGCGTTCATCCGAGAATTGAAGTCACGTTCTGTAAGTTCCTGCACTATCGCCATCTTATACGGATGAAAATGAAGATCATCACGAAAAATTCTTCTCACAGAACGATCGGATAGTCCAAGGGCAGATGCGTGTTTGCGCGCAGTACGCCGTGGTGATCGCAACATTGACGCTCTCACTGCGTCAATATTCTCAGGTGATCTAACGGGCCGAGGGACTCCAGTTCTTCGTTTTGTCGCACTTGCAGTTTGTCTGAATGTAGTGACCCATGTAACAATTGATTTGCGGTCTGGGACAGGAGCCAACGGGGCTAAATTAAAGCAATTCCGAAATGCACGCTGTGTTGCAATAACCGAACATCCGCTTGAAAAATAGGCCTCAACGGCAAAGGCACGCTCCTCACTATTCCAACGCATGATGGCGACTGAACCGTGTCGGGACAAAACTTTACAGTACCCCCTCTTGAACGAGACCACTAGCGCTCCGCTATGACATCAACTAACTGAATGGCGCGCGTTTTAAAAAAGGAAGTTATGCTGCCGCACCCTGTATTTAGGTATTTAGTTATTATATTCATATTCAGTTTTTATATAATTTTTTTAAAGCTTTTATTGAATTTTTTATCGTGTCAGCTCCAAAAAATTTTTTTAAATAAATCATTCGCAACATACATAAATTTTTAATATTTCATGTTTTGCAAATAATTTTTTTTTCAATGGGTAATTTAAAATAATGTAAGTTAGAATTTCAGTTTACTTTATAAACAAGTTTAAGGCTGCAGGGCATTAAATCAGACAGAATTTTATAGGTCGGAAAAGTGAATTTTGGGCTAAATCTACTACAAGGTCACTTTTTACGTCTTCTCAAAAATGTTTTAAAATGGCATTTCTAAGATATTTTCAATAAGATTTCGGGCAGAGTTTGTAGAAGGCATTCCATAAATGAAATATTTTTGACCCTAAGTTATGATTTTGGAACCACCTTGCTTTAAAGCTTTTCAAGGCAGTAATATTCTATTTCGGCAGGTGGATCCTTCAGATATGGGATTGAATCGTAGCTGATGTAATTTAATGTATTCCAGATATATAACACGTAGAATCCTTCCCCATAACGTTAATATCAGACTATATTATGAAGGGTTTTCGGCAGCCGATTCGTTCTGAACATATGTTAAAATTCTTTTTAAATACCATCAAAATCATTCAATTTCTATCAAATTCAGTCTCCTTTCATCCTTTTTTGTAAATGATTTGAGCAATTGTATAATGTAGTACAAGATCCTTGGCATACTATTGATATAAGTTGGCTTCCGGCCTATTGGACCGTATACTACGATTCGGACCACCTCATATTTTTAGACAACATGCAGTTTAGTAACAATAAGAATTGATTCCGACATAGTATTTTTAAAAGTGTTCATGTAATAACTTCCGGATGGCTCATTTAGATTATCCTGCAATTTTAGGAAATGCATTCTTGCCTTTGTTTAGTGAGTAGATTTCGTGATTTCGTGAAAATGTTGACCACTTTTAACCCAGATAATAGAACCCTTTTAATCCTTTCCATATCCCCAAGCATTTATGAAAAAAAAGGTGTCTCTAAAAATCTGCATACTCAAAATTAACGATCCGGTGCTCATAAGTGATATATATATAAAAATATGTGCACATAAATAAAATTCCAAGAAGTAGTTATATTTTTATTCTAGACTAACTATGCAAGCTATATTGCATTCATGCAAATTAATTTTCGTAGTCTTCCTAATTCCAGAATTTTTGGGTATGTTGTTTAACTGGTAGCAAACTGGTTCGCCTGCATACGGAAGAAAACTAGTTGCTTCTTTACTAGAATACAATTATTCGACTCGGTGTCCTCCGTGAGCTCTTCTTTACGGTTTTTACTTATTCCGCAAGTGCCCTTTTTTTAACCATTCAAAAACTAGTTGTTTTCAGTAGTAGTTGCGTCCGAATTCCTGCAGGGTATGACTGCTCACTGCTCTAACCCAAACTTAAGATATTTCGTAACCCTTTTCTGCTTCTACCTACTGTATATAAGTGTAGGGCAGTCTCTCAAATTCCCTAACATTTGTGGATAAAGCTGAAAATTCTGTCGCAGCGCAGTTGGCTCATGCACAGTCCAAGTGTGTGTAATCTATCTCTTACTTTCGCTTGATTACGGTTCTTGCTCTCCAGCGCGCTTTTGCCCACCACTGCTCTACTTGCCTAAGTACCTTTATTCAAGCTTTTGCAAGCTAAAAATTGCTCAAAGCTTTTGCATGCTTTGATGCCTTAATTATTCTCCAATGATCAATCAAATAAGCTCTCAACCTTTAGTCAATACTTACAGAGCGCATCTTGAGAATAAGCCTTATCTTTTTTTTAATACACTTACTGAGAGTATTTGCATGGGGTATTCCAGAAAGTAAAGTCTTAGACGAGTGAAAGCTTCTTACTTTTCTTTCAAAGCTTAACTATTCAACTCAACCAATGCTTTAAATATAATTTAATTATAAGTTCTTGTGGTACCTGCAGGATTTCCGTTCCATTCCGTTTCGTTTCTAATTGGCATTTTTCACTAGTTGCCGACATGTTTGTCTATTAAGAAACTTATTTCCGCAAAGATTATTTTGAGTATATCTTTCTCTAAACTCACTCTAATAAATAGCAAAAACTTTAAAGCAATTTCCATTTCAATATTATTCGAAACAAATGTATGTCATTGATTGTATTGAACGATAAATTTTGCACTTTCCTTGAACGTGTTCACTGACAGGCAACAGCTTCACTTGGTTAATATCTCCCAAACGGAGTTGGTTGGAGTTGGTTGCTCTGGGAGCCAAACATACTGGCACAGAACTTTTCAGTTTAACCTATAAAAATTGCTAAAGTCAGAAATGTTTTATGAAACTTTTCATTTTATTTAGCTTTTGGCTGACTTTAGTGCCGCTGCTGCTGCAACTCCCAAAGACTTCAGCTCCGATGCTCATTCCGTTGGAAAACTTTTAATAAAAATACAAAAAAAAGGAAGAAAAAAAACTTCTCAATGCAATTCGCTGACAAGGAGTGGCATCCTTGCAGTGGCGGCTGCTGTGTGCCTGCTCAAGAATTCATAACCGCATTTCTCAGCTGGCAAGTCGTGTTGGCTGCCACAATGCCATGGAAGCTAGCAAAGGCATCGACACCAGCACCAGGCGTAGTTGCACATACCAATTACTAGGTGGATATATCGACAATATGGCAGACTCTCTGCCAGCTGATGGGTTTTATAATACCCAATAAGTTTTTTGTCTTTTGGAGTGCATGAATATGGAATGCTGCCAAGTTTTTCGACTCACTGTAAATTTAATCTATAATTTGATTTTGCAGGCTTTTTATTGATTCCCTTAAATTTTAAGAATTTTACGAAATCTCTGACACAGAAATTACTTTTTTCCTTTCAATATTATATTTGCTGTTTATGCGCTTCAGTGAGAGCAACTCACTCCCAAACCAACTTGGGCGATAATTCGTGTACATAATTTTATATGGCCTTTCATCAGCCGGTCTGGTCTGGCTTCGGCGGGTCTGCGGCGGAGACAGCTGGAGCAACGCCTACTTAGTTAGTCTTTCATGGCTCTTTGATTGCTCATTTCACATTTATTTGATGATGACGCCGACAAGACATCCTTGGCATTGCTTTTTAAATTATTCATTGTGCGTGTATCTGCTCATTTCTCAACCCCGGCCCGGCCCGGCCAGCTTGCTTCTTCCCAGTCCTTAACCTGCTCACGTGCCTATCGTTGGCAACTGCGAATTTTTAAAAAATTCATGTCCTGCTGCCGCTGCTGCTTCGACTCACTGTAAATATCCATCCAGCTGCAGAAGGACTTACTAAATGTGCGTAATTTTTTTTTCCGACAGCGCATTGAAAATATCGCTCATAGCCTTGGGGCATACGGATGGATACTACGTGAGTTTCCAGCAAGTCCTGGAGGCGGGCAGGAGCTGCGGCGGCAGCCGGTGGAATATTGGTTTTGCACTTTGTTTGGATGTAAAATATTTACTAGACGCGTGGTGTAGAGATAGTGGCGTTTGGAAGCCGCTAGGGTGAACCCAATGTGTGCAAATGTTGACGGCAGTCCTCTGACTGAGACGACGACGATATATATTAACTTCTTTTGACTCAATGTCCTGGGGCTTATTTGATTAGGATCGTGCAAGTTTAAATGAATTTGCAGTTTCCGAAGGGTATTGTGCACTTAAAAGAAATAAATTAAAAAGTTTTGCATGTGGGGAATGTTTTTTTTTTGTAGCAAGTCAAATGAAGTTTGCGCAAAAAAAAAGTTTGAAATTAAAAAAATAAGAATTTCGGTATATTGGTAAAGTAGGTTTTAAAAAAAAATTCTCAGAAAGGGTCTAGCTGGAAAGGTACTGGAAACTGCCTCCAGCGGTTTTTCAAAGCTAATGATGCAGTTCGATGTATACTGCAAAAAAATAAAATAAAAAATTCGGAAAATTTCTTCTCGGCTTAATTAAAATGTGATTTTCGATTTTATTTAGCTATGAATATTTTTGGTCAATTTTTTTGTAATTCTAAGTTGGCCACATATATCAAATTTTTTAATCAACACATTTTCTTAAAAAAAAAAACGAAATTTTCAATTTCTTTTTTAAGTATGTTTCTTAAATATGTCAATCGCCATTTTTTTTAAGATTAGTTTTTATACTTTTTTT